>JAJSOF020000005.1:177784603-178312103 GCA_025594305.2 Periplaneta americana | reverse complement strand
ATAACTACATCCATACGTCTTGGCATGCTCTCAATTTGGTTAGCAATGTCTTCTTGAGGAATAAGTTCCCATTCTTCGCCAAGTTCTCGCCTCAACTCTTGTAACGATTCTGGTCTCGGTCGTCTATTCTTAACACGCCGTCCCAGCATGTTCCACACGTGTTCAATTGGGTTCATGTCTGGACTCCTTGCTGGCCATGGAAGAACAAGGATTCCCACTTCTTGGAGATAATCTCCGACCGCATGGGCAATATGCGGCCGTGCATTATCATGCATTAAAACAAAATTATCGCCTACAAATTGGCCAAATGGCACAACATGATCAGCCAAACATTCATTTATATACCTATCAGCTGTTAGTCTTCCATTTTCAACAAAAGCCAACTCTATACGAGCATCCTTACACACTCCTGCCCAAACCATCACTCCACCACCTCCATACGGCACATTTTCGGAAATACAACACTGTGAAAATCGTTCTCCCCTCCTTCTCCAAACTCTTTCACGTCCATCAGTTGAGCACAGATTGAAATGGGACTTATCGGTGAACAGAACACAGCTCCACTGTCCATTTCTCCAATCCCTGTGATCATTTGCAAAACGCAGTCGTTCAACTCGATGCATCCTGAGAAGTCTGGGACCAGTTGCAGGTCTACTTGATATCAGTCCACTTGCTTTCAACCTCCTAACTGTCTGGGCCGAAATTAGACGTCCATGCATGTTAACAAATTGCTGGGCTACACTAGTAGCTGGCAGGTTGCGCTCCCTGAGAACTCTCAACACCATATACCTGTCTTCATTTGGATTTGTAGTTCTTGGACGACCCGAACCTGGTCTTCTGGTATATTCTAGGGTCTCTCTATACCGTTTTATGGCATAATGGGTTGTGCTTTTAGCCATATTCATAACATTTGCAATGTAACGTACACTGCGTCCATCATCGTAAAGGGCTACAGCTCGAGCCACATCTTCAGATCGCATCTTGTTTTAAGACAAATGTTACAACCCCACTTAAACTCATAAAATGTAAAAATAAAGAAATAACGAATGATAACGATAATGAAGCACAAAATGGTTGAGACAAAATTGTTATAGCTGAGACTCCGAAAGCAAAATTGGAATATTTGGTTGTAATGGCTTCTTTATAAAACAAAAAACAATCAACAATGTATACACGTCTCCATAACAACAGATGGCTACCATAATATTGTATGAGAAGATAATGTTTTGCAAAATACCAGCAAATATTAAAGTGTCCGGTTTTTTTTGTCCCCAAGTGTATTTTTTGCCGTTTTATAAACTATTGTTTTTTTTTAATTGCCTCTTTTGATGACAATGTATGTGTACTGATTAAAGGGAAATTTTAATGCCTGAGTACACCAATTATTTGAGGAGGCTTTGGATAAAACAATCGCAGACAAAACCCAATAAAAACAATTGAATAACAATATTGATATCATTTAAATTTATAATTTAAAAAAAAGACACATTGTAGGATATGCACCATTGATTATTTAACCGCAATAGTAATGCAATACATGGATATTAAACCAGAAAGAACATCAAACCAAAATTAGCATTGTTGTGTCGTATATTTTTTTATTCTAGTAGGTTATTTTATGACGCTTTATCAACGTCTTAGGTTATTTAGCGTCTGAATGAGATGAAGATGATCCTCGTGAAATGAGTCTGGGGTCCAGCACAAAAAAATACCCAGCATTTGCTTATATTGGTTTGAGGGAAAATCTCAACCAGGTAACTTGCCCCGACCGGGAATCGAACCCAGGTCACCTGGCTTCGCGGTCAGACGCGCTAAACGTTACTCCACAGGTGTGGACTATTGTGTTGTATCATATGTTGATTTCAGTTTACAAAAGGTGCTCAAAATGGCCTCCATTTACTACCAAACAATGCATAAATCTGTCTTTTAACTTGTTTATTGTTTAACCATTTTAATTCAATTGTTTTTATTAGCTTTATTCACTCGTTTCTAATAGCTTTTGTCTGCAATTGTTTAATCCAAGGCCTCCTCAAATTGGTGTACTCAGGCATTCAAATTCTCCTTTATTCAGTACATATACATTGTCACCAAAAGAGATAATTTTTACAAAACAATAGTTTATAAATGGCAAAAAAATATGATTTTGTAAGTACTGCTGATTTTGTAAGTACTGAGACCTGAAGAATCCAAAAATGGGGAAATAAGTACATGATGTCATTAAAAAAAAAAAAGACTCATTTGAAATACTCTCTATAAATGAAAAGTATAGTACTTGAAAACATGTTTAAAATATTCCTTCTTTGATACCCTACAACTTTTGTATAAATAGTTTCTTCGTAAAATAAGAGATAAAGAAGTTATAAGCATTGTTCCATTTTTTTACTCACTCAGTACATGTGATCAGAGTCTGTACATACGAACATCAATGACTTGATACAACAGAAGTTTTTTTTTTATCCCGTCTTGTACGGAAGAGGACCCGAAGGCTTGAACTGCAGCCTGAGGCTTATTGTGCTTACCAATCCTATTCTGTGAATGACTGGGTACTTGGGTAGACCGCACGGCCGCGCTCTTGTACAAGTACAGCACGCCGCACCGTGAATATAACTCGGCTTATAGTATGGATTATGATGATGACGATGATGATGATGGTGATGATGATATCCGAATTAATGATGGAAAAACGTGTCCGAGGTCCAAAGCTGAAAGTTATCCAGCAATTCTGCTTCAACTGATTGAGGTAAGACCCCGGAAAAATCCAACCAGGTAACTTGTCCCAACCTGGATTTGAACCCGGGCTCGCTCGTTTCACGGCCAGATGCGCTAACCGTTACTCCACAGCGGTGTACAACAGAAGGTTTAATATTTGCTTGACAGACTGTACCCAATTTCAGTGCGACATTATTTCTACAGCACGGGACAGCGTATGTATGTTATATTGGAAATGAAACCATAGCCGAACCCTAAAATGTACGACAGAGGACGTGTAACGTTGGCCGTTATGTTGCACCATTACAATGAAAAAGTGTACGAGCCATTCGTAGCGCGAAATTGTATGTTAGAATTTATGAAGATAATTTAATATTTTATATTTATACCATGCTGTTACACAACTGTCCTATAAACCTGATTTATGTAATGATAAATGTTTTTTTTTTTTACATTTCGTTATAAGTTTTTAAATAAAATTTGGCTTAGAATTAAAATGTGATTATTATAATTATCAACGTTACCTTTATTATTATTATTATTATTATTATTATTATTATTATTATTATTATTATTATTAAGATCGTGTACGCTGACGTTCAAAGATATTTGACCTACAGCTTTCTGATCGTGTAAGCGAACTTTCTAACAACGGGATGAATCAGAACTAAAGATATTACGAATTGACGAATTTTTAAATAGTTCCGTCAGTTGTCAATAGGTGACAATAATACTGAGACGGGTAAAAAAGTGTTGGGAATAATGTTCATACAGATTAAATATAAATTATCCCCATAATTGATATCAGCGGCTTCCTGTTAAACCTTCTGTTTTTTTTTATAATTATTAGAGGGCGATGAAATTTTTAATTCTCTAATGCGGGTATATTTATGTACTATTGGTAGCAGTGACTGTCACATTTGCCATCTATTCATACAAGTAATAACTAAAGAAGCCACACTTACACGAACACATTATCGGTCACTATCGATTAGTGTTTGGGAGATGCAGGTTCGATCTTAGGATCCGGTTATTCAGATTTGAGTTTCTTGTTTTTCCCCACAAGTTTCTCCAAATGAACGCTAGAATAATACAAATTATAAGGGATACGATAATCTTCCTTTAAAAAATTACAATCCTCCATAACATGTCATAATTCAGTTGTCTTCTCACCTTCCGCGAGAGTCTCGCCATCTGTCAGGAAAGTATGGAAACTGACTGAGTGTGCTCCCCTCTATCGAGAGGAAAGAGTATTAGAGGCAAAACGTTAAAGAATGAAAAAGTACGACGATCTTGATATACTCTATTTCTCAACTTACATCAAAACTCTTCGTACAAAATTTCTAGCATCCTCTCACAACCATCCAAATCCACTAATAAGTAAAAATAAAAACGATTCCTCTTACATGACATTATCAATTTGCTCCCTCTACTATTGGTAGAGTTACGTTGCCTTGGAATATTTAAGCTGAAACTTGCCATATCATTTCCTACACTTCTTTTAAAAGGAAAGGGTCAAATCCTACCTGGTACTTAAGAAGAAACAATCTGTTTAAAAAAAAAAAAAAAAAATTAAATCAACGCCGTGTATTCAGTTCTTTGATTTCAAAAGGAGAACAAGGGGAAGACGTGAAGAATGAGGAAAATCAAGGATAAAAAGTTTAAAATAAGAACAAGGGAATAAGAGAAAAACAAAAATAATAAAAAAATATAAGATATTTTGTATTTTTATGTGACAGGCAATTCCCAACGAGAAAGACTTATTTCTATAACGAAATAACTAGATAGGAGTTATTGAATTCACTACCGGTAATCAAATAATTTTACATCTTGATTACACAACTTTTAACATTGTATCACTTCGGAATATGTATGATAAGACTTTCTTGTGTTAAATTCTAACGTACCTTGTTTACATGTTTCGACTTATTACACCCCAAAGAAATTCTCAACACACACACTCTTTGACTCCACTTTACACCACACGAACACACCCTCACAGGAAACAAAACAAGCGGCGCCAAGACCAGCAACGACCAGTTCTGAGGATGACCCATAATAGGTCGAGACATGTAAACAAGGTACGTTAGAATTTAACACTAGAAAGTCTTATCATACATATTCCAAATAATTTTGATATTTCCAGTATCTCACCATAAAATCTCACCATTGATTTTCGGAGACCCTAGATTAAAGAATACGTTTGCTTCATTCCTAACAGTAAAACTGCCTACAACTGAGATTACAGGTAGATAAGTCCGGGAGCTTCAAACTAACATTAGCACTATTAAGGGGACACTGCACTAAATATGACAACTTTTTTCTTAATCTTTTTTTTTTAACCAAATTTTGAGAGCATGTTTACTATGTGAAGGACTAACAAAAGCCAAATGTTTCATTCCCAAATGTAGGCTATTTGGCTTTTGATTTTTGATTTTTTCTATTTGTTTTAATATTTTCAAATCCAATTTTTTAGTAGAAGAAATCAATTTTTAGGCCTCCTGTTTTTTGGTTACATTTATAAGACATGGAGAAAAATTTCTATATATCTCATTTAATCACTTTCAAAAATTGTTTTGAAATTTTGAAAATGTAATTTTTTATAATTCACGGAAAAAATAAATTAAACTAGCAGCATTTCTTTACAAAATAAATATACAGAAATATGCAGCTGCCTTACAAATACTTGCAGTAAAAGTTCCATCCAGATTGATTAATATTTGGCACAAAAAGTTTGTGTTGAATCAAGAAAAATAAACTTTGGAAAAATTGTATTTTAAATTACGATGGATATTTATGTAACACATATCTCTTAAAATTCTCCTCCGCTACATTCATCTAATAACGTCAGGAAGCCAACTGTAGAATAAAAAGTTACTAGATTTGTAATCAGAAATTTGTAAAAAAGAATTCTTTGATGAAAAAATTTTGACAACTCTTTAAATGCCACACCCCCTTACAGTCTTAATTATTTTTAAACATATTTGTAATCAGTATTGAACTAAATCCATTTGGAATATGAAAATATACTCTGTAAAGAAGTGCAAGAGTAAATACAAATATTCCGGGAAATTTTCATGATTTTCAGTGGAGTCTCTCCTTAAAATTCAAAACAGCAGGCCTCCATGCGGGTGTCATGTCCTCATTAAGAGTAAATATTTAACAATATTATAACGTTTAACTGCGATAATGGCAACCGCGCAAATATGGAGTGTTTGGTTGTCATTACGCACCCTTTAATGTCTCTATTTGCAAGCATTTAACAGAAAATTTGCATAACAACACGGACGGACACTGCGGTGAACGTGATTGAACACTTCATAATGCGAGCGGTTACAATCGAATCGCTGCGAATCAAAGATTATGCGTCATCAACTCGGCACTTTTAGGAATGCTGATTGCTCAGTTTATTGTGGATCGCTGCACATTTATCTGCAACAAGCAGATGTCCATCACGCTGCTGTGGCTTGGTTGATAGCTGTGTGGTGCTTTGCTAGTAATGACCATCATCAGTGCAATAACATTTGATTGTATCATTGTCGTCATCAAGTACCTTCATCACGGAGGTAGTATCAATAAGAACAGCACTACTACCGGATAAATCATCATCATAATCATCATCTCTAACAGTTTATTTATTTATTTGTTTATTCTGGTGTAGTTAAGGCCATCAGGCCTTCTCTTCCACAACACCAGGAATACAAATGAATCATTAAATTCGAAAAGGGAATAAGTCACCTTCAGTTAGTTATGAGAAAAAACAAATAAGTTCTGCACACAGCGAAATATAAACAAATTGCATTGGAAATATTTCTATGAACCAATCATGACCACACAAGATATTTATGTAAAAAAATCGTATATTTCTCAATTTAACCTGCCCTATAGAAACAATTTTTGTGTGTGGACTTGTTCCCTTTTCATATTTAACGAAATGTATTGTAAAAAATATTAAATTATCTCCATTATTCAAATCAAAAATGTATACCGATTTATGAACAATAGTAAGTGTAGCACATTTGAAAGCTTTCTTATTACATAAACAAAACTTTGTGTGGGGACTTGTTCCCCTTTCATATCTAACAAATATATTGTACAAATATTAAACAAAATGTATCCGACAATGTGTTGCATAGGCCTTTTCTACAGGCAGATTGGGAATAACATTTTTCCTTGACAAGAGCTCAAATGTATGAGAGATGTCTTCCCTTCGCAGCTTACGCTTTATGACACCGAAATCCCTATCGCAGGGTAAGAAAGAGTGCCCATGTACTGGATAATACTGAACTATTTTACAGAACCTTCCAGTGGCAGCTAATGCTAATAAGAAACGAGCTACTGAGTGATTGCGATTTTGTTCTGGAGCACTGTCTGTAAATACATACAGATATTTCACATTAATAGGAATATTGCTTTGAATGTAGTCATTCAAGAGAGTGCAAACCTCATTGGACCCTTTTCTGCCGAGACCCTCATGATATGTGTAGAATCGGGATTTTCCTGTTTTAAGATTTTTTATACCAAACACAAAACACCAGAGTTGTCTAAAGTAAAATATCTCTTGGACCGGAATGTGAGGCAACACCTTTCTTCGTTTTGCAGGACTTGAAGAAGAACTATTTTCATCGTTTGACGCCATTTTACTCATGATACATATTTTTCCTCTAGATGGCAGGAACAACAAACTTGAATTCCTTATGAGACGGGAACAAGTCGTGGACTAAGCCCCTTTTCAAAGTAAACATGAAAACTAAAGTGTTGAAATCTATACTAAGGAGATGCGGGACCTGTTTCCTTTTCATGCAGAATGAAAGAGCATACCTAAATTAGTATGACTACAGTCTTAACTCATTTTTGCCAAAACTGTGACTTATTCCCTTTTCATATTTAGTGATTCAAATACAATAATAGAAATAAACAGAGAAAAAAATACACTGTATACAAAGTAAAGCTATACAAAAAATAAAGAGAGAGAGAGAGAGAAACACTATAAACAAAGTAAAGCCACACAAAAATAAACACAGGTTGCAGTCACACAAACTTTAAATGGGTGATTAAGTGTCATAATTAATTGTATCCTAACTAATTAACTAACATAAACAAGAAACTTGCAATTTTAATCTAGATTAAAAAAAGAAAAAGATAAAAAACACAAATAAATACTTCTAGCAATACCAAAAAACATTAACTAAGACAAAATTTTCCAATTTAATTTTGAACTGTGATAAAGTCCGGCAGTCCCTGACGTCATTAGTTAACGAATTCCAGAGGCGAGGTATTTCTACAGTATAGTAAGATGAGTATAAAGACGTTCTATGATGAGGGATAGAAAGAAGTGCTTGATGTCGGTTTCGAAGAGTTGTAAGAAATTGAAAGCGCGATAACAGATAATTGGGAGTAGAAGTATGCATGATTCTAAACAGAAGAGACAGTGAATGTATTGTTCTTCGTTCCTTCAGACGCACAATCGTTTTCAAATTGTGATATGTTTTGGGGTTATGATTTACATCATTGTGTCAAAAATATGAAATACTAATATATTATTAGTATTCCATCTTTATACCCTGGTTTTCTGTTTCGTTACTAGTGCTGACACCTATAGAAGGAGAAAATCTGACTTCCAACAAACTTAGAAAACAGTGGAATGAAAATGCAATGCAAGAAATCATAAAAAAAAGTTCGAGAAAAGACGTGAGAGACGATTAATCTGTATTCAGTATTACGGTTGAGAAAACACCTTCTAATGTAGATGCTGAATGCTTGTTCTGTGTTTTCTTAGTAGAGGCCATTTTCACTTTGCAATTTTGTTAATCTTTGTTACTTGTTAATAGTATTCCATATCTGTAACTCCATTTTTATGAAGAAAATATACGTGGTACAGTCATTAAGTTCTGACACTGACGCCTGAAGGGTAGGAACCCACAAGAATCTGGATGTCTCAGAAGATGCCGCGTGATACGGCGTACACTTAAACAGATCGACATCCTCCCTCAATATAATCGCCGTTGGCCCTATGCACGTCTGCCAACGTTGGTGTAGCTGCTGGAAGCACCGCTGAAAGATGTTGGCAGGAAGATGCCGTACGGTTTCTCTTGTGGCAGTTATGACCTTTTCGGCCGCATAAAAATTACGCCCTCGTAGGATTGATTTCATGAGGGAAAGAGAAAAAAATCGCATGGTGCGAGATCAGGTGAGTACGGAGGATGTGGCAAAACAGCGACCTGTTGCCTTGCAAGTTCCTCTTGGACAAGGATGGAGCGATGTGCAGGGGCGTTGTCGTGTAGCAACAGCCAATTCTTCCTATGCCAAAGCTCAGGACGCTTACGACGAATTGAATTGCGTAAACGGCCAAGAATCTTTTTGTAGAGGATCTTGTCTACAGTTGCACCTTGTGGGATGAATTCTATGTGAACAATTCTATTTGAATAAAAACAACTGTTAAAGGATCACCTTGCCTTTTGACCTGTCTTGTTGCGGATTTTTCTGTCGTGGAAATAATGGCGTTTTCCAGGTGGCGGATTGTCGCTTCAGTTGCGGATCGTAAAGGAAACACCATGTTTCGTCTCCAGTTATGATCGGTTATAGCAGTTTCGCCTAATTTCTGACAGAACGTGACGTTTGCCCGTTGCTCAAACTGCAACATACTCGAGTTCCGACGCGCGCATTCAAATCACCGTCACAACAAAGACCGTAGATCTGCTTACACTATATGCACGTAACTGTATGATGCTGGGAAGAGAGACTAACTGACAAGGTACCATATCACGGCGCCACCTATCCGTTCTAGTGCACCACACCGCCACTATGCCCTCAGTCTCAGAACTTAATGAATGTACCACGTATTAGATTTTGAGGAAATTATTTTTTTCAAACATTTTATAACATCTTACGAAATTCTAAATCCGGTGTAGCATCACAGGGACGATACTTTACGTTCAATATTCGAAGCATGCAAGTTCCAAAACGAAAAAAATAAATAAATAAATAACTCTTCGTCTACGGGTTTTTCCGCATTGAAGTAACTCTGTCGTAATATTACATGAGACTGTTTATTTATGCATTGTATAGGCTATTTTTCGGTAAAAAATAAAATATAGTTTTGATAGATTTGAATATTAAACTTATAGGCAATTCCGGAAAAGTATTTTATGCTCAAGCATGCCGAAATGTAGTAATTATACACCTGGTAGCAGCCCTTTAATAGACCTCATTAAAGTACATCTATTCATTAAAATTCAGGTGTTCCACCAATCAGAAAATACCATTGTAGCAATATGAAAGCGCAAGTATCGATTATTCTCGGATATGCAATCGAAAGACAACTAACGCGAGATTAGACAATATTAAACTCAGTCGAAAAAAACAACACACAAATTAACATCAATTCACCGTCATCTTCCAGCCTTTCACAAAGCACATTCCCGCAAATTCATTTCACCAATTGCCGGAAAAAATCAATATGGTCGAGCATAAAAAGTCGTATGAAACTTGACTATAATGGTAATTAAGACGCTCGTATGAAAATTATGAAACGAGAGCAAGCGAGTCTCATAAATTATCTTTCCCTTTTTTCCTCAGTGTGTCTATTGAGCAGGTGGTTTTCTTGTAATACTCTGGCCACCAGTATTTAAAATTCAAAATATCATAGTAGTAACTGATTATACAGAAAATCTGTTGTTTGTGTTTGCCTGGTGGATCAAGGTATTATATTGGTCTGGTACATATACCCTGTCTGTCTTACTTAGTTTGCGCTTCACTACACCGAAGTTGTGGTCACAGGGAAGAAATGAATGGCCTCGTTGTGGAAAATAATGAATGATTTTGTTAAATCTCCCCATTTGGGTCAGTGCAAACAACAATCGAATTAAGATATGATATTTATTTTGGCCTCCACAGTTATCAGAGAAAAGATAAAATTCCTTGACTGAAGAAGGGACATTATTTTCAATGTAGTTCAGAAGGAACACACTTCATTTGAAGATTTGTAGCCTATACCTTCATGATAGGAATAGAAGTGCGCCGTATGGTCTTTGAAACTGTGAATGTTGAAAATTGATGACCCAAAGTTGCGTCTAAACAAACAATGAGTAGTTTCTTGCCCACATTGTTCTCCTGTCGTACGGGCTGCTACAGACTTCCCAATGGAATTGACGTTCCAATGCCTTCAGTTTATTTTTCTTATTTACATTTCTGCGGTAGTTAATTTCATTGCGTTTACGTTTACCACTAATAACACAGTTTTCTTCCCCTGGGTCACTTACTACTTCTAGCTTATCTGTCATTTTCCTCATCAGCTGATGGGCGCGTAACTTGTTAGATCCGCAGCACTCAGTTGCGTCACGTCGTCAGTCAGTGCAGAAAGAAGGTAAGTCGCTGACTTGTCCCCTTTCTGCAATGACTGCGCTGCTTATGGTACTCTGCTTTGCATTGAGAATGAGCAAATTTGTCCCATTTCTGCATGGAAATATGTGTCTAGGTCTGGAAAAAGCAATGGCACTCTTAACCCATTTTCGCGTTTTTCATGACATCCCCTTTCTGCAATGATTTTCATACGAGCGTCTTAATTACTACCATTATAGGCTCGTTGCATAATGTACTATTAATCTACTGCATAATTATATCAGTTTACTTATAGTGATATCTTGTGCGGAGACTCCGTTGTGATCAGTGCCTCGTAATAATACGACTGAGTTTTACAATTTTTACGGCCGGTGATAGAGGTCTGCCATGTACTTGGTGAATATTTAATTACTATGAGTTTTATGAAGTTGATCATCTGAATTTAGAAACTGTTCATTAGGTAATTTCACATTGTTATTAAAAAGTTTGCCTATGAAATATTCCTCTGCAATATTGATAATTTCTGTTGTCATTAATTAACTATCTAATTATAATTTATGTAATTACATTTTAACCCTTGCCAAGAAACATGTATTCATAAATAATTTAGGATAATAGGACCTGATTATGCCGTAACAGCGAAAACGTTCGTTATCCACACTTCTATAATTATTTTAAATGTATGACTAGACTGTTAGGGGTTTATGGGAATTAGTCACAATTTTTTCGTCGTCGTTGAAATTATTCATACTTAATTCGTAACAAATTCATATTCGTAACGGGTGTATAATATTTGTTTAAGAAGATTTATTATTAACAATTTGAATTGGTCATAAGGCATTCATTGTTACAATTGGTCACACTTAATTAGGGAGAGTTGCGTAATTTGTACCTTTGCCTAAATTGTACCACCGTCTTGAAAATTAGTTCCTTGATAAGTGTTGTCATCTACGTCAAACATTGTGAACTACATCTAAAAATTTGCCATTTTATGAGAGACGAAGCCTGTGGGTTGTGTTGTGCAGACGTGAAGTGAAAAAATTTGTTTTAGGTAGTTTCAATCTAGTTTTTGCGCTACCTGACTACAACAATTACTTCCGAAAGGTAAGTGGAAGTCCACAATGCTATATATTATTTAAAACTTCATTTATATATTGCAATTGCCATTAAGTTACAGACTTCTGTTAGAAATCGTTAAGCAGCAAGAATTTAACAAAGAAAACAATATTTTGTACCGGCTTCAGTTTCCTTTAATGTACCGGTACAATATAGGGAACTTCCATTATATATTTTTGAAATTATAGTGACGTATGAAGAAAAACATACCTAATTTAAATCAGCAATTATAATTTATTGACTTCTAATCATTTCAATATGAATATAATACTGTAATTTTTATTTTTAGGAAATAAAACACATTCAATTCTGAATTTCAAATCGTTTTGTCAGACGTTCATTACAAATAATAAAAATTACTGTGACATAAAATTAGCAGAAATTGAATATGAACTTGACAATCACATTCTAAAGTTTGAATAAATGATATTTGGATTAACTCCAACAGATGTTAGGAAACTTGCTTTTCATATAGTTCAGAGAAATGGACTGCCACTTAATTTCAATCGTGAAAAGGACCAAGCATTGAAGAAATGGTACTATGCATAGCCTATCTGAAGAGGCATTCCAAATTGTGTAGGCATACAGAGGCAACATCCATAGCTCGAGCGAAAGGGTTCAAACAGGAAAGTGTCTATGAATTCTTCGATTTGCTGGAAAACATTAGTGAAAGATACAAATTGGAATCCAGGAGAATTTTCAATGTGGGCGAAAGTGGCTTCTCCACAGTACAGAAGACACAGAAAATCGTAGCGAGGAAAGGCAAGAAAGAAGTGGGTGTGATATCGAGTGGAGAAAAAGGAGTGAATTCAACGATGTGCCAGTGCATCTGGTCAAAATGTTCCTCCCATGATTATGATCTGTCTGTTGGTGCTCCACCGGTCATTATTATTACAGTTTCAGAAACTGGCTACATCAACTCTGAATTGTTCGTCAAATGGATGCAACAATTCATTTCCTCCGTCCATTCTACCAAAGAAAGGCCAGTATAGTTGTGGCTTGATGGACTCACCATCCACAGCAAGAACTTTGATGCCCTGATGTATGTGGTACAATTTAGGAACCCAATGGTACAATATAGGAAACCAGTTGCCTAATTTGTACTCATTGCAGACATTTATAAAGCTGAATGCCATGACTTTATGTTAACTTGAAGTAAACTTTTCTTTTTAGGAAAATCCTCCCAACATACCAGGAATTAAGATGTCGCTATTGAAGTGATTCAACATTTGTCAGTTAAAATTAGAAAAAATAAAATGTGTAAAATGGTACAAATAAGGCAACTCTCCCTAGTAACAGTTTCATATTCGTCATGAGTATATATTTGTCACAGGAGATTTATTAGTAACAATTTGAATAGGTCACAAATGATTCATTGGCCACAATTTAAATTGGTGAAATTGAATAGTAGTTTCACATATTCTTCACTTGACACTCTCTGCAATTTATTTTGAAGAACGGAGAAAATTGCTTCTCTGGAAGAACTTGCTGTTTTCTTCATAGACACCATACACTCTTTCGTCTCGATTCTTATCCAAACAACAGTATGGCTGGAATGATCTGAAGGCCCCTTTGTGATTCTAGTCCCATTAGCAATGAGTTACCCTCACCACGAAAATCACAACGTCTCACTACCCCACTTTAGACGGTTCTATGTTTGGTAAACACGAAACTATTATGTAAGTTTACGGCGTCCTTTTTCGGTTTTTAAGTATCTAATTCCATCACTCATAATTTTGAAAATTGACTACTGCGAACTTATAGCGGAAGAAGTAGTGAAAATACTTTGGATTCGTATTATTGCAGAAACTATAGAAGCAATACATTATTGGACAAATAAACAGTTAAAACTACATTAATCAAGATAAATAAGCTGATACTTTCTGGTATATGGAGAAATTATGACGAATTCCGGTCAACCAGCTACAACAGTTATGAGTTGTAATCTGTGACGAATAATTGTTACGAAATGTAATTGTGTGACGAATCGTAATTGTACTTACTTACAAATGGCTTTTAAGTAACCCGCAGGTTCACTGCCGCCCTCACGTAAGCCCGCCATTGGTCCCTATCCTGGGCAAGATTCATCCACTCTCTATCATCATATCCCACTCCCCTCAAATCCATTTTAATATTATCCTCCCATCTAAGTCTCGATCTCTCCAAAGTTTTTTTTCCCTCCGGTCTCCCAACTAACACTCTATATGCATTTCTGGATTCGCCCATACGTGCTACATGCCCTCCCCATCTCAAACGTGTGGATTTAATGTTCCTAATTATGTCAGGTGAACAATACATGTGTGCAGTTCTGCGTTGTGTAACTTTCTCCATTCTCCTGTAACTTCATTCCACTTAACCCCAAATATTTTCCTAAGAACCTTATTCTCAAAAACCCTTAATCTCTGTTCTTCTCTCAAAGTGAGAGTCCAAGTTTCACAACATACAGAACAACCGGTAATATAACTGTTTTATAAATTCTAACTTTCAGATTTTTTTGACAGCAGACTAGATGACAAAAGCTTTTCGACCGAATAATAACAGACATTTCAGATATTTATTCTGCGTTTAATTTGCTCTCGAGTGTCATTTATATTTATTACTTTTGCTCGAAGATATTTTAATTTTTCCACCTCTTCGAAGGATAAATCTCCAAATTTTTTAGGTTTCCATTTCGTACAATATTCTGGTCCGAATCGTAATTGTTACAAATTGTAATTCTATGCCAAATTGTAACTGTGACAAATTGTGACGAGTTACCCGGATTCCGACTTATAGTCGAGTTTTATGTAAGATAAGTTATAGACTGGATAATTTATTAATAAAATTTCAGATAAATTATAGTCTTCTTCTCTTCTTCTTCAATTCAAGGAATAGGCATATGCCTGTTCCGGCGTCATAGTGTATCCGTCCAACGCCTCCTAGGTCTTCCCGGATGTCTTCTTCCTCTAGGTCTATAATTCATCATTCTTCTTGGGATTCTTTCTGGTGTCATTCTATTGACATTTTCTGCCCACTGATCTCTATAATTCTTAATTTTTTCTTCTAGGGAAAAGATAATCAATTCTTCTCTCATTTTATAATTTCTAATTTTATCCGACATAGTACACCCCTTGACTGACCTTAGAAACTTCATTTCAGCGGCTTGTAATTTTTTGCTGTCAGCTGCAATCATCGTCCAGGTTTCTGATCCAAATAGCAAAGATGGTACTGCCATTACTTTATAAAATTTAATTTGCATTTCTTTTCTTGCTTTATTTTTCAAATTCCTGTTTATTGTACCACACAGCTGCTAAATTATAGTATTTTACAAAATACGTAATATTGTGAATGTATATATTTTTTAAATTTTATTTACTGTATTTATGGGCCAATTAATTTTTTTGCGACTCTCATTTATTGCGACATAATTTCTTTAGTCTCATCGATGACGTTGTAACGAAGTTCAGCTGTACATCATTATCTAAATTGGAAGAGACACATTACAGTTTTGACGTTTTAATAAACAGAATTCAGCCCGGGGACACGGACAGCTGTGCAAGGCAAAGTGTTTACACGGTGACCGCGGGGAGCCCTGCGTTCTAATTAACAGGCTCGGCTTGCTCCATTCTTTAATTAAACAATAAATAATCGCTGGATGACATCTCCCTGACACGGCGAGCCACCAGATTTTAACACAATTTGCAGCTTCATTGGAAATTATTTGTTGAATAAATGTAACACGACCCGACATCACGAATACAAGAATTGTATGTGGACTTCCATTCTTGTTTACGTCAAAATTCAGATGAATAACGATTTGAAATATTTGTGCTATTAAATACCACACAAACTGAGAGGTATTATTTTTCCTCCAGTTATGAAAGTTGTCTCCAGATTTGAAACACGTAACACCTAGGCCCATTCTATCCATAGAACTCAAGAATGAAACTTGTCGACGTAAAACAATGCAGTTCAATATAATACCTAGGGAAAGGAAGTTCACGCATTTCCATTTGTTCTCTATCGTTGTGTGAATTTGCTGAAAGATTATCTACATGAATCACAAATTTCTGAATACAATGATATTACTTTTATTGTGCATAAAAATAGGCCTACATATATTTCCTTTATCTATAAAAACATCATACTTTACCATTTATATATATTATTATTTTAATGTACCGAAGTACATATGATATTTCCATGCAGATATTCTGCGTCATCATAAGATGAAAGAGTAAAACGGAAAAAATTCTCCGGCGCCGGGATTTGAACATTTGCTGATGCTTTATCCACTAAGCCACACCGGATACAACCCCGACGCCGGTTAGAATCGTCTCAGATTAAGCTCCAACTCTTGTTCCCTCCAGTGTGTCGCCCTCTGCACTACGTCATTGTCTATGAACGCAGGACCGAAGTCCACAAAGGTTTGACTAGTTGGCCGGGATCCGAAATAAGCGCCGTCTTAAATCACGAAGTGATTTACGCGTACATATATATTATTATAATGTACCGATACATAATATTTCCATGCAGATATTCTGCGTCATCATATCTTTCTCTTTATTTAGCTCTAAATCCACTAAGCCACACCACTACTGAAAACCCGGGTTAACCCGCCCGGATTTATGTTTAACAATGCAGGAAAACTGCATATTATATATGTTTATTTGTCTTTCTCTCAGTTTTAAAAGTGAGTAACCTCGTAAACACGATTAATTTATGTTTATGAATTTTGAACGTAACGATGATGCCCTCACAGGGAGCCTCTCAAGTTAGCAATTGATATTTCTTTACTGCAGTCTTTAGCAGATTTCGATAGAACAATATCCAGTTTAACACCAGTTCCAGGAAATGTATGGAATAAAGTGAACGAGAAAACAGCAAATATTCTTTCCAAAAACCCTGGCTATTATCAACTTAAAGAAATTCAAGATATTCTTGAAGAAAAACAACCCAAAAATCAACAAAATTTTCTATAGAACAGTTCACAGCTTTTGTGCTAGTCCCTCTTACTACTTGTGACGTAGAACGAAGTTTTTCGCGGTACAAAGCTATGCTGAGAGACAACAGGCGAAGACTTGACAACAGAAAACATACGTCACTGCTTAGTTGTGAACTCTAACAGCATGAATGGAGCATTCAGCAATGAGGCAAGCACTTCAAAATCCACATTCTAAAAGTAAGTTACCTATACTTACTTACTTACAAATGGCTTTTAAGGAACCCGAAGGTTCATTGCCGCCCTCACATAAGCCCGCCATCGGTCCCTATCCTGTGCAAGATTAATCCAGTCTCTATCATCATATCCCACCTCCCTCAAATCCATTTTAATATTATCCTCCCATCTACGTCTCGGCCTCCCTAAAGGTCTTTTTCCCTCCGGTCTCCCAACTAACACTCTATATGCATTTCTGGATTCGCCCATACGTGCTACATGCCCTGCCCATCTCAAACGTCTGGATTTAATGTTCCTAATTATGTCAGGTGAAGAATACAATGCGTGCAGTTCTGTGTTGTGTAACTTTCTCCATTCTCCTGTAACTTCATCCCGCTTAGCCCCAAATATTTTCCTTAGCACCTTATTCTCAAACACCCTGAACCTATGTTCCTTTCTCAGAGTGAGAGTCCAAGTTTCACAACCATACAGAAGAACCGGTAATATAGCTGTTTTATAAATTCTAACTTTCATATTTTTGGACAGCAGACTGGATGATAAGAGCTTCTCAACCGAATAATAACACGCATTTCCCATATTTATTCTGAGTTTATTTTCCTCCCCAGTGTCATTTATATTTGTTACTGTTGCTCCAAGATATTTTAATTTTTCCACCTCTTCGAAGGATAAATCTCCAATTTTTATATTTCCATTTCGTACAATATTCTGGTCACGAGAGTAAGTTACCTATACCTTATTATTCTGTTAAAATAATCTCAGACTGTTAGTGCATATTTTGTAGCATATTTATCTATTTTTACGGCATAAATGCATACATATTCTTCACGTTTTTAGGGCATGAACTGATAATAACGTAGATTATATTCTACTGCTGACTTTTTATTTTCAAATAAAATATAGCCTACGTTAAGTAAGTAATTAACTTCATTTCAAATTAAAAAAATATATATATATATATTTATTTATTTTCGGAATATGTATTATATGTCTTGCTCATGTTAAATTTTATCGTACCTAGTTAACATGTTTCGGCCTGCCATTGGTCTTCTTCAGAACCATATTCTGAAGTGATTTAGTGTTAAAAGTTGTGTAATCAAGATGTATAGATGTAAAATATTAATCTTAAGATTACATCATTCAGAGCCTCATTCAGAATGACGTCATCCTGAAAGGAATCATGTCTATAAAGTAACACAGTCCATACCACGATAAACTGTGACATGTAGGGCAGTATTCAAGAACGTCACTCCAACTTCACTTCGTCTTGGCTTCCTCAAGTCAGCAGCTAGGTAATATAAAGTAACGTCCTGGATCCATATTCAGAGACAATACTTACATTTCCCTTGACAATGTCAAATGTAAGTAAAAAGCAAGTGAATATGGTGTTCCACGTCATCATATAATGACGTAGTACTTCCACCTCACAGCTGCTCAGAATGGAAAGTGGGGTTACATTTCGTTTCAAACCTATTATAATTAAATACAACAATTGAAAGAGAAAGAACTCCAGAAGAAGGTGTAGGTCTACATCAAATAACTTGCTTAAATGTGACGACTTGGTGGGAAATAAATCGGACGTCGTTTAGGTTTCAGCAAAGAAGAAAAAATGGCACGAAATTTAGTGCACAAAAATGTAAGTAATATTGATAATATTAATTACACGAGAATTGAATTAGATTTTTACATTTATATTGAGTAAAGTGTATTAATATAAAATTAAAAGTTATTTTTATTCTAAGAAAAAAATCTTAGTCCATTGTACATAATACTTTACAAACTGTACTATGTTATATTAGTTATTTATGAAACAAGTGGATAATCTTGATGATTATGGCATGAAGGAATGTTTGTCGCACGAACGATAGTGAGTGGTATGATGGCATTGACCTTCAACAACTCAGATGGAGGAGTTTGTTCAGAGCATAGAACTCCCAGCTGGTTGGAGGTTGCAGAGTTGCAAGTTCTCATAATTAATGTATATTAAAATGCACGTTTTTCTGGAAAACTATTCAAAATATAGCAAAAGAGTGTTTTACTTTTTATTGCTCTTTTCTCAAGGAACCACCCACCAGAATTAATGACATTACTTACATTTCACTCTGTATGTAAATGACGTCTGATTAGTATAGTACGTTACTGGTCAGCGATACATGCAATGAAGGGGGGAAAGGAACTGCTCACTCTACTCCATTATCTCCTGGCTTAGTAGTCTCACGAATAATGCCTTATTGGTGTCACTTATGCGGTTTAAACCTGTCTTCGGATAGGTCACTAAACAACCTGTGCCAGCACAAAAAATCATGGAAATTCAGCTTGCAAACTTTATAAATCAACAAATAACTTGCATCTTGGTGACAACATGATACTGAATGACCAGGGTATAGAGTAACAGGACAAAACTATTGTCGCAGATTGCAACAAGATTTACTGGTATGTAACTCCTGCGGGACAAAATTCCGGCACACAGGCGACGCTGATACGACTTCGGCAGTTGGGAGAGTCGTTAAATAATAATGATTTAAAAATAGTACATTATACAACAAGCCTATAATGGTAGTAATTAATACAGGAGTATGTTTATGAAACGAGCGCAAGCGAGTTTCATAATTTTCATACGATCGTCTTAATTACCATTATAGGCAAGATTCATACGACTTTTTATGCTCGACATATTTCTAACTTGAAATTATTCATAAGTATCCATGTTATTGTTATCTGACTGGGGAGCGAAACTGACCTTGTGCGATATCTCGTAAATTGTGAGATGTACGCAGACGCGAAAGTATTGATTTTTTCCGAGGAAGAAATGTCATTGACCGTGATATAATCTAGAGAGTAAAATGAACATTAATCTTGATATAACCTTGAAATTGATTTAGATACTGAAAAACGAGATGACAAATTGAATTTATTTGAATAATATTTACAATATTATAGTAACAGAACATAACTTTCTGTGACAGTATTGGATTTCCAACCTCCGTGATGTTTCGCTAGTTGTCTTTCGATTGCATATCCGAGAATAATCGATACTTGCGCTTTCATATTGCTACAATGGTGTTTTCTGATTTAATGAATAGGTGTACTTTAATGACGTCTATTAAAGGGCTGCCTCCAGGTGTATAATTACTACATTTCGGCATGGTCGAGCATAAAAATTGATACAAAAATATTAGACCGCCCTTTGAGTTCGGTAACCCGCAAGGCGGACATGTCGGAGAAGAGATCGCTTAGAGCAAGGCGTATTTCAATTTTTCGGAAACTTGTTCGTTGCCTTCTCATCGTATATCTGGAGTTATCTGGAGCTGATCAACGGAACAGAACTCCAAAAACAGTTGAAGGCGCTGTAACAGAGTTAATCCTCGAACATCCTTCTACTAATCAGGCTTGTCGATTCTCTAGAAATCGATCAAGATTTGACTTTCTTCCAATTGTGTAAGTTAATCGTCCATAGAATGAATTTGATTTTTTACACAATGATCTTATCCTTCGTCTCTCTAATTCCACAGATATATCAACTACTGTCATCGTCACGTATCGAAACGCAACAGAAGCTTTCGTTTAAAATTGTTATTTGGAATAAACTCCAGATATACGATGGGAAGACAACGAACAAGTTTCCGTAATTGGAATACGCCTTGCTGCAGCGACCTCTTCTCCGGCACGACTGTCTTGCGGGTTATCGAATTCAGAAGGCGGTCTAATATCAATGCGACAATAGTTTTGTCTTGTTACTCTATGAATTTCATTGTTAAATGACACCACAAATAAAAGTGTAGTGAGTTAGGTCTGGAGAGCGCCAACAAAGCCAGCCCAAAGATTGATACTTCCGTGTAGTAAGTTATGTTTTTTTTTTTTTTTTTTTTCATAATGTAACGCATCAATGTAAGCAGAATTGCAGAAAAAGGCTGTACTAAGGAAATAAAACGTTTCCGGACCAATGCCCATATAACATTCATTCAGCCACTCTACGAGAGATTACGCTCCTAAAGTTTTGACATACCGTGAAACTGGGCAACTTTGCACCATGAGTGTAATGTTGCACCACCAACATTTTTTGAATTGTACAAGTGATTTTATAGATCTCCTACAGAGTATTCCGTTTGTCTGGTAGCTCTTTTTCAAGTCTGTGATTTGAGGTATCATCTGGTGCAAGTTAAGTTACCAATAATTTATTTGTCCATCATCTATGGAATGAGTTGTTGAAATGGTGATGAACGTTTTCTGTTGTGTTACTGAAACTTTTTGAATCGTATATTGAAAAGGTAAGTTTATAACAATAAATTTATATTAATTTATGTACCTACAGTAGCGTGCAAATTAATCCGAACACGACATATTTTTACATTTTCTGTCATTGTTGCCTCACAGCTGCTCATACCGCTTTAATTGACATCTGTAGTACGTGTAATTCCATTGTTGAAGGTCTGTCATTATTATTTTTTTATAATATGTGACATTTTGCCTGTCGTTTTGTATTTATAAGCATTTCAGTTGTGTTGAAGACTTAATACTGCAATCCTGTGTACATTCTGTCGTCTTCACAAAAGGCTACAACTCCACGAAAACGGTCTAAAATTATAACATTAGCAGAGCATTCTTCTATGACACAGAGGCAAATTGCTGCAGAATGTCACATCGGTTTGGCTACTGTTAATTCGATCATAAAACGATACAGGGAGACTGGATCCATCACACCCCAAAAAAAATGGAAACTGTGGCCAGAAAAGGAAGACTTCACCTGCAGATGATCGTTTAATTGTCAGGAAAAGCAAATTAAATCCTAGACTAACTGCTGTCGACTTAACCCACGAGTTAATGGCTACCACTGGGGCGAATATTCACGTCACAACAGTGCGGCGTAGACTTTTGGAAGCTGGACGAAGGGCTCGTAAGCCTATTAAGAAGCAACTGTTAACCCCTGTTATGTGCAAAAAACCGCTTAATGTGGGCAAAATTACATCAAAACTGGACAGTGAATGACTGGAAGAATGTACTTTTTTCCGATGAGTCTCATTTCGAGGTCCAAGGCCACCGTGTTTCTTACGTACGGAAAGTATCCGAAAAAGTTACAGCAGCTCATCTCCAACAAGCACCCAAATACCCACCTAAAGTAATGTTTTGAGGTTGTTTTACACATGAAGGGCCTGGAGCATTAATACCTATCAAGGGAATGATGAATTCTGACAAATATATTCACTTATTGGAAACCAGAATCGTACCCCAGCTGCAAAAATCATTTCCGGATGGCAGAGGTGTGTTCCAACAAGACCTGGCACCATGCCATAGGTCTCGAAAAACTACAGAATTCTTCAACAAGAAGAATATTCAGGTACTCCCCTGGCCAGGCAACTCACCCGACATAAACCCCATTGAGAACTTGTGGTCAATTTGCAAAAGAAGAATGCAAAAAATGGATTGTTCTACAAAGGAGAAGATGATTTCTGCCCTCATTGGTGTATGGTTTCGCGATGAAGAAATGAAGAATATTTGTGGGAATCCATGACAAATCGTCTCAGAGCTATTATTAGGAACAAGGGAGGCCACATAGATTACTGAGGTATGTCTTAGATCCTTTTTTCTTATCCCGTTTGAGTGTTTTTGCATAAGTAATTACGTTGTTCGGATTAATTTGCACGCTACTCTATAAGCTTAGTTTGCATATTGCAAAACATTACAATAACTATTCACATGGATTAAATGAATGGAATGCAAAAATGTTCAGTCACGTTACTCCGAAGAGCAACTTTGCACCGCGATCTTCTTAATGGCATTTACAACTGTACCAGTGAACCACATTAACAGTCAAGTGCAGTGTATATTAGAATAAAATAGCTTTAGAACACGCATACCTCAGTAGTTACTAAGACATTATATTATTCCATTCTAGTAAGGATAGTTCCATGTCTCATTTGAGGAACTAAAGCAGAGACATCAAGAAAAACAGAAGCAGAAGAAGAAGGCACTCTAAAAAGTCAGAAAACAGGAAGAATATTTTTGTAAATCAGTTCTCTGATAGTGAATCTGATATAGATGTCATTTTGAATGATAAAACTGGTATCAAGAATTGTGCCTTCTAAGTATAAAAGCCGTCTAAGCGCTGCAAAAAAAAAAAAAAAAACAGTGACAAGATATGAACCCAGAGGTGTCAAACCGGGGATGCTTTAATGTTCCAGAGATTTCAAAATATTTAAAGTGATTAAAAAACAGGAACTATATATGGTGATGTAACAATGATCTAAATGTATCAGTACTGTTAGGATTCATTATTGTAAAATACTATTGTACTAATAAAATATATGGTCTCTATGATGTGAAAGTTGAACTACAGTGTTGTAATTTTGCACCAGTTCAGAGTAGTAGGGAAATATAGCAAGAAGAATCATTTGATGCAAAGATGTCCCACATTGTTGTACAACGTTGCACCACTTTTGAAAATTTTTTCTTAATGTATTTATTGCTCCAAAGATCTGAATTTAGAATAAGTGTTTATATTCTGATCATAGTATTAATATTTTTTTTAAGAAACACAAATAATTTTTGTCGAGTTATTTTAAGAAAACCTTAAAATGTGGTATTACTGTTATGTACCAAAGTACATATGATATTTCCGTGCTGGAATTCTTCATTACCATATGATGAAGGATGGATGGACCGGAGAAAAATTCTCTCCGGCTCCGGGACTCGAACCCGGGTTTTCAGCTCTACGTGCTGACGCTTTATACACTAAGCCACACCGGATTCCAGTTCCGATGCCGGAGTGAATCCTCTTAGTTTACGTTTCATCTCTTAGTTTCCCTTTAGTGGCCAACCCTCATGCACTGTGTCACAGACGTGTGACAGTGGCACGATGCCCAACACACTATGTGCAGAGGTGCACTCTTTACGAGTGACTAAGTGGCCGGGATCCGACGAAATGAACGTCGTCTTAAATCATTAACAAGGAGAGGACACGATCTGTATATCACAGAATTAAATCAGATTTTGTGACATGAAAGTACAAGACGTAGTGTTTAAAGTCATACCTGGTATGGGTGGCCAATGACCCCTCGTCTTGAAAATATTGGCTATTGTTTGTGACTTCCGTTAGGTGTCTAATAGGAAAACATTAGACTGTGTAACGGTCTAGCTCATATGGTTGGATGCTGAGTTGTCATCCAGGCAACTTGAGTTGGAATCCTAATGCCTTCTCATTTTTTAAAGCTTGATATTATTATTATTATTATTATTATTATTATTATTATTATTAATTTTTTTATTCACTTTCAGTTGTCAGCTCCTATATTCAAAGCCATGTTGAAATATGCGTGGTATGCATCAAAATTAATAAACGAATGAGAAGTGTTTGTGAATGGGGATGATATCTGTTTCGCAGCAGAAGTGCGGAAAAATGTGTGTGACTGTGGACAACCTTCTTCCATATGCTGTGCATGGTGCAGGAAATATGTATGTTTTGTGTGTTTTATGACATTTATCATAATGAATCGGGACACAATGAAGTGGAATAGCTGCTACAGAAACAGAACAGACACCAGTGACACATCTTACCTGCCTACATGAGCAATATTTCATTGTTTATCCTTTACAATACAATGTTAGCTAATTATAATTTGTTTAAAACGTGATGAAACGTTCAATACATTGAGAAATATTATATATATATATATATATATATATATATATATATAAATAGATTACAGTCATCACAATATTAATCGTTATTAAAATAAAAAAATAGGACCAGTTAAGATTCGAACTTAGGTTGCCTGGATAACAACTCAGCATCCAACCATATGGGCTACGCTGTTACACAGTCTAATGCTTCCCTATTAAGCACCTAACGGAAGTATGTCACAAACAATAGCCAATATTTTCAAAACGAGGGGTCATTGGCCACCCATACCAGGTATGACTTTAAACAGTACGTCTTATAAAGAGTGATTTATATAGAACTGACACATTTCTTTCATTAATTGTTTCAAAACGAATTATGCTAGCGACAACTTATTATACCTAAAATGTAGAGGAATTTTGGGAGATTATTTACCTCTATAGCAAATGTTGTCCTGCGTTGTCAAATCCGGAGATCTCGGTGGCCACAGGTTCCTGGAAATTATTCGGTCGTCACATAACCGGATAAATGGAACCATGCTTCATCTGTGAACCATGTGATGGACAATATGGCAGTATTTTGCACAATGAACGTCTGAAACCAACATCAGAATGCTCTGGAGTTTCGATTCCTTGTCACTAGATGCGCAAATGTTTATGTTTTATTCCTATTGTTGGCAGCTGTTTTCGACATTTTGTGTCAACGTGAAAATGCAGTACACATTAAATCAACGACTCTTCCTTGGGAAGCAATATTGGATTACGAATTCAATTACAGCTACTCAAAGGGCATACCAGAGAGAATTTGGTGTTCGAAATCCTCCCAAAAGAAACACAATACTGGGACTGGTAAACAAATTGGAAACAACTGGATCTCTGGTGAGTGAAAAGGGCAAGCATCGTTCATCTAGGCTTCCCACGGTTGTTGTTGACGTAAGAGCACGACTGGAGCAGTCACCCAAAAAATCATTAAGACGTTTGTCGCAGGAGACAGGGTACACCTACTCAATGTGTCAGAGAGCCTAAAGCCATATAGGGTTACGGTTGTTCATCAGCTACAGGAACCAGATAAGGATAAAAGATTGAATTATTGTCGTTGGTTTCAGACGTTCATTGTGCAAAATACTGCCATATTATCCATCACATGGTTCACAGATGAAGCATGGTTCCATTTATCCGGTTATGTGACGACCGAATAATTTCCAGGAACCTGTGGCCACCGAGATCTCCGAATTTGACAACGCAGGACAACATTTGCTATAGAGGTAAATAATTTCCCAAAATTCGTCTACATTTTAGATATAATAAGTTGTCGCTAGCACAATTCGTTTTGAAACAATTAATGAAAGAAATGTGTCAGTTCTATATAAATTACTCTGTACTTTGTTCTCATACAATCTTATTCCATTCGGTGATATACAGAGCCTGGCCTCTCCTTGTGATTATTTACGCATATCAAATTATTGTGATGTACCGAAGTTCATACGATATTTCCGTGCAGGAATTCTGCGTTATCACATGATGAAGGAAGGATGGAGGGAAAATGTTGTCCGCTCCACCCATCCTTCATTAAAATGTGGTGCAAAGTTGTCCACTTTTATGGTACATTTTATTTACACCTTATATTTAAAGCATCGTGTTCATATAGGCTAAATGCATTTGCACATACTGAATGCAGCATATGTTAATATACTTTCTGTAATGAAAAAAGAAACAGGATATGCAAATACTATTTTTGTCCATTTTACGTACGTATATACAGTAGGGGAGAAGTGGGTACAGTAAGACAGGGAGAACAGTGAGACATGTTTTTATTAGATGGTAAATTTTGATGTTGAGATGGTGGTAACAGCGGAGTTGTATGTTGCATGAGTAAAGTAACAGTATTTTCATACTCGATTTGATTCTAGTTTAAAGGTGAGTGATGAAAAAATAATTCGTAATTTTTCACTCTAGAAGTAAAATTTTGGTTTGTGTTTAATGAAGGTTATATCGGATATACAAAGGAAATAGAAATATGAATGTTTTGTTACCAAATAGTATGGTATTTGAAGTTATGTTTGGCAAAGTTTCGTCTTTCGTGTTTTAATTTAGAAGTGATGGCGTCATTTTTAAACGAACTATGCGTAAAGGGAACAGTGAGACATGCCATTCAAGGGTATACTGAGAGGTCTCACTGTTCCCATGTACCAATGATTTGCAAGAACAAACTGTAATTATATTACATTTACCAGTAACTAACATTAAAAATGAACATACTGGTGACCAATTTAGGAACTATAGCTTAGAATAATGGATACATTACGTTTTAATGGTTTCGTAAATAAAAAAATTATTCACAAAATTTAAGAAAATATTAAAAAATAATAAAGAATTTAATTAAATTCTTATAATTATAAGCTTTGTTGTCACCAAAATTCATTTCATTTTTTTTTTTTAAAAGTTTGAATTGTCATGGAAAATTCACTTTTCCAAATGTTCCCGATGTTTCAATGGTTTCCAAGTCAGACATCAAAATGATTCTAAATAAGCCTACAGAACATGTCAAGATAAAGTGACAGCAAGCTTTCCTTTCTTTTGAAATAAATATAAATCATTTCAATGTTCGTTAATAGACACTGTGGTGTCTCACTGTACCCTCCTGAATGGGAACAGTGAGACATTTGCATTTTTTATGACAAACACGTATTGTATATTATGGCATTTATGTATTAACATTTTTGTTTATGTGTTATTGTACTCCATGTTTTAATGTCTATTTCTATTGCACTTGATTTTAAAAATACTTGAATTATCACTTGCATACATATGTCTTAATATTTTGTGTCTCACTGTACCCACTACTCCCCTACAAACGGGCTCTCAAGTGTTGTCGGAAAAATTCACCATTAAAATGGGACACACTCACGGACAGGAGAACGCGAATTCGATTATGCGCACTGTTCAAAACATACAGAGGTGAGCCTGCCTGGAAAGAAATAAAAAATAGGTTGCAGCCGCTAAATTACTCTTCACGGAACGACCACTCATATAAATTGAGGGAAAGAAGGCAGAGGACGGACACTGGAAAGTTTTCTTTTCTCAATCGTACTATCAGGGACTGGAATGCTTTACCTGCAGATTTACTAAAGGCTTTATGAATAACCAAAAATGTATTTAAAAATAGTCTTAAGGACTTTACTAATAGACGGTAATTATACACAGCATTTAAAGAGCGTAAATGATCTGTTGTTATTGAAGTGTTGTATCAGTGAAGAATTATGTTGTGTCAGTGAAGTGTGTTGTGTCAGTGAAGTGTGTAGTGTAAGTGAAGTGTGTAGTGTAAGTGAAACGTGTTTCTGTCAGTGAAGCTTTATAGTTTATAGTGGCAGTGCAAAGTATTTGAACAGTGAAATGTTTTTGAAGTGTTAGTGAAATCAGGATAGAATCAGTGAAATGTGTCGTAGTTCCAGTGCAGTGGGCGAGTTGACAGCTAAATGAGTGTAATGTTGAAAGGTACTTGTGCAGATATGAACATATCATACTCGTGGGTTTTAGTTCGATCTTAGGTTTAAGATACAAA
The DNA here is from genome assembly GCA_025594305.2 of Periplaneta americana. Lineage (NCBI taxonomy): Eukaryota > Metazoa > Arthropoda > Insecta > Blattodea > Blattidae > Periplaneta > Periplaneta americana. The sequence continues at coordinate 178,283,607 of JAJSOF020000005.1, read as the reverse complement.
TTAGATTTATTTCAAATGTTATTTTAAGTGATCGTTTCATTTAATTTAGGATATTCTCTGTTATTATTATTATTATTATTATTATTATTATTATTATTATATCATTATTATAAATTGGAGATCTATCCTTCGAAGAGGTGGAAAAATTCAAATATCTTGGAGCAACAGTAACAAATATAAATGACACTCGGGTGGAAATTAAACGCAGAATAAATATGGGAAATGCGTGTTATTATTCGGTTGAGAAGCTCTTATCATCCAGTCTGCTGTCCAAAAATCTGAAAGTTGGAATTTATAAAACAGTTATATTACCGGTTCTTCTGTATGGTTGTGAAACTTGAACTCTCACTCTGAGGGAGGTACATAGGTTAAGGGTGTTTGAGAATAAGGTGCTTAGGAAAATATTTGGGGCTAAGCGGGATGAAATTACAGGAGAATGGAGAAAGTTACACAACACAGAACTGCACGCATTGTATTCTTCACTTAACATAATTAGGAACTTAAAATCCAGATGTTTGAGATGGGCAGGGCATGTAGCACGTATGGGCGAATCCAGAAATGCATATAGATTGTTAGTTGGGAGACCGGAGGGAAAAAGACCTTTAGGGAGGCCGATACGTAGATGGGAGGATAATATTAAAATGGCTTTGAGGGAGGTGGAGTATGATGATAGAGACTGGCTTAATCTTGCACAGGATAGGGACCGATGGCGGGCTTATGTGAGGGCGGCAATGAACCTTCGGGTTCCTTAAAAGCCATTTGTAAGTAAGTAAGTATTATTATAAATTATTGTTAGTATTAATTATTAGTATTATTAATAATTGCATTTTTAATTAATAATTTTATTATTGTCATTATTGAGTGTAATTAGTTACCACTGCCACCGGGTATATACCCAATGCAGTGTGAATACATACATACATACATACATATATACATTTATTTATTTATTTCATCAATCTTTGTTCACGTCATGGCGGATTAGATGTATTCCAGTTCTTAATCCGCCATCACTCTCTATATAAATATAACATAAACTAATACATAATGAACCTATAAGTATTCTCTGTTTACAATAATAATAATAATAATAATAATAATAATAATAATAATAGTAATAATAATAATAATAATAACAATAATAGTAATAATTATAATATTAATAATAATACTAATAATGATAATGATAATAATAATAATAATAATAATAATACACAACTAATAATAAGTATAGCTCTTGTATTTAAAACTCCTACCTTAGCTTTTTCATTTTATGCTCAATCTCTTATGAATTATTCTGTTAACTTCACTGACTACTCCTCGTTGTTTCTTATCAGCAGAAATTTTGGACCCAAAATATATAATACATTAATTAGAGCTTACCCTGTGCTAAGTACACTTAACACACATAGATTTAAGAAACAAATCAGATTAATTATTTAATTGTTTAAGCTAATTGAGTTAAAATTGTTACTCTAATATTCATGTACTTCTGTATTTTCTATTTGTATATAGACCCTATTATTACATGCTGTATGTATTTTACCATTTATTAATGTGATTGTGCTCAATGAACTCTCGTAATTTTGTGATATATTTTGTATAACTGATCTGAACTGCGCCCGAGCACGAGCTTCTGCTCTTTCGGGCTGCAATGCCTAATGTAGCTCAAGTGTATAGTATTAATAAATATTATTATTATTATTATTATTATTATTATTATTATTATTATTATATCGTGTGACTGCTCAACATTTATAATTCCATTTCCGTTAGAGCTTTAACTCTCTCTTCCCACCTAATTTTAACTCTAAAAAGAAATTTTCCTAATTTATGTAGATTGGTGGTGTTAAGGTGACCATTCATTTTTTATAAGCTACTATTACATACATACATACATACATACATACATACATACATACATACATACATACATACATACATACATACATACATACATATACGATCTGTAGGTTTATAAAACACAATGTTGAAATGATGCTCAATTTTTTTTTATAAGAAATATATCTCTGCGAATAATGATGCATCGAGTGCAACAGTTACAATTAATTATAGATTCGCCAGCCCTGCCGATAGACGAGATGTAATAACCTCGACGCAGTGCAGACTCATCCCTCTCCCAGCTTTGCGCTTCAATGCGATATCAAAATAAACCGCACAGGTATACAAGGAGAATAATGCATGGCAGTGAATGACATTTGTATGACACTGTTCGTCAAACATAACCTTTGAAAAGGCACTTTCAATTCTGTGGATTACTACAAATACAATGCCCATTGAAAACACGTGATGTATTTCCATGCAATACATGCGACATATTTGAGCTATTGAGTGCACAGCGCGACATCCCGTTGTGCAGCAACAAATGACAAATTATTGATAATTCCATCCATTGTAATTAATGGATATTGTGTTTTATATTCGAGAGTTACGTTTTTTAATGTATATATGTTATGTTTTAATCAAGAGTTCGATATCTGTTCTCCCCTGTCGTTCAAGTAGCAGCATTTCCAACTAAAAAAATCAGCGACCCGGACTGTGACAGAGGAAAGCATTGCATACATACATGTGGCTTGGACTTGTGCTGCTGTTGATGATCAATATACGAATTAATAACGTTTCGAAGATCGTGTGTTCCTTCATGATTAGGTGAACTTAGGGTGTACAGAGGATACAATTCTTGTTGAGAATGAATGACTGAACGAACCTATGAATGAATGAATCAATGAGTGAATAAATGAATAAATTCATTAATATTTTTAAATGCGAATGGATATTCACCCCGTGACAAAAATAACAGAAAGAGATAAATAAATGTAGGCCTAAGAATAATAATGATTCTGGCACAATACCTCCATTGATGCCATACTGTCGGAATTTAGTAGCGTTCAAAAGCAAACTTATTAAGCGTTTTCTTACTGCGTAGAGTAGGTTTAATTTTTACTAAATTAACAAAAAAATGTTTCTCTCTTCTTAACTTTTACAATAAAGTGTCTAACTTTTATTAATCAGTTAATCTTTTAGTACTATGATTTTTATTGTATTTGTAAATTTAATATTAATTGTAATTATAATTGTAATTGTATTCTTAATATTGTAGTTGTAATCCCTGGTAGAGGGGAAGAGAAGGCCTGATGGTCTTATCTCTATCAGGTTAAATAAATAAATAAATAAATAAATAAATAAATAAATAAATAAATAAATAAATAAATAAATAATTCGAAATTTTCTCAGGCTTCCAGCCAGGTCATAAGTTGGTGATCCACCGACGTTTCGCGGATGTTCATCTTCCTCATCTTCAGGGTTAACGTCGGTGGATCACCAACTTATGACCTGGCTGGAAGCCCGAGAAAATTTCGAATTATCATGTCGCCAGGAAAGCTTCAGTAGTTATTTCAAATAAATAAATATCCATGTAAACTATGTCCACATGCATTTATATCCAATTTCATTTTTTTCACATTTATTTATCTCCACTTTTCTAGATCTATATGAAATATGCCCACATACATTTATGTCCATCTTTTATGTCCACTTTTATACAGGGTATATCTAAATTGGTGTCAAATATTTCGGGGACGTGTTATTAACATCAAAATAATTTAAAAAGTTAATAAGAACATGGATCTGAAAACCATTCGTTAGGGAGTTATTAAAGGATTTGTCCTTTCATTGACCGCTGATTGTTTGATGGTTTTTTGTTTGTTTGTATTTTGTAGAGCAAAGAAATCTAAGAAAATGTATTCTGTAAGTGAACAGAGCGAAATCATTTGCATCATTTATTTGATGATGCGCCTCTGGACGTCATCCAACGAATGTGTTTAAACACGATGCTGCTCCAGCTCATTTCAGTCTGATAGTTCGTAATTTTTTTAATGCTCGATTTCCCCAAAGATGTATTGGTCGAAGGGGATTCATTTCATGGCCTGCTCGATCGCCTGATTTGAATCCAATGGATTTCTTCGTCTGGGGACATTTAAAGTCCCTGGTTTATGCGACTCCTGTACTTAATGTTGATATTCTGAGAGCGTATCCAAATGGATTTCACGAAATACGAAACACTCCAGGAATTTTCAACAGAGTACGCCAGAGCATGTAACGCAGGTTTAGGGGACATCGAATCAGGAGGAAGCCACTTCGAGCAATTTTTGTAACATTAAATTTTGTCTTGTAACTCTGAAATAAATTATTTTGAGACCAATGTTCATATGAACCTTTTGTAATGTTTTTGTGTTACGACACATCTCCGAAATATTTGTCACCAATTTAGATACACCCTGTATACAGTATGTTCGTTCATTTTAGTGTAACCTCGGTAACGCAGAATATGAAACGCATGTGTGCACATGTTCATTTATTTATTTATTCATTTTTTTCTGTTATTTATACTCGCTTTAACATCTCTGGTCATATCGCGAGTTAATCTCCTGGATTAATTCGGAAGACTTGTACTATATATATAACTTTCAAGTGTTAATTTGAACTGCCCCGCGCCGTGGCAACGTGGTCTAAGGCATCCTGCTTAGGAATCGCGTTACGGAATGCGCGCTGGTTCGAGTCCTCATGGGGGAAGAAATTTTCTCATATAATTTCGGCCAGTGTATAGGACCGGTGCCCACCCAGCATCGTGATGCACTTGGGGAGCTATGATAGGCAGCGAAATCAGGTTACGCAAACCAGCTATAACGGCTAGGGTGCTCATCGTGTTACCTCCATTCTGGTTGGATGATCGTCCACTTCTGCTTCGGTATGTGGCCGTGAGGCCAGCGGTCGGCTGATCGGTCTTAGCCCTTCTTGGGCTGTAGCGCCACGGATTATTATTTTATTTATTTATTTATTTATTTATTATTTTGCTAATAATTGTAACATAAAATATAATATATACAGAAAAACTTTAGCTCGCCCCTGAAAATTTGAACTAAGTTTCAAAATATACCTAGTTGACAAGTCTTGCACGTATCCTCAGAGTTGAAGCGAGTGACGTCATCTAACCATACGTAGATTGGGGGAAGTTGCAAGAATTGGCGGGTCGCGCGAGAGCCGAGGCACTGTAACTCGAGATTGCAAAACGATAGAACGTTCACAGTGGTGTCAAACGACTCGCAATGAATCAGGCTATGCTCTCAATTGAGCAAAAATCAGCAGTCGACAAACCAAATTAGAAAAACTCGCGATTGAAGTTAAGTGAAGAGAGAAAATTCAAAATGTCGAGGAATATGCAGCGCAAATGGGAGCGGTGTATAAACAAACGACTTGCTAACGACTGTTACTATAGCAATTGACATGCGTACTCTCATTGCATACATGATGGCTATTTCTGGAATCCCAGCACAGCGAAAATACATCGTGTTTTGAGAGTATATCTAGAAAGAGGAAATTTTGATTGTCACTACGGACGTTTACCTTAACAGTTCCATCAGCGATGTATTCACGCATAAAACTTATGGCTGTCTCTCTGATACGCCTACCCAGATTTTTTGTTTCAGTTATGACTGTACGTATCTGTTAGCTTCTTCTTAAAGAGTAATTACACCGAGACGAAATTCAAGTAACTGAGAAAATATCGACAATAACAGAAGGGATTTTTAAGATCTGAAGTGATTCTGAGTAATACATCGAGAATGCTGAGCCAAGAGAATCCCGCGGTTTTGGAAACCGTCATCTGGTTTCCGTTCGTCGTGATGAATGGTTTACACGCGATGACACGTGCCTGCCCAGGTTTTATTAAGCTTTGAATTAGCAGTGAAATAACTGCAAAAATATAGATGTGATATTAGCGAGCTCGACAGCGCTATAAATCATTCAGCACGGTGGCCAGGGGTCGACATGGGTATTTGCCCCAAGCAGAAACTGCTAAACAAAAATGCACAAGTTGCGGGCTTAAAAATGTTGTTACTAGAAATCAAGGTATGTTGTGGTAGATGTGAATTTAGGGTAAAGGTTGGTAATATTATAATAGTAATAATATTATGATAGTACTTTTTTATAACTTTTTACAATTTTACTGAGCAAGAGAAAGAGCGGTTTTGTGCAGAAACTTGTCCACGAACATTCCCTTAATACGTTGACACAAAAAATGCAGATCCTCCTCTCGCTCAATAAAATTGTGAAAAATTATCAAAAAGAACTATCCTAATAGTATTAGTATCACAATATTACCAACCTTTACCCTATATTATTATTGTCTTCATTAAGGATTTAGGTACAGTTTACAGCAGTAAAATGTTTGGAAATATTCAACATTTTTTTCCTCCATTACTGCATCGTGTACAATAACGAAAATTCCCGATTTACCACGAAAATCGTCTGTAGCTGTATTTAGATTGGCAACAGGACATGATTGTTTGGTCAAGCACCTGCATAGAATTGGAATATATCAGTCCCCTAACTGCCCATTGTGCAACTCAAACTAAGAAATGGATTCGGAACACCTCAAATCTGTGCTTCAGTGGCTGACCATGATAATATCTTTGAAAAATATTGGAGTGCAAGAGGTCAAATGACTTTATTGTCAAACGCCTGGCATTAGAAAACAACAACAATAATGAAAATTGGTATATCTAAAACACTATCCTTCTACTATATGAAAAAAAAAAAAAAATTCTACGATTTAAAAAAAATATTTATATTTTCTTTTTTTCAAAATTCAAAATGGTGGCAGTACACTGTGCAGTGATGAAGTGTTTCCCTCATAACTCATAAACTCGTTAACTTTGTCATATTCCCTCTATTTTATTTTATTACTGAAACTCATGTTTACAATATCGTGCTCTTTAAACTACATTCGTTAATAAATAATATATATTTTTTATTTTGTGTTAGAAGAAAATACTGATATTTGACCATTTTGTTAAATGAATTAATTTTTATCAGACAATCTATCAAAGGTACAGAAGTGATCTTGCATCATATTGTAGATATGACATGCATACATACGCACAACAAATTCCATCATAGAATGTTGGATAGTTTTTTAGTTATGTGGGAAACGCTTCATCACTGCACAGTGAGTTGAAATTTTGAAAAAAAAAAAGTAAATATTTTTTTTTAATGTAATTTTTTTCATATAGCAGAAGGACAGTGTTTTACACACACTAATTTTCACTATTGTACAAGATACAGTAATGGAGGAAAAGTAATGTTGAATATTACCAAAATTTTACTGTTGTTAGCTGTACCTAACCCCTTAAGGAGAAGTATTGGGATTTCTAAGGAAAGCATATTTATAATTGATGAAGAAAACGCAGGTTTTCATTCTTCGTAATAATGAAGTGTAGCCAGCGTTCGTCTCTTTCTGTGGCGATCTATTCTGATTTTGTTAATATAGAATCTATGAGAGTAAATTCGTCAGAATACAAAATACTTGAAATAAAATTTTTGAGTTAAATAACCGGTGTAGTAAGGACGACATTTTGTAACACGTTTTATATAATTATCCTTTTTATGCTGCAAATGATACTTTCATTCACTGAATCATAATTCAATACCGTATTTTCTCGAATATCCCGCGCCCTCGAATAAACCGGGCACCCGACTTTTGATAAGCAAAAAAAATAAATACAGCTAGAAAATTACGATACCTCCATTCTGATTGGATGATCGTCCGTCTCTGCTTCGGTATGTGGACGTGAGGCCAGCAGCCGGCTGGTCGGTCTTGGCCCTTCAGGGGCTGCTAGCGTCACGGATTTTTTAGGTGTGTGTAACTTATGTCCTGTATCTCCGACTTTAGGTTGTTCACCTGGATATTTAGAATCGAACAGTAGGATCGATAATTTCAGCTTCGGCTCTTGGTCGATGAATTAAATAATGCCGATTCGATGAATGTTGCCATTATCAGCAAGGCTGAAAGAACTGTACGTCATGAGAAAAAAAAACTAATATATATTTTTTTTAACCAAGGCATTCTACCTGACTTTTCATTCCACAAAATATTCTCTGACTTGTGTAATCAAAGAAGATTACTTTCGGGCTATTCCATCTCAAATCGACCGAAATATAGAGAAAATTGACCTTGCAATTTTTAAATATAATGAAACTTTTTCTGTCCGTAGACCACTGTGATACAATGCTTTGTGCAAAGTTTGAGGCATCAGAACTCCATAGTGTTTAAATTAAAAGTATTTAAATTTATCGTATTTTCATAAAATTAGCAACTTTAAACTGTTCTGGCTCCGAAACCCTTTCACCCAATGATCAAAATCATGATCTATTTTGATGCTGAAAAGTTAAAGTTTATATTGACATGTAAACAATGTTTCTTACTTTTTATAGAAATGGAGAAATTTAGATTTTTCTTCATTAAGACCCTTTCCCCACGAAAAAAATATTTTTAAAATATATGGTTAGATTCCGCATTGAAAGTACAAATAAACACATTTTTTACTGGTGCAACGTTGATAAGAAAGTATTGAAAATATCAAATAAAGAAAATAAATACTATGCGCGTGAACTAAACAGCTGACTCTGAGGCGGGAGCTAGCCGAGGAAAGAAAGGCCTGGAGACAAACAAGTGATGTTTCGTCTAGTAGCGCATAACTGGGCTAGCTTTATCACAGGTTTTCATAAACACAGGAGTAAAATGACGTCCAATGCTCGCTTATCTTCATCTCTCGGCCAGTGCGTGCGGTACTGCGCCGTTCAAGTCCAGGCGTGTGAAAATAATTTATTTAATACCCTCGAAACTTATTGCCGTACCACTAAGCAAACAATGCCGATTTCCTCTTAATAATGCAAGGTTTTTTCTCAATATTTTTTTTACATTTGTACAAATGGGCAAAAAGCCTAAAAGTAAGTAAAATCAGATTATCTCTCTCTGTATATAATAAAAATAACGATTACTTCTTATCGTCCACACCTGTGGAGTAACGGTTAGCGCGTCTGGCCGCGAAACCAGGCGGCCCGGGTTCGAATCCCGGTCAGGGCAAGTTATCTGGTTAAGGTTTTTTCCGGGGTTTTCCCTCAACCCAATACGAGCAAATGCTGGGTAACTTTCGGTGCTGGACCCCGGACTCATTTCACCGGCATTATCACCATTTCATTCAGACGCTAGATAACCTAGATGTTGATACAGCGTCGTAAAATAACCCAATAAAATAAAAAAACTTCTTATCATAACCTACCAAATGTCAGCTTCAAAATGAGCTCTCGTTCAATGTTCTGCAGTAAATGGTTCCAGAGTTCTGAGCGCTGAAAGAGACTTGTTTTTTATAAAATACGCTAAATTTGTCGCTCAACAATACGAAAACCGTTTGGCTTCCGATAGTATATTTTTGCAAATGCACTCTCCTCAGCACCTTGTATAAATAGGGAAAAAATTAGGGTATAAAAATGCGAGGTTTTTTTACTGATCGATTTCATATTTTTGAAATAATTTTTAAATATATATTAGTTCTACTTTCCAAGTGCGATATTATTCTTCTCTAGTGTTAATATTATATTATATAATTCCATTGCCGCTGTAATTATATTTTAGTTCCTATTTTATTTTACTTATTTATTTATATTATTATTATTTTTTATTTTAATATTATATCTGAACTGCGACCGAGCACGAGCGCTGCTCATTCGGTCTCAAATTTTGTTAATACTGCTGTATCTTCTTTTTATATTGCTTGTATTATTTATTTGTATTTCTCTTTGTTTTGTTTTCTAATTATATTTCTTTATTCTGTATATTTGAATTTGAATATGGAATAGCCCTTTCAGACGTTTCATGGAATCGACTACGAGGTTGAGGTCCAGCATAATATGAACACAACACACCATAGAATTCCCAGAATGTGAGGTAGATAAACAGCCAAAATCAACGCAATGAGATATGTGTAACTTTACAGAATGTACCGTCCATAACGTCATCCAAGTTCCTATTTTAGAATTAACAGATATTCGGAACAGAAGAACCAAACACAGCGCAGGGTGTTGAGACTAAACCGCTTTCACATTCGCACAATTACAGCCAACAACAAACATCAAGCTATCTGAGTCGTTAAACATGTAATCCGCCATTACGGCTCAAAATGTAATTATCAGAAATCATTATGTGATTCGTAATGATCCTATTAATTAAGGATATGACCCGAACGGTCACGTGACGCACGAGGGCTAATAAGAACGAACATCGTGATCCGAGTGGAACAAATTATGTTTGAAACAGCAACAAAGCCTGAAATCTGTGGTAATGTGAGCGACATATAATCTTGTAAAATTTAAGTTGGAAAATTACTATTCAGGCAATGCAGAGATTGTCCCAGAGAAAATAAGTTATTCTAATCTATTGGGAAGCTACGTACTTATGTCTTTCCCAGGTAATTAGTTAAGGCCTACATCTAAGATTTAAGGATTAAATATATTTTGAAGCAAAAACAAGAAGAGAGCTGAATGCAGATCAACGTACAGTGAGAAATACTGGTGTTAAAAGTAAACCGATTTAACAAAATATTAGCAGAACTCATTCCGAATATCTACAAATACAGCCTATTCGAACCAATAATTATGTTGAACCAAATTTCTCTTATGATAAATTTATTTTAAATCCTCAATCAATATGATTGATCAATTTGCAAATTTTATTATTTGCTATTACATCTTAAATAGAGATGAACGTTTTCGCCTGTACGGCATCATCAGATATTTGAAAATTGACGAAATCTAAACTTAATCCATTAAATTGTACAAAGTAATATGCATAACAAAGTTGATAATACCTACTGATAAATTCATCATCTAGTAATACTTGAGTAATAGCCAGTAACTATATTTACGCATATTTTAATTACAGATACCAAGTCCAACTTTCATCCTACTTGGGTACAACCATTACACAGGTCCTTCAAAACACATATGTCAGTTTTTCAACTTAAACCAATTCAGAATAATACCTTTAATTTATCTAAATCAAACGTTTTTCACCTAATTCTCTTTATATTTATACAGTCTTGCTAATAAACCGTGTATAGTTTTTATACGACACTTATGCAGAGTTGAGACAGAAAACGTTACTAATAAACCGTGAATAAGCTATGAACGTATAAACAAGCTGTAACTATACAATGGGAATTGCTTTGCAGTAGTTATATACACGAAACCCCTTGTTTAAGTGTTGTATATAGCGAAAAAAATGGCCGCCCTCTAACAGCTGTTCGTATCGACTGTCATTTTATGATGATGGTTACCTTGTAACCACAGAAGAACAAACCAAAGATCATAGAATTATTAGAATAATATTACTGTAGCTTGTACTCTTTGACAAAATGTAGTGTGGTAATCGATCAGAGCCAGTTGTACTATCGATACTTAACACGCCACACTAGAACGCTCTACCGGATGCAGTAGAGAACCTCAGATATTCTATTACCTTTCGTAACGAAGTAATGACGAAACTATGACGTAGCTGTGTAACAGTCATACTGTTATACATGACATATGTACTGATTATTAGTAAGGAATTTACACACGACGTATAAACGAGCTACTCATTGTATAAGATAAGACAGTTAAACGTCTGTATATAGAGTTTTTATTAGTAAGACCGATAATGTTTTTCGAACTTTATTTTCAGTTTAACACGCCCTTAACATATAGGCCTACAAGCTCATGTTAAATTCAAAACGATCAGCAAAAATTGGTACATTTAAAACAATCAGTATGAATGAATGCAGTATTCATTTTACATGCACATAATAATTAAGTTTTCTCATCAATTTTTCAATTAAAACATTCATACATGTAACATAAAACATATTCAATCACAGTTAAAGTTCATCACAGTAAAATTGTCAGTTACTTCAACATTTCTGGATATGAATAAATTTATTCAAAATGTTACAGACCCAAGAACTCCACGATCGATTACTACAGAAGATCCAAATGTATTGCATAAACATACAGCATTTAACTACATCGTAATAATTGCATAGCACTGTGTGATTATGTTTTTATTTAGACACAAAGTATAATATTTTAACATTTTATCAATTTTAACTATTTCATCTTTACAATAAGTGGTATTTTAACAAACAATATAACATGAGTTATACGTATTAATATTCACATCCACAAACTTAAATTTCATACTTTATTTTTCGGCAAAACAAATTACACAAATTCAAAACTGAACATTTCTACCAATACGTTTTCCACTACATAAAACTCATAATAAAATCAATCAACTTTATTATGCACATTACTTTGTACAATTTAATGGATTAAGTTTAGATTTCGTCAATTTTCAAATATATGATGATGCCGTACAGGCGAAAACGTTCATATCCATTTAAGATGTAATAGCAAATAATAAATTTGCAAATAGATAAATCGTATTGATTGAGCATTTAAAATAAATTTATCATATTGAATAGATTTATCTGAAAACCAAAATTGTAAATTGTAAAAAAAAAAAGAAGAACAAACTTCCCTTTACCAAAGTGGCAGTAATAATAATAATAATAATAATAATAATAATAATAATAATAATAATAATAATAATAATAATACCGGTAATAAAGTGACAGTAAAACTGCAAAACCTGTTCTGTTTTCCCAATAAGAAAAATAAGTGTTCAAACTGACACATTTTCTGTCGAAATAATCAAACTTCTCCTGGTACGATGATAATAGTAATGACGGTCAGAAGATGATTTGCTGTTCATTCATCCATAGTGTCCTGCCCAAGGGCAGGTCTTTCACTGAAAACCCAGCATTCTCCAGTCTTTCCTATTTTCTGCCTTCGTCTTTATCTCAGCATATGATCCATACATCTTACTGTTGTCTATCATCTACTATCTTCTTCTGCCCTGAACTCTCCTCCCGTTCACCATTCCTTCCAGTACATCCTTCAGTAGGCAGGTTCTTCTCAACCAGTGACACAACCAATTCCTTTTTCTCTTTCTGATCAGTTTCAGCATCATCCTTTCTTCATCCACTCTTTCCAACACAGCTGCGTTTCTTACCCTATCTGTCCATTTCTCACTGCCCATTCTTCTCCATATCAACATTTCAAATTCTTCTGTTGGCTTCTTTTCACTTTGTCGTAATGTCCATGTTTCTGCCCCCATACTATGCTACACTCCATACAAAGCACTTCACTAATATTTTCCTTATTTCTTTCTCCAGAGGTCCGCAGAAGATATTCCTTTTTCTATTAAAAGTTTCTTTTGCCATTGTTATCCTCCTTTTGTCTTCCTGGTTACAGCTCATAATACTGTTTATAGTAGGCCTACAGCCGAAGTATTTGAAGCTGTCCACTTGCTCTACTGCCTCATTTAGAATTAGCAAGTTTACCTTCTTTACTTTTCTTCCTATGACTATGGTCTTCATCTTGTTGGAATTTGTCTTCATTCCTTAGCATACTTTTAATATTTGAATACTTTGAACACTTAGCATATTTGAATATTTTAATACTTTGAATACTTAGCATACTTTGAATATTTGAATACTTTGAATACTTAGCATACTTAGAATATTTGAATACTTTGAAAACTTAGCATATTGTGACAGTCGGGAGTCGATCGCGTCCCACAGAGGTCGGCGGCGCACGAGAAAACGAGCGACGCAGCGAAGAAGGTTGCGGCCGCTCCGGTTTGGAGGGGACAGACGTAAGAGGGGGCGCGAGGTGGTGGCGCGGACGTGACGTAGGGTGAGGGGGAGAAATCCAGAGAAGCCTAGTTAGGCGCTATCTTCTCGACATCTGTAGATTGATCGCGAAATCGCACTCTCCAGAAACTATGGTTTAGTTATAAATACGACACGCGAGTGAACTTGAGCAGTTAGTTAGTTGCAGTCGTTGCTAGTTTTGGACAGCAAGGCAGTCTTGTGTAACAGTGAAGCCAGCTTCGAGACCGGAGTTCGACTTGAGTTGTGTCCGTAACTGTGGGAGCCGGAAGTCCTGAGTTTGAGTGCAGTGGACCGCAGTTGGGGGACCTGAGTTCGAAGTTCAGTGGACTGTCTCTGAAGGTCTTGGGTTCGAGATACTGTGAACTTGAGTGACTGAGCTAGAAAAACTAGCCAAGGCAAACGAACTATGAACTGAGAACTGACAGTTCTATTTTGTAAATAGTACTTTGTGAACATTAGTTACTATTAACAGTTCATTGTTCTCAATAATCCAAGTAAATTGTCATTGTCGTCTGTGGAGTGAAATAACGAATACTGTGTTATTGTGTGGAGTGGAAATCACATTGCTGACGGAAGTGTTTACATTCAATTATAGGAAGTGATTATTGTTGTTTTCAGAAAAATCGAATGAATTTTATAGCTGAAAAAACATATACATAACACCAGAAGAAATGTCCCAATTCTTTTGGCAGAACCTAAATGCCACACTACAGCTGGATTAAGACACAGTAGGAATTATGGACCAAGACTATACAATTCAGTATTGAAAAATAATCCAGACCTAAGCAACTTACATATTCTTTAAGTTTAAAAATAAAGTGAAAATGTTTGTATGATATTTGATAAATTTTATTATTATTTTTTAAGTATTACTAGCATTATATGGTACTAATTTTTATTGTATTTATCTGATGCATGTAACCTATAAGATGAAACATTGTAATAAATACAAATAGATCATTTTCTTAATTAATAACAGTGTATATCACCAATAAATGATTGTTAGCATCGCCACAGATACACTTGATTGTACTTGTCACTATCTCTTGTCACTAGAGATTTCTTGAAATTTATATTTTCCCCGCCGTTCATAAAATATTTTGATATGTTACCTCTTTCACAAAAGGGGAGATCTATAACTGAAACTAGATTAATATATTTCAGTATTATTTGTATTTATCCTGGTAATAATGAACAGTTTGATTTGTAGACATTTTGTTTTTGCAGCTTTAACTTCCCATGATTGTACGAGAAGATTCGAAGAGAATGGCACTTACGTAGACTTTCGGCTTCCCCCTACTACCATTAATGCACAACACAATGTCAATACGGCGGTTGCTGTCGTCTGAGATACAACAAACGTTTTTGTTGATTTTCGAGTTTGTCATTTTTTCCGGTTATTATACGTATGCTTATTTAAGTTGTGTTAACTCTCGCTAGTGGTTTTATATTTTTTTATCCGTCTTAGTATTTATTTTATTATTTTAAATATTTTTGTTTTATCACTATTATTATTATTATTATTATTATTATTATTATTATTATTATTAATGAATTATTTTGTATTTCAATCTTTGTATCAGTTCTGTCACGATTATGCTATTATTATTATTATTATTATTATTATTATTATTGTTACTATTATTATTATTATTTTATTATTGTTACTATTATTACTATCATCATCAGCATTATTATTTGATCTATGTAAAATTTATGTAGACTACTGGACTGTACCCAAGCACGAGCATATGCTCATTTCGGGTATCCATACATATGACTGTATTCATTTCAAATGTAAATTGTAAATAAATTTGAATTAATAAAATTGAATTAAATTGAATATGAATTGAATAAAAGTTACATTCTTGTTTGACATAAAAGTTACAATATTTTGAATAGTTCTCTCCCACACTTCCATATCGAAAACTTCACTTGACTGAAATTTAAACTCAAATTTCGCAATTAAAAATTCAGAACTCTATCTACGCAAACTGCAGAATAAAATTATTTGTAATATGCTTGTTATCTGGTCATCCCGTCGTTGTGACACCACGAAGGCATCAAACGCCAGAAGCTTTGTGCAGACAGTCTACTGTTATTACTAACCTTTTCCCCATTGTGGGTCATATGTCGATTAAATCATCTGAGTGCAGTTAAGGGTCAATGAGTGGAAAAACCACAGACCTCCATATGACGTTTACGTCGCGTGACAGTGATATTCATTGTTTACATTGTATTGTTCGCAAGCAATAAATACATGCACATGATTGCATTTAATTTGATACTTTGCCAAGAATAGGGGAGCATAACAGGGCTTCTACCAATGTCATGGCTTTTTATCTGCTTTTTGTTTCACCTCATGAAATATCCTGTACTGAATTATTTTTGACTATCAGCCAATATGATGCCCTGTTTACAAACACTGAGGTCTTCTCTGTTTAACAATGTACTGCAACCAATTCAACGTGCTGCCAAGTATAATTCTTCCTCCGTTAAATTACCTTTGAATTTAATATTAGAACGTTAAGTTACATGTTACAGCAATTAAACAAACACTAATAAGAACAGTGTGGGTTTGGGAATGCGCCTGGCTTGAGGGAGAGCGCAATAGATCTTGAAAGATCTCGGTACAGGGTCATAGTGGCCCCTCCCGAAATTCCATTCCATTCCAATATTACAGTATTCACGATTACAAATCAAAAGAAACGGAGCGAGGTGTTTCATTGGCAACGCAATAGATTTACATTCGGGAGGTCCCGAGTTCAAACCCCATAGGTGGCCAATCTGACTGAGGTTTTTCGTGGTTACTCTCATTCACGAAGGCAAATTCCGAATTGGGAATTTGTATACCATGATTTGTCACAGCCTTAAGGGGTTAGGTACAGCTTACAGCAGTAAAATTTTGGAAATATTCAACATTTTTTTCTTCCATAATTGTATCTTATACAGGGACATCATTTTATTTTTACTTGCATTTTTATTGTACCTGCATTTCTGAATGTACTTCACTCTCACCCCTTCACTAATGTCCTTGCTCCCGCCAGACACACAAACTTACGGTCGCTGTTGCATTCGAAGTCTTCAAGCAGTGAAGTAAACACTGCAGTGTATAGAGTGTTTCATAAATATGATTGCGTTTTCCATAGAAGAAAGAACCTATATTAATAATATCGTACTAAAAAACTATGTTCAAGAAATGATAAATTCTATTTCAGAGAATATGCTTCAAAATGTTTTTAATAATATGCGTACTGAATTGAAGCCTGAATAGTAATGAACGGCAACCATTTTCAGCAACTTGTTTAAAAATTCAGATTAGCTTTTTTTGAATTGAGTTGGCTAGAAGCAAAGGAATGCTAGTGACATTTGTAATAACAAGAGTTAAGTGAATCCAGTTTAAGCAAAAGTATCTAAAATTTTAGTGGCAAAGATAAATTTTAATCGCATCACACGTTAAAATTTAAATAAAAAATTCCACCGATTTTACGAAAGCTTAAATATTTAAACCCCATTTTCTCAAAAGTAACAAGTGCACTTACAGCCCTTTACTTATGACCCCCTCAATTTAAATGCACTCTCTATATTGTATGTTAACACCAACAATTAATATGCTAAATAAAGTAGACATTACATGACGAACATAGCCGCCTGAAAAGTTGAGTTTTTGAAAAAAAATGTTACTACTCTACTGCATTTTGATAAATTCCGTAAAAGTGATGATCAAACTGAAAATCGTAATATCGTATTTCCCTACAACATAAATGGATACACTACTTTTCTCTCCTCCTATACCTAGTAAAATGGTTTGTTTACATATTGCACTAGTAACATCAAACTCCTGTAATGGAAGGGGGCAACAGTGTTTCCGAGTATAGCCAGGTTAATGTTAAATATGTTGGTAAAAATAAAGTGATGTCCCTGTACAATAATGAAAATTAGTAGACCTATATGTAAAACACTGTCCTTCTGCTATTTGAAAAAAAAAATATATTTTTACGATTTAAAAAAATTAGGCCTATTTACTTTTTTTTTTTTTTTTAATTCAGCTTACTGTGCAAGAATGAAGCGTTTCCCACATAACCAAAAAACTATCTAACATTCTGTGATGAAATTTTTTATGTGTATTTATGCATGTCATATCTATAATATGATGCAAGCTCACTTCTCTATCTTTGATAGATTGTCTGATAAAAAATAAATTCATTTAACAAAATTGTCAAATATCAGTATTTTCTTCTAACACAGAATAAACTGGCGTCTATAGTAGATCTACGATCATTCATAAAACATCGCAAGGGGATAATTCAATTGAGAGTTGTTTTAGATGAATTTTTCTAAACCAATATCAAATGTTTGCACATACACTCTAACACTCTGTATACATGTGTAATGGGCAAGCTTATAATGTCATTTTCAAGAGAAGGCGGGTAGAATGCAACTTCGCTACTATTCATTTAAGCTTATTGGGTCTAACTTGAGTTCTGCTGTCGAAGCAGAGCTGCACGTGGATGGATTTCATTAATCAGTACCGCAGCCTATCTTGAGTCACGGTGCCGGAGTAACGTAATGCCTGCAAATTATACACAACTGAAACGTAATTGCAGCGCCATGCATCAGCTAATAGACGAAACTTGCTTCCACTTATGCCCCGAGCACTTAGAAACTCATTTACATGAGATACGTTTTGATGTCAAGGCGCATAAAACCAAATTACCCTCATTTTAGAACTGAGATATTTAAACCTGGAGCGTCTGCACCCTGAGCGATGGTCCTCCAGAACATTAGTGGTAATGTGACATCCGAAGAATGAAAATGACAGCGATAATTGCCGCTCCGACTAACATTATATAAACATCTGTTGAAATATTTGTTGCAAATATGATGAGTAGCCGAACATCTCTATGCAGAATATTGAGAAAGGAATTGTACATATTTAATTTACTCATGAGAATTAATGGATAACAACAAAATTGAGGAAAAGTAAGCGGTACAAAATAAATTAGGGTACTCACAGAATTTAGGAATTAAGGTAAGGTAAAGCATGAGTAACGGGACGTTCCCTGACGTCGCGTAAGTATTTTGTTATAAAACGGTTGCAAAACGGGATTTTGGACGACCGAGAAAAAGACAACGGGGAACAGTTCTAAAAAAAAAGTTTGGTTAGAAAAGTGATTAAACCAAATTCTTTACAACGAAAGAGCAAGAAGGTTTGATTAAATATTAATGAAAAATTAAGTACACAATATACAGTCTGATCCGTTTGGGTATGGATAATATTAACCTAGTATTATAAAGCTATTATGATAGTAAGAAAAATTTCTTGCTGGTTATATCACAGTCTACAGTATATACAGTCACGAAGCTTGAGTTTATGACGTTACTAGGAACAATAGAATTTCGTCCAATATTCTTTTGAGAAGATTAACTTCATATGTAGATGAAATTATTGGGGATCATCAGTGTGGTTTTAGGCGTAATAGATCAACTATTGATCAGATATTTTGTATTCGACAGATAATGGAGAAAAATGGGAGTATAACGGTACAGTGCATCAGTTATTCATAGATTTAAAAAATGCATATGACTCGGTTAAGAGAGAAGTTTTATAGGATATTCTTATTGAATTTGGTATTCCCAAGAAACTAATTAAAATTAAAATGTGTCTCAGTGAAACGTACAGCATAGTTCGTATAGGTTAGTTTCTGTCAGATGCGTTTCCAATTCACTGTGGGCTAAAGCAAGGAGATGCACTATCACCTTTACTCTTTAACTTTGCTCTAGCTAGAGTATGCCATTAGGAAAGTCCAGGATAACAGGCAGGGTTTGGAATTGAAAGGGTTACATCAGCTGTTGACTATGCGGATGACGTGAATATATTAGGAGAAAATCCACAGACGATTAGGGAAAACAGGGGAATATTACTGGAAGCAAGTAAAGAGATAGGTTTGGAAGTAAATCCCGAAAAGACAAAGTATATGATTATGTCTCGTGACGAGAATATTGTACGAAATGGAAATATAAAAACTGGAAATTTATCTTTTGAAGAGGAGGAGAAGTTTAAATATTTTAGAGCAACAGTAACAAATATAAATGATACTCGGTAGAAAATTAAACACAGAATAAATATGGGAAATGCGTGTTATTATTCGGTTGAGAAGCTTTCATCATCCAGTCTGCTGTCAAAAAATCTTGAGATTACAGGAGAATGGAGAAAGTTACACAAGACAGAACTGCACGCATTGTATTCTTCACCTGACATAATTAGGAACATTAAATCCAGACGTTTGAGATGGGCAGAGAATGTAGCACGTATGGGCGAATCCAGAAATGCATATAGAGTGTTAGTTGGGCGGCCAGAGGGAAAAAGACCTAAAGTAAATAAGAGCATGAGTAACAGGATGTTCTCTGATGTAACGCAAGTATTTTATTACAAACGGTTCGAAGACGGAATTTTGGATGAACGCGAAAAAGATAGAGGGAACGGTTCTAAAGAAAGCGTTTGGTTTGAAAAGTGATTACACCCAATTCTTTGAAATGAAAGACGAAGAAGGTTTGATTAAATGTTAATGAAAAATTAAGTACACAGTATACAGTCTGATCCGTTTGGGTATGGATAATATTAATTTATTATTATAAAGCTACTATGATAGTAGGAAAATTTTCTTGCTGATTATATCACAATCTAGTAAATACAGTCACGTAGCTTGAGTTTATGAGGGTACTAGGAACAATAGACTGTGCCGGTACTATTTCGAATTGTCTGCAATGAGGCAATAGTAGCGATCCTAGTGATTAGCAACTATCTATGGATGCATATTTAGGCTACTACGTATTGAGTTTCGTGACATATACCAGAATGTGGTTATATTATGATTAAAAGATCGGAGTTTCCATATTTGACAATCAACAATGCATAATCTGAAAGGACAAATGAAAATCGTAGATAATTAAAATTGCTACTACAAATCAACAGTACATAGAACACAATATGTTCTTTGGTATGCTAAATTTGAGAGTGTTAAAAGAATTCAAAGGGAATTTCGACTTGAGTATGGTGTGCGTAATGTACCTAAATACGATTTTATAAAGTTGTATCGAACATTTGTAGAAACAGGTTCTGTGTTAAAAAAAAAAAAAAAAAAGAAACATGCAGGAGATCGCAGGCGAAACCCAGTACGAGAAGCAGCTATCTCTTGGCTTTGCCTCTAAACTCCCCCAGATCTAGCCCCTCTTAATTTCTTTTTTTTTTTTAGTTGGTTATTTAACTACGCTGTATCAACTACTAGGTTATATAGCGTCGATGAGATTGGTGATCGCAAGTTGGTATTTGGCGCGATGAGGCAGAAGACTCGCCATAGATTACCTGGTATTCACCTTACGGTTGGGGAAAACCTCGGAAAAAACCCCAATCAGGTAATCAGCCCAAGCGGAGATCGAACCCGCACCCGAACGCAACTTCAGACCGGCAGGCAAGCGCCTTAACCGACTGAGCCACACCGGTGGCTCCCTAACTTCTTCGTGTTGGGTTTTGTTAAAGACATTGTCTATCCACAGAAACCCAGGAACATTGATGATCTGAGAGTAAAAATTACTCAAGCTTTTCAATAAATCACCCCTCTTATGTTACAACGGACATGGGCTGAATTGCATCACCGTTATGAGTTGTGCAGGGTGCGCAATGGGGGTCATGTTGAGTTCTGACAAGGGAAGGGTTTCGGCTCGAACTGGAATTTTTGGTTAAAAATTTGTACAGAGCCTTACCTTACAATGGTGATGAAGACCGTAAAAGCATTCATTTGTGTAACTCTGCCTTTGGTTGGTATTGACCAATACACTTCTTTAAAAATGTACATGAGGATTCTCTATAAAATGCATGAAACAGCATGGAGCAGGGCAATAAGCACAACATGCAGAAGCAACACCTGAACAATCTTCTGAACCACACTCCAGTGCTGAAAAATCAAATGCTACCTGAATTACATTTTTGAAATCCGAGACTTGTTCAGGATTTACGTAACCAGCTGACTGTCGGGAATACTGAAGCTTAGGGCGGTATACTGGAGCAGACAACTGGTTATGAATAACAGAGTGCATTTTCATTATAAACACTCGATTTCCCAAGTTAAGTTTTCGATTCTCAGCAAGAGGTTCTTATGTAATCTGTTATCCTCCGAGCATATATTTTGTATTGTCTAAGGAAATAGATATCCAGAGGCTGGATATATTTTGTTTTTTTAGGTGGAATGATCATACATTCCATGTCCTAGCCTTGGAATGATTCATGTTTAAGGTTGTGTCCTTATGCGCACTCCATGAATCACACAACAGTAGGCCTACGCTATATACTTTTGACTAGCTGCAAGATTTTCAGACAGAACGTTGGAGAAAAATGTCCTTAAATGGGCTTTAGACATTTTACCACTCGCACTAGCTTCTAGGCTAGGCTAGGCTTACGGGTAAGGTGTCCCATCCCCTTAACTTGTGCAGTGCTCTCCCCACCCCTCGACTTGTACAGTGCTCTAAAAGACAAAGCACACATTACACAAACGAATGCTTTTGGGAGCTTTGCAGAGATGTAAAGATGTATACAAATTTTGGATACGAAATTCCTGTTCGAGCCGAAACCCTTCCCTTGTGAGGTATATCCCATCTTTCAGTGTTGTATGCACAAAGTTTCAACAAATATGATATATAATATATGATATATGATATATGATATATATGATATATGATATATGATATATATGATATATGATATATATGATATATATGATATGTGATATATGATTATATATCATATATGATATATATGATATACGATATATATGATATATGATATAATATGATATATGATATACGATATGATATATGATATATATATATGATATATATGATATATATGATATGTGATATATATGATATATGATATATATCATATATGATATATATGATATACGATATATATGATATATGATATGATATATGATATATGATATATGATATACGATATGATATATGATATATGATATGATATATGATATATGATATGATATATGATATGATATATGATATATGATATGATATGATATATGATATGATATATGATATGATATATGATGTGATATGATATATGTGATATATATGATATGATATGATATGATATGATATATGATATGATATATGATATGATATGATATGATATGATATGATATGATATGATATGATATGGTTCGGTACGGTACGATACGATACGACGATATATGATATGATATGATATGATATGATATGATATGATATGATATGATATGATATATGATATGATATTCATTTGTCAGTCAACTTTACAATTCACAGTGGACCTTCACATTTCTGTTTTTCGATCCACCATCCCTTTAACACATACAACTCTTTTTTATTAATGTATTCTTTGCCGAGTATTTCTTGATTACTTTCTAATGTTCTGTTATAACCGAATTGCTCTATGTCCTTCCCTCTCTATCCTCTTCTATTCTCTCCCTCCTACCTAGGCTGTCTCCCTTCCATTTCTCGCTCACCTATTAAATATTGCATATTCCTCCCTTAATAATTTGCGTTATTTATTTACTTTCTTCTCTACCCTCAAATCCTACCTACTCTTAATCATTGTTTTCCAGCTATTTTCTCCTACATTACTTGCTGACTTTTTCGTTTACTCTATTTTACAACACTTACATCACTTTTTTTTCTTACCCTCTGTTTATTTACGTATTGATCCCTTTCTCTTCGCTTCACTCCTAAATTTTCTATTTTATTCCTCTTTTCATATATTTATTTCTATAATACTCCTACAGTTATAGTACCCCTCATACCACTCTCAACCCATAACATTGAAAAACATCAAATATCTAATTCACTTAATTACAATTGCAATTTCTCTCTCATTCCACTTCACATTTGTTCAGATGTTTTTTTTTTTTCACTTTAATTCTCTTGTATTCATTGTTTGATAGTCTATCTTATTACACTCTTACACTTAACACTTTTTTCTCTGTTCCTTTTCTTACACTTTTGCCACCCCTACTTTCTTGCACTCCCTTTTTAGCACTCTTTCTCTTCGCTAATAACCTCTCCAAAGCCCTATCTATTCTGTCCTCACAATCACTAATATCTGATAGTCGCTTCATTCCTTCACTCGTTCTTATCATGTCTTCTCTTGCATTTCCTCCATTAGTCTTGTCTATGCTCCTGACCTCAGACACTTCCAGCTGTTTCCCTAATCCTTCGTCCGCAGTATTTTGTATCTGCCTCACGGTTTCAACAAATAAAGTTCAGTAGTAAATGTTTTACGGTGTTTTTATTTTGTCCATATTCAAACGGATCACCCTGTATTTTTGACAAAGCACAGGATATCGTGGTCCGTAAGTCCTTCTTCCTCTCCACATGCCGACGGTGTGTAGGTGTGATGCTGAAGAACATGACAGCCAACTCACGAACTGATATAGTATACAAAATACACGAGATTGCGACGGGGAAAATGCAAAATTAAGCTTCAGGGGAAGGAACAGCCTTGCAGGAGGTGTCTAGATTAACTTGAAAGCGACCCCTGCCACTTTTGAATCATTCTCAAGGGGTTTACCAAAATCCCGGGGCGCCAATGTGCATAATCATCTTAGCCATGTTTATAATGTTCCTCTTCGTGTGCCGCATATTGACGCTTCGCCCCTCCATCCAGCCAGCTTGGTTTACGAGGTTGAGTATCTGAGCTGTGTCGACATGTGTATGGCTGGCTCCCAATGTCAGATACATCGACCTTGTCTTAATGCGAGTTGGTCTATTATACGGCGAAGGTTTTACATATCACATCTCTCCATGCAAAATTCAGGTCGTGTGTCGCACATGTTGAATTTCGATACTAAATATCCTCGATCTTTGCAGGATTAAGAACTAGAGGCGAAAGAATTAAAACATGTGAAAGTTATAATTCAATGAGGATGTAAAACGTTGTAGTGCAACCAGGGATTTCGGTATATATTAATCTAAATACGTTCTTGTTCGTAAGTTATGGTAATTTAGAAAAAAATAAATGTTATCATGAACTGCCATGATACGTCACTTACATATGATGATGTAACACTCAAGCTATTATTGTTAATAAACTGTATGTGTCTTTATTTGTACAATTATATGCCTGCAATCTCCAAACTACATATGAAAACAAGTATATTACATATTTGGAAAGGTTATAGTTTCTATGTATATTGTATACTGCATATCCAGATCTATGTCTAATATTTAATGGCACGCGCTTAAACGCTAATGAAGTGCTTTGTTTGAGGCGTGGCATTGCATGAGGCAGAAATACGAACAAGTGAAGGAAAACGACTAAATGCATTTGAAATGTGGATATGGAGAAGAATGGAACGTGTCAGGTGGATGGACAGAATAAGAAATGAAGCTGTGATAGAGTGAGAGAAGAAAGAATAATTCAGAAACTGATCAAGAAGAGGAAAAGAAATTGGCTGGGTCAATGGTTGAAAAGAAACTACCTATTGAAGAATGCACTGGAAGGAATGGTGAACGGAAGAAAATGTTCGGGGAAGAAGAAAGTATGAGATGAGAAATAATACAGGGTGTTTTAAAAGTGAAGATCAATAATGTACAGAAGAAAAATACAAACTGAAAGAAGCACTAAAAGCTCCAATAGTCCATACCTGTGAAATAATTGTTAGCGCGTCTGGCCGCGAAACCAGGTGGCCCGGATTCAAATCCCGGTCGGGGCAAGTTACCTAGTTTAAGTTTTTTCCGGGGTTTTCCCTCAACTCAATATCAGTAAATGCTGGGTAACTTTCGGTGCTGGATCCTGGACTCATTTCACCGGCATTATCACTTTCATCTCATTCAGACGCTAAATAACGTAAGATGTTGATAAAGCGTCGTAAAATAACCTACTAAAAAAAGCTCCAATAAACATTGGCCCTCATATCAACGGTTCATGTGATATTCCTTTAGGCAGAGAAGAGCTTGTACCGTGGCCTTCTAGGTCACCGGATTTAAATTCAATTAGATTTTCGTGCTTGGGGTCCAGTAAAATGCCTGGTTTACATTTCTGAGATGAACATACTTCAGGAAATGCGGTTTTAAATTGAATGTGCCTTTCAGCAAATAAGGAATGATCCAGGACTGCCAGAGATGATTCGCAGTTCACTATAGAGAAGAGCACAACGTTGTGTTCAAGTGAATGGACAGCATTTTGAATACCTGCTGTAGGTGGAATTCAGTTAGGGATGTCTGCACGTCTGCTCATAGTCTCATAGCGAGGAATCTCAAACAGAAAATGTGCATTATCTCGACAACGGTGGTTATTTTGCGGACAAATGTATACTGGAGCTTCTTTGCTCGTCTTAATTTGTACACTTCATCTGTAAATTATTGACCATCACTTTAGAAACATCCTGTATTAATACAAATGAATCTTATGCGGAGACTAAGAGGAAGGCAGAAAATAGGAAGGATTTGAGAATGTTGGGTTTTCAGACCTGCGCTTGGCCTGGAAACCATGAATGAATGAAGTAGGGTTGATTTTATGTCTTCTGGGAGACGACTTATGTTGAGTGGGATGGCATAAGGACGGACTTGTCTGAGGTGCAACAAGGTCAACGACACTCTCTGCTCACATCACAATGTAGTAGCCTATATTCTGAATTGATATCGCTGTAGCAGATTTTATTAAATACTTACTTACTTACTGGCTTTTAAGGAACCCGAAGGTTCATTGCCGCCCTCACATAAGCCTGCCATTGGTCCCTATCCTGAGCAAGATTAATCCAGTCTCTACCATCATATCCCACCTCCCTCAAATCCATTTTAATATTATCTTCCCATCTACGTCTCGGCATCCCTAAAGGTCTTTTTCCCTCCGGCCTCCCAACTAACACTCTATATGCATTTCTGGATTCGTCCATACGTGCTACATGCGTCTGGATTTAATGTTCCTAATTATGTCAGGTGAAGAATACAATGCGTGCAGTTCTGTTTGTGTAACTTTCTTCATTCTCCTGTAACTTCATCCCTCTTAGCCCCAAATATTTTCCCAAGCACCTTATTCTCAAACACCCTTAACCTACAGAGATGTGAAAATTATTAGAATAATCTTAATTTTAAAGGTTTTTAATAGTTCCTTCACAAATATTCATTGAATTGATGAATATTAGTATATAATATACTATACTGATGTAGGATATATTTACTACTAACAATGCCGGAAAGCATTATTGTACATTGGTATTTTTCTTATTTTACAATTGTTATGGGAATTCAGAAATTATTATATTATGTTGGCGGAATTGGAAACATCAAAAATTATATGCACAAAACAGATGTATATGTTCATTTGAACCTTTTCACAACAATGTAAACGCAAAGAACAATTTGTTTAAAGCATGTCTTAATTAATTTTTGATGTTTCCAATTCCGCCAACATAATATAATAATTTCTGGCATTGTTAGTAGTAAATATATCCTACATCAGTATAGTAATATTATATACCAATATTCATCAATACAATGAATATTTGTGAAGGAACTATTAAAAAAACTTTAAAATTAAGATTATTCTAATAATTTTCACACCTCTGTATGTTCCTCTCTCAAAGTGAGAGTCCAAGTTTCATAACCATAAAGGACAACCGGTAATATAACTGTTTTATAAATTCTAACTTTCAGATTTTTTGACAGCAGACTGGATGATAAAAGCTTAGATTTTATTAAATACTGGTAAAAATTAACAACTTCAATTAAAAAACTATTCATACTGCATCCTCTTTCAATTATTACCTATCAGTTCAATGTAAGTAACAATTGAAATAATATCTAACGCCTTTAGGCAAAAGATTTTTTCAACATGAATGAAACGTTTTTGTATCTTGATTCACCGCTATATGCGAGTCAGAAAGCAATGCGTGACTCCTGGTTCTCTAACGCAGTGTAGCGTCTCTGCTATTGCACCTCTGGGATATGCTATGTCCCGACATACACGGGCTGAATTAAACAACCAGCACACATGGGCAGCGGGAACAGAACTATCCATTATGTGTAGCATGGAGCAAACACTCAGACAGAATTAGAAGCGTGGGGTTATAAAGTTAAGTTGAATACGAACTTATCGTGTGATATAGCTGCAACACAAAATCGCAACCCTGATCTTACTCTATGGATAAAATGTTACTTAAGCTGCTTGTACACGATCAAAATTTGCCCCAGTTTAATAATTCACAAAATTTCTTGTCTAATACTGATCAATACAGAAAAATATTTCTCAAACACTGTTCCGTGTAAGTAAAGATATGAGAAGATTTTACTTACTTACTTACTTACTTACAAATGGCTTTTAATTAACCCGAAGGTTCATTGCCGCCCTCACAAAAGCCCGCCATCGGTCCCTATGCTGTGCAAGATTAATCCAATCTCCATCATATCCCGTCTCCCTCAAATCCATTTTAATATTCTCCTCCCATCTACTTCTCGGCCTCCCAATTAACACTCTATATGCATTTCTGGATTCGCCCATACGTGCTACATGCCCTGCCCATCTCAAACGTCTGGATTTAATTCAATTCAATTCAATTTATTAAGCCATTAAAAATACAGTGATAGGCTTCGTCACAAAAAAACATACATTTGAAAATACACATATAACTGAAAACAGTAATTAGAATGAAAACACAAAACATTTTGAAACTCTAAAATTAATGAAAACAATTCACTCTTATGTAATAATTGTAATTAATCTAAATAACATTATTTATTAAAAAACAATTTCGTATGAATTTATGTTAAGAAACTCATCTACAGAATAGAAAGGATTAAGTAAAAGCCAATTATAAAATCTAGCTTTGAAACTATTGGTTGGTAACTTATAATATTGACTGGGAAGCTTATTATATAATTTCATCTCCATGACAGAAAAATTTTTACTAGTTTTATGTAATCTGCAGTATGTAATGTTAATTTGTTCACTATTTCTAATTTCATGATCATGTATATTGGCTATTAATGAGTAATTGTCTATATTTTGTCGAGTGTAAAGGACTAGGTTGTGTATATATACATTTATGACAGTTAATATCTGTGATTGTTTGAAAAGAGGTCGACAATGTTCAAGATAGTTTGATTGACATAGAATTCTAATGGCTTTCTTTTGCAAAATCAAGACACTCCCAATTTTGCTACCATTTCCCCAGAAAATTAAGGCATACCTAATTATCGACTGAAAGAACGAAAAGTAGGCACATCTTAAATAATTTTGAGAAACACAAGTCACTAATTTCTTTAATAAATATATAACTCTTGATAATTTTGTGCAAATATATTCGATATGTTTTTCCCATGTTAAACTGGAGTCCATAAAAAGTGCTAGAAATTTGGTATAGTTTTGTATGTTGTCCTTTTTTTACATGATTTAGGGTAAAACTTATGTTGATAGTCTTTTCTTGATTAAGCAAAAAACCATTAGATTCAAACCATAAAGCCATCTGTGATAGAATATCATTGTTTAAGGCATGCAATTCATTCAGAGTAGAGCTAGAACATAAGAATGTAGTGTTCCTAATTATGTCAGGTGAAGAATACAATGTGTGAAGTTCTGCGTTGTATAACTTTCTTCATTCTCTTGTAACTTCATCCTTCTTAGCCCCTAATATTTTCCTAAGAACCTTATTCTCAAACACCCTTAATCTCTGTTCCTCTCTCAAGGTGAGAGTCCAAGTTTCACAACTATACAGAACAACCGGTAATATAACTGTTTTATAAATTCTAACTTTCAGATTTTTTGACAGCAGACTAGATGACAAAAGCTTGTCAACCGAATAATAACAGGCATTTTCCATATTTATTTTGCGTTTAATTTCCTCCCGAGTGTCATTTATATTTGTTACTGTTGCTCCAAGATATTTAAATTTTTCCACCTCTTCGAAGGATAAATCTCCAATTTTCATATTTCCATTTTGTACAATATTCTGATCACGAGACATAATCATATACTTTGTCTTTTCGGGATTTACTTCTAACTTATCTCTTTACTTGCTTCAAGTAAAATTTCCGTGTTTTCCCTAATCATTTGTGGATTTTCTCCTAACATATTCAAGCCATCCACATAGACAAGAAGCTGATGTAACACGTTCAATTCCAAATCCTTGTCTGTTATCCTGGCATATTCTATTTGAGAAGATTTTAAAACATATAATTCAATTTAATTGTAACTTATGTAGGCCTAGGATCGAAAATCTTTTAGGCTCAGTACATCATTGACTGTTTAACGCATTTCTTCAGAATAACTAAAAAAATATTAACATTAGACTGAATTTTTCTCCACCAGTGTTGTGAATTTTTGTTGTGATTATTTAGTTAACCGTTTCTAGGAAACGCACAATTGGGGCATTTGCCGGGAACTAGTCATATGTCTCTCTGTAGTTTATTTACGTGAAAACATACTCGCTAACCAAAAAAAAAAGATCCAAATGAACATTTTAAAAATGCAGAACACTTCGTACGAGTGTAACAAACAAGCAGTATTTGCATTATCACACTCAAATTCGTATATGAAAGAGACAACACGTACAAACAACTTCACGCTGTAATGAATTGCCACACAGAGGTGAGGCACTACCTCATCTGATTATGTGAAAGGTTTATTAAAACAAAGTACCCATGCATGGCTGAACACAATCAGAATTAAAACTGTCTAGTGAATACAGTGACGCTGCGTTGCACGAAAGGTCGACAAAAACTTTCGATTCTACAGTATATAGTGTATGATTCAAGGCGTTCATAAATTGTTTTAGGCATCACGCACAACACGACTAGGGGTAGACAATTTTCTTCGTTGAAATTGTCTAACTCGCAACGCTTATATTTTAGTTTTAATAAAGATTGAAAATAACTGAAATTGTAAATAGAAACGGGTTAACTGATTAATATAGACTATTGATTCATGCAATTAACATTAATTTCTAATACGGAGATCTCTCACGCTAGTTAATGGCTTTCAGTTAGAGTAATGGGTTCTATGAATATTTCGACTACCTGTGAGAGTTCGAGCCCTGATTCTTCTTTTCGTATTCTTTAATGTCGAACTCCGGTAGCAGGCGATTCTAGAAGGTTCTAGTTAATAGGCCTACTAATATAAAAGGGAAATAAATAATCGATTATACAACTTGTGAACCGGAATGTTCCACTGAAATAGCTATAAAAGCTTCAATCCTGCCTTGGACAATCATTCACTGTTCAAATCTCTGAAACTCGTGACAGCAAAAGTGAATAATAGCGACAGAATAATTGGATATAAGATATTCCAGGGTCCACACCTGTGGAAACGGTCAGAAATGGCCGTGAACCAGGTGGCCTGGGTTCGAATCCCAGTCCTAGGGCAAGTTATCTGGTTGAGGTTTTCTCATTTTTCCTCAACCCAATATGAGCAAATGCTATAACTTTCATTGTGTTGCAATTACTCATTTTACCGGCATTATCACCTTTATATCATTCAGACGCTAAATAACCTGTGTAGATGTTGATACAGCGTCGTAAAATAACCCAATAAAATAAAAAAATATTCCAGGAACAAGTTAAATTGTGACCTAGCCACTTTCTCCATTAAGGCTGGCCAATTTCGGAAGAGAAGGCACTTAATCCAAGTAAGACTCAAGCCAAATTATTGGACATAATTTAGTTAACTCCCTTAATAACAGTAATCTTTCAGTTGTTACCCTTAACAACACGCTAATTATTCATCTGTCGTAAAAAATCTTGGCTTAACAAATGATAATCTAAGTTGGAATTTTCAAAAAGAAACGATTAAAAAAAGGTCTGTTCCACCATTCACTCTTTGAATCGCTTGAGAAACTTCTTGCCCCAGCAACTAAAACTTACCCTAGTACAAACCCTAGTAATGCCGCACTTCGATTATTGTGACGTTTTGTTACAGTGACCTAAGTTCTGAACTGTCAGTCAGATGTTTATCAGCGAGCTCAAAATATTGCGTCAGATACGTGTGCAACATCCGACGATATGATCACATATCACCGTCCTTCGCAAGTCTTTCGTAGCTCCGACTTAAAGAACGCAGAACTTTACACTCTTTGTCTTTACTCTTTTTTTCCACACAGAATTCTGTTTTTGCACATCAACACCAAATTACCTTTCGTCTCGTTTCTCTTATCTATACTATAACCACGACGTAAATACCAGATCACTTATCTGTGGACGCTAAATATACCTTTCATAGAACATCTTGTTATTCCTCATCTTTTACAATATCCAATCGCGTCAATGGAATTCCTTGTCACAAAGTATTAGGGGCTGCAAGACAACAAACACCTTTAAGAACAGCTTAAAAGATAACCTTATTAGCATTTCACTAATCATACTGATTTTAACTATCACTGACTACATTGTTACTTTTTTCTTTAGACATCATCCTGATTGTGGTGTATTTTCAAAATTGTCTCATAATAATCTCTTTCTATTATCTAATATCATTTGAAATATATTAACATTCTATGTATTTTAGTTTAATTCTGCTACATCAGTTTATTTCAGTGTTTAATTAATAGTTCATAGTATTTTGTTGTTTAATTCGTAAATAACTTTGTATACATGTAACTCTCATCTAAATCAAATTGTTGAATTCTTTGTAAGTTTATGTATATGTATATACACTTTTCTGCTGGTTGAGTGGAAGATAAGACATGTCGGCCTTAATGACTTGCCAGCTAAAATAAATTTTATTATTATTATTATTATTATTATTATTATTACATACGTCGACATGCGGCGATTGTGATTCATCTCGTTTGTCGTAGACCATTTGGTATGTCATAGTTTGAAGCCAACGTTTTTTTTTATGGACTAATCAGATTGTGACATTCTCATGGTAGTGTCGCCAAAGTAACATAACTTACTGTAAACATCTTTAAGTAAATTAATACATTGTGTTAAGACTCTACGATGTCTGTACTTTATAGGTACATTCTTATTATGTCCGTTATTTATTCCGAATGAGTGACCCGATAAAACACTTACAAATGGTTTTAAAAACCCCGAAGGTTCATTGCCGCCCTCGCATAAGCCCGCTGCAATCGGTCCCTATTCTGTGCAAGATTAATCCAGTCTCTATCATCATATCCCACCTCCCACAAATCCATTTTAATATTATCGTCCCCAAAGGTCTTTTTCCTTCCGGGCTCCCAACTAACATTCTAAATGCATTTCCGGATTCGCCCATACGTGCTAAATTCCCTGCCCATCTCAAACGTCTGGATTTCATGTTCCTGTGAAGAATACACTGCAAGTAGCTCTGCATTGTGCAACTTTCTCCATTCTCCTGTAACTTCATCCCTCTTGGCCCCAAATATTTTCTTAAGAATCTTATTCTCAAACACCCTTAATCTCTCTTCCTCTCTCAAAGTGAGAATCCAATCTTCACAGCCATATATAACAATAAAATATAACTGTTTTATAAATTCTAACTACAATTACAGATTTTTTGACCGCAGACTAGATGACAAAATTTACAATTACAATAAAATGACACGCATTTCCTGAATATTTATTCTGCGATTAATTTATTCCGTGTGTCATTTATATTTGTTACTGTTGCTCCAAGATATTTGAATTTTTCCACCTCTTCGAAATAAATCTGCAATTTTTATATTTCCATTTCTTAAATATTCTGGATAACGAAACATAACCATTTACAAGTGTCTTTTACTGACCAAACCTATAAGTTTTACTTTGAATTCAAGTAAAATTCCCGTGACAGTCCCTAATCGTTTGTGGATTTTTCCAAATATATTCACATCATCCGCTATAGACAAGAATTTGATGTAACCCGTTCGATGGAAACCGTGTTGTTATTCTGAACTTTCCTGAATGGCATTTTCAGATTAGAGAGAAGTTAAAAGTGAAGGTGATCACAGACGCGATGACTACAAGAGAATGGATGGCCGAATGTAAATTTCTTTTCTTATCTAGCTTAACACAACCTGACCCGCTTCGGGATGGTCCATGGATTCCATCACAAACTATGCAGGACAAAGACCTTCCATCTGCCGGCAGAAGACTGCATTTTGAACTATGTCCTGAAAAGTTGTGAGTAGATATCATGCTATGTAGTCGAAATAGGAAGATCAGTGTCTGACACGATTTTGCAAGAGTGATTCTAGCTTCATGCATATTTTGGTTGATTCTCAAAATTACTATTAAAATTGAAGGTTTATTATTTTTCTCCATTTTTAGCCCGCAGAGATTGTAAAAGCATCAGAAACTGGTCTATACGGGGCTCTGCTGTAAGTTTCTCTGAGACATTTTAATTAATGGAACTAGTTTACTTGGGAATAAACAAATTCAAAAGAATATCTTATAATACTTCTCTCCTAATCGATACATCTTGAAAACAGTGAAAAAAAATGAAGCAAGAAAGGGCGTAAAACATAAAAGCCAAAAATGAAATGCGCAAAGTAGAGAAAACAATTGTGCATCATTGACAGAGGACGCGATTTGAGCGTCACAACTGAATATTCACGGAGAGACAGAGGTGGGCCGTAAATCGGTGCGGTTGGGTTGCGGGCAGCCTGAGTTATGATTGGTTCAGATAACCGCAACTGGCCACCGTCCAGCAACTGTCACACACATAATCAGGTGGCTTTGGTCGGTGGTTGCCCACTCCAGATGAAAAACACAACTCTGCAGTCTGAGAGAATTCCACCTGGCCCCGACTTCATCTCCATGTAGTGTATACGAAACAACTACAGGACGGAAAATGAGTTAAAGTATAGATGCATCAAATTATTTTTTTTAACAGTTTATTATTAGGACATTAAAACTCGTGCACTATGATACGTACTGCTGGAATCAGTGGCAAAGTGTGACTTTCGAAACGAAGAAACAATCAAGATTAAGTTAGTAATAAACTAATAATTATTCTTAAAATTCATTAAACTTACATACAGGCACATCATTTTATTTTTACTAACATTTCTAATATTAACCTTTCTATACCTTTAGAGAACCGAAAACATCGCTTGCTCCCCCCTCCAAGACTGGAGTTCGATGATACTGGCGTAAAACACAAATCACTCTACTAGGTATAGGATGGAAGAAAAGTAGTTCATCCATTGACGTAAACTAGGAACTATCGCGATTTTGAGTTTGATAATTTTCATTAGGTTTTTCTTTAATCAAAGTACAGTACTGTATTAAGAATAAGTGATTTTACTCACGAAGTGAGTTATCCATGCGAACGTATTCATTATGCAGTGTATACTGTCTACAGCACATTAGCGTACAATATAGAGAAAGAAGTTAAATTGAAAAATAATCATAATATGAATATTTAAACACAATTTTGAAAATAGTGGCCGTTCATTTCGATACAGGCTTCTGTTCTTTTGTGCATATTATCACACTATAGACTATTGCATCTAATTCCAATTGCCAGTTTCGTCCTTCGTACTAGTAACTCATGTTGAAATAATTCTGTACCTACTCTACGTACTGTGAATTCAATCTTCACTTCTGCCCGACCCGAAAATATAAAATTACTCAGACATGCTATCTACTGTCCGTCCAAGTGGTTATGCCGCAGGATTGTAGAAGGGAGGAAATCACGTGACAGTTAATTACTTAACGAGGCCCTTTTATTTAAGTTAAATTAAATAGCTGTATAATATTACGTAAACGTCCAATTCCTAAGAGAAATTAATGTTTTCAGAAAAGAGCTAAGACAGCCCAGCTTTTACAGAGGGGCGAGCAGAAGCAGGTGGGGGAAATCGGGATGCGACGTAGGCAAACGGACAGTACCTGTGCGAAAATATGATTCAATATTGAAAACTCTTTCGTCTCTGGAAAACGCGAACATATTTCTGGAACGTACTATACTCAGTAACTCAGTACTGCTTACTATCTGCGGTCTTGGTTCTGTGTGGAGTTGGAACTTCCTTAGTAGAAGGGGCGGGAGTGAAGTACATTCAAAAACTCAGGTACAATAAAAATTGAAGTAAAAATAAAATGATGTCCCTGTACATACATACATACATTACACACACATACATAGAAACATACATACATACATACATACATACATACATACATACATACATACATAAGTTTGATGACTTGATTTTTCTTTAATCAGGATTTTATCTGCTGGATGCGGCCATGTTGTGTAATGCTCTAGTGTGTCAATTTTAATTCCCTCGTGGATCCTTTTCGTTCTTTCATATGTTGTCGCCAGCTTCTGAATTTCTATACCTATGGGTATGTTTTTTGTTAGGATGCATAATGCTTCGGATGACGTAGTTCGAAAGGCCTTTGCTATTTTTATATTTATGAGTCTCTGGACTCTTTGTAGTTTCAGTTTGTTGTGTCTTCTGTTCATGGCTTCAACCCACACTGGTGCCCCATATGTCAAAATCGGTAGAATGGCTCCTTTGTATATTATTCTCATAACATCACTATTTAGGCCCCAGTTTATTTTAGCAGATTTGGATAGTGCGTGAATAAGGTTAATGCATATTTGGCTGACGTATTCTACATGCTGTGTGAAGTTAAATTTTTTGTCAAAAATTATGCCCAAGTACTTTACACTTTCTGTCTGCTGTAACTGTTTATTGTTGAGGTATATCTTGAGATCTCGTTCAATCACTGGTCTTCTTTTTGATATTACTAGCAGTTTTGATTTCTGCTCATTGAAAGTGATTTTGTTTTCTCGAGCCCAGCTTAATGGGACATGCCGTTCAACTAATATTAAAAAAAACATACATACATACATACATACATACATACATACATACATACATACATACATATTAAACATACATACAATCCACAACATATCATTGCTTTTTAGCTGCAGCAGGTTGATGCAACCCACAACATGAAGTTTGACAATTATCACCGTATATGGCAGCGATGCCAGACAGGGACTAAACGGAGCGGAGCGCTCCACTCGACTGGTTGCATGCTCCGGTGTTTCCACAGACATAAGCAAGTTCAAGCTCCGATCTAGCTCCACAACCGGTATTGGAGCTTACAACTCTGACACTACTGGTATATGGATTACATTCCGGATACTACTACTGGCTTGAGCAGCCACATTCTGCGCAATTACAGGGATTCTACAGACTCCTGTCTTCCCGTTTAATTCAAAGATTGCTGTCGTCTTCTAATATAACTAATATATGTGACGTAAAATTTATACTGTAACTGTACTGTCAAGACTCTGGAATTCTTTACCTGCTAGCATCAGGGACTGTCGAAATAAAATTGAATTCAAACGCAAACTTACTAGGCACTTGGTCAGTAATTGAGACTCGTTCATACATGGTTTCTTGTAAATAGATCTCTTAATCTAT
This sequence comes from Periplaneta americana, assembly GCA_025594305.2. NCBI lineage: Eukaryota > Metazoa > Arthropoda > Insecta > Blattodea > Blattidae > Periplaneta > Periplaneta americana. The sequence goes on along the minus strand of JAJSOF020000005.1, from coordinate 178,246,589 downwards.
CACAAAATAATTCAATATATGGTAATTTCATCACTATAGAATTTTGTTATTCTAGGTTTAATTTGTTTCACCAGATATTTTGTATTCGACAGATAATGGAGAAAAAATGGGACTATAAGGGTACAGTGCATCAGTTATTTATAGATTTCAAAAAGGAATATGACTCGGTTAAGAGAGAAGTTTTATATGATATTCTTATTGAATTTAGTATTCCCAAGAAACTAGTTCGACTAATTAAAATGTGTCTCAGTGAAACCTACAGCAGAGTTCGTATAGGTCAGTTTCTGTCAGATGCGTTTCCAATTCACTGTGGGCTGAAGCAAGGAGATGCACTATCACCTTTACTTTTTAACTTTGCTCTAGAGTATGCCATTAGGAAAGTCCAAGATAACAGAGAGGGTTTGGAATTGAACGGGTAACATCAGCTGCTTGTCTATGCGGATGACGTGAATATGTTAGGAGAAAATCCACAAACGATTAGGGAAAACACGGAAATTTTACTTGAAGCAAGTAAAGCGATCGGTTTGGAAGTAAATCGCGAAAAGACAACGTATATGATTATGTCTCGTGACGAGAATATTGTACGAAATGGAAATATAAAAATTGGAAATTTATCTTTTGAAGAAGTGGAGAAATTCAAATATCTGGGAGCAACAGTAAAAAATATAAATGATTCTCGGGAGGAAATTAAACACAGAATAAATATGGGAAATGCCTGTTATTATTCGGTTCAGAAACTTTTATCATCCAGTCTGCTGTCAAAAAATCTGAAAGTTATAATTTATAAAACAGTTATATTACCGTTGTTCTTTATGGTTGTGAAACTTGGACTCTCACTTTGAGAGAGGAACATAGGTTAATGGTGTTTGAGAATAAGGTGCTTAGGAAAATATTTGGGGCTAAGAGGGATGAAGTTACAGGAGAATATAGAAAGTTACACAACGCAGAACTGCACGCATTGTATTCTTCACCTGACATAATTAGGAACATTAAATCCAGACGTTTGAGATGGGCAGAGCATGTAGCACGTATGGGCGAATCCAGAAATGCATATAGAGTGTTAGTTGGGAGGCCGGAGGGAAAAAGACCTTTAGGGAGGCCGAGACGTAGATGGGAAGATAATATTAAAATGGATTTGAGGGAGGTGAGATATGATGATAGAGACTGGATTAATCTTGCTCAGGATAGGGACCAATGATGGGCTTATGTGAGGGCGGCAATGAACCTCCGGGTTCCTTAAAAGCCAGTAAGTAAGTAAGTAAGTAAGTAAGTAAGTAAGTAAGAAAGTAAGTAAGGTTTAATTTGTAATTCAGTAAATACAAAAATATTCTTTGTTCTTAACTTCTATGATAAAATGTCTAGCTTTCATTAATCAGGTAATCTTGTCGTACTTTAATTTCTATTGTAATTGTAATTGTAAATTTAATATTAATTGTAATTTTATTCTACATATTATATTTGTAATCCCCTGATAGAGGGGCGGAGAAGGCCTGACGGCCTTATTTCTATCAGGTTAAATAAATAAATACTACTACTAATACTACTAAGTTAAATATATAATTTAATTTCTAACACTGTTGTCCCCTTCTAAGGTTTTTACTTGTAAAGAAATAGAATTTAAATAATCGAGGACCTCCCGGAATAAGGATGTAACCAAAAAAAACTCTAATTCACGTTTCAGGAGAAAGAAACTAATTCCAAGGGGAAAATTTCATTAGACTTATATTTACTATCACAACAATTTGACTAAACAAGGATACAAGTTTATTCACCATTGAACATGATAATTTATTGTTACAAAAAAATACCTTAAAATTACTTTTTTCACCTACATCACATATTTAAAATATCTCACGTTATATCCTTCTTCCGGGAAGGTCTCCAATTATCTACAGATACATAAGAAGCTTAATTACTCATTATACCCTACCACAAGACATCTTTATATTCTTCATCTTATACAGTTTCAGTTGCTAGAAATTGGAACTCGCTTCCGAGTGATGTAAGAGGTTGTTGGACAATAACTTCATTTAGGTCAAAATTACATAACTTCTTACTTAACAGATTAATTGCTGATTAATATTTGTTACTCATAATGAAACTAACATCTGTCCATTCTTATTATTATCATTAATGTCTCTAAATAGATTTACAAAACCTCTAATGGCAATTACATTAATATTTTCATTATAAAAATATATTTTAGATTTATATATATATATTTTTTTTTCTCCCTTTAACATAGTCCTAGTAAGCTTATATTAAATTAATTTTCATCATTTTGCTAGCTATCTCAAATATTAAACTAATTATACTTACTTACAAATGGCTTTTAAGGAACCCGAAGGTTCATTGCCGCCCTCACATAAGCCCGCCAGCGGTCCCTATCCTGTGCAAGATTAATCCAGTCTCTATCATCATACCCCACCTCCCTCAAATCAATTTTAATATTATCCTCCCATCTACGTCTCGGCCTCCCCAAAGGTATTTTTCCTCTCGTCTCCCAACTAACACTCTATATGCATTTCTGGATTTTTCCCATACGTGCTACATGCCCTGCCCATCTCAAACGTCTGGATTTAATGTTCCTAATTATGTCAGGTGAACAATACAATGCGTGCAGTTCTGTGTTGTGTAACTTTCTCCATTCTCCTGTAACTTCATCCCGCTTAGCCCCAAATATTTTCCTTAGCACCTTATTCTCAAACACCCTGAACCTATGTTCCTCTCTCAGAGTGAGAGTCCAAGTTTCACAACCATACAGAACAACCGGTAATATAACTGCTTTATAAATTCTAACTTTCAGATTTTTGGACAGCAGACTGGATGATAAGAGCTTTTCAACCGAATAATAACACGCATTTCCCATATTTATTCTGCGTTTAATTTCCTCCCGAGTGTCATTTATATTTGTTACTGGTGCTCCAAGATATTTGAATTTTTCCACCTCTTCGAAGGATAAATCTGCAATTTTTATATTTCCATTTCGTACAATATTCTGGTCACGAGACATAATCATATACTTTGTCTTTTCGGGATTTACTTCCAAACCGATCGCTCTACTTGCTTCAAGTAAAATTTCCGTGTTTTCCCTAATCGTTTGTGTATTTTCTCCTAACATATTCACGTCATCCGCATAGACAAGAAGCTGATGTAACCCGTTCAATTCCAAACCCTGCCTGTTATCCTGAACTTTCCTAATTATAATGGATTAAATTAAATTAGCTCATAAATTAAGTTACTACTTTACCTCATAGGTTTATCTAAATTTAAATAAATACATATGTAGTCTACTAGTCGTTAAAATTGAGGAATATTGCTGGAGAAACTTTTAAGTGTAGTGTAAATATTTGTAATTTAAATATGTATTGTATTGATTAAGGCTGGTTGAGTGGAAGAGAAGGCCTTATGGCCTTAACTCTGCCAGCTAAAATAAAACATTATTATTATTATTATTATTATTATTATCTTATTTCTACTATTATTGTCCTCTTCTGATGTGCCTATAAAATGTTTAAAAGGGCCGGACAAAAAGTTACCCTGGGGCCGTTTATAGAAAAAGACACAATTTCATGGAAAGATTTATTTTAACAGATACAGGAATAATTGTTGAGCTATGTTTTCTACATATTCCCCACCGGAATCGAGACATTTGTCATACTGTGGGATCAACAGTGAGGTGCAGACGAATGTTACACACTGATTCGGATCCCAGACGGCAGACTTTTACAACGCAGGATAAAAAAATTTGCTAAGATGTCTTCGGAAATAAGCTCCGTAAGTGACGGTAACATCTGCAGGTTTTTTTAAATTTTTTCCACATGGGATGGTACTACATTATTTTATTTTTTAATATTCTAAATACATTTAGTGTCCGTTATTTTCTTTTTTGAAATTATGCATTAGATTTTTAAGACGATCATAGTGGGGAATTTTGTGAAAATCTAATTTCCTTTTATCTCGTCTTTGGGTTTAACCCACGTCCTGTGTTTCACAGCGTGTGCTTTTGTACTTTTAAATTGATCATTTCTATCCCTGCGGTCTAAACGGAAACTCATGTGTGATACCAACCGTAAATGAAATATCGCGTCGTGTTTTGTTGAAAATGACTGTTCGACTATAAACGGTGGTTTCAGTTTTGCTGTAACTCCAGTCATCAATTTTAATTTACTTCGACTGCAAGCATTACTGTGGAGAAATGTAAACACTAACTGAAATATGACAATCTAATTTATGGTGCTACATGTCTTCAGATATACTGTATATAATAAATTTTTAACTTTCGAAATAAATGCATTGTCACGAACTTCAATAACAAACGTGAAACACTATTATATTTCTGCAAACCTTTAGGGCACTGCATTGACTACCGACTCCCAGGGGTATAATATTCACGAAATAATATGAGCTGCATAATAATTATAAACATGGATTAAAATATCAGCGGAGTGTAATGTAAGCTCACATGTAGTTGAACAATGGTGACAATGAATACCTCGCGCTACTATTCAATTTGTACATTTACTCTGCCGTTAAAGAATGTAAAAATATTTACCAAAGGTATATACAGAGTCAAATAGTGGACGAAAAGCGCTCCATCATGCGATTCTTCATCGAAAATATTTTTATACAGGGTGAATTGTAAGTAGTGTCATTAATTTCAGAGAGTTATTCTTTGAAAAAAACAAAGTTTAATACAATTTTGTTCGTTTTTGCTTTCTTTTGGAGATAAGATTGATTTATATAAAACAATTCACACCTTGTTTTGGTAAAGGCATCGATTTAATTCCCAATATTCTTCGTCACTTTAAGAGAGCAGTGTATTTCGTATGATAATAAATGATTGAATAGTACATTATGCAATGAGGCTATAATGAAGGTAATTAAGAAGTGAGTATGGATATTTATGAAACGAGCTTCTTAATTACCATTATAGGCGAGTTTCACACGACTTTTTATGCTCGACCATATTTCTAACTTGATATTATTAATTTTTTAGCAATGTCCTGTATGTTGTGAGATGTGCGCAGACGCGAAAGTATTGATTTTTTCCGAGGAACAGATGTCCACATTGACCTTGCTAGGCCATAAGAACCTACAGAGATAACATTGAAATTAAATTAGACATTGAAAAACGAAATGACAAATTGAATTTATTTGAATATTATTTACAATTAACGCTGATTATTATAGTAACAGAACATAACCTTCTGCGACAGTATTGGATTTCCGCCTCCGTGACTTTTCGCTAATTCTCTTTCGATTGCATATCCGAGAATAATCGATACTTGCAGTTTTATAACGGTAGAAAGCTGACCTGTCATTGGCTGAACAGTTGTAACCTGAGTCGTCATTGGCTGAAAGACCTGACCTTTAATGAGTAGGTGTACTTTAATGACATGCATTAAAGGTCTGCTACCAGGTGTATAATTACTACATTTCGGCATGGTCGAGCATAAAATTTTATGCTCGACCATGCCGAAATGTAGTAATTATACACCTGGTAGCAGCCCTTTAATGGATCTCATTAAAGTACACATATTCATTAAAGTTCAGGTGTTCCACCAATCAGAAAACACCATTGTAGCAATATGAAAGCTCAAGTATCGATTATTCTCGGATATGCAATCCAAAGACAACTAGCGAAACGTCACGGAGGCTGGAAATCCAATACTGTCGCAGAAGGTTAAGTTCTGTTACTGTAATAATTAGCGTTAATTGTAAATAATATGCAAATAAATTCAATTTGTCATCTCGTTTTCAATGTCTAAATCAATTTCAAGGTTATATCAAGATTAATGTTTATTTTACTCTCTAGATTATATCAAGGTCAATGACATTTGTTTCTCGGAAAATATCAATACTTTCGCGTCTGCCCACATCTCACAATTTACGAGATATTGCACAAGGTCAGTACCGCTCCCCAGTGAGATAAGAACAACATGAATACTTATGAATAATTTCAAGTTAGAAATATGGTCGAGCATAAAAAGTCGTATGAAACTTGCCTATAATGGTAATAATTAAGACGCGAGTATGTTTATGAAACGAGCGCAAGCGAGTTTCATAAGAACTAATGTACTATTAGTTTTGTCCTTTAAATGTACAGAAATTTGATCCGAACAGATGTAACGTTTTAAAATTGCTGTGCAGAACGAAAAGTTACATATTTTCGGATCTCTATTTCTGCACAACTAAGGACAAAATTAAAATTCTTTCAATCATTTATTATCATAATACACTGCTCTCTTAAACTGGCTGAGCATAATGCTAAGTAATGCAATGACTTTCACAAAACACGGTATGAATTTTTATCTCGAAAAACAAGCAAAAACGAGCAAAATTTCATTTAACATTTCGTTTGAAATGTCTCAAAGAATAATCCTCTGAAATTAATTATATTACTTACGGTTCACTCTGTATGAATTAACAATATTCCACATTCTTTTAGGAAACATGGATTGAAATTTAACATGAGGTAAGACCGAAAATGTTATTTGTTGACGCTTCCTCAGAGACTATAATAATTTAGAGCTACCCTTAGATTATCAGATAAGATTCTGGCTTGTATAATAAGAGCATAATCTTCGGTTTAATGTCCACAACTTTCTTCCGTTTTAATTCAAATGTAACACAATTTCATAATTTACAATAATTGTAAATATTAATCAGTTTCTTGTACTAACTTTTCTTTGTGCGTTCCTATAAAGCGATATTTATTTTTGGGTACAGAATGTAACAGGAATATTGTTATTGTTAATTTTGTTGTTATTAAGCTAAGAAAAATGTCATATACCGTATTTAGAGTAGAGGATAGTTTTAATGATATGTAATAGGCAATCCATTATCCATTATTATTGTTGATGAGTATAATAATGAAGAAAATGTAACTTTTTTTTTTATAATTTCGGAAACAGCTTTCTCATGAATATGATAACTAGTAAAAACTAAGCTCTCGCGTTTCCAGAATATGTGCCAAAATACGAAGAATGTTAAAATGAAACCAGCATACAAACATAATTTTACATATTATTATATTGTACCGAAGTACATATGATATTTCCATGCAGATATTCTGCGTCATAATACGATGAAGGAGTAATGGAACGGAGAAAAATTCTCTCAGGCGCCGGGATTTGAATCCGGGTTTTCAGCTCTACGTGCTGACGCTTATTCCGTCGGATCCCGGCCAACTAGTCACTCATTACGAGTGCACCTCAGCACATGTATGGACTTCGGTCCTAGGTTCATAGATATCTATGACGTAGTGCAGAGGGCGGCCACTAGAGGGAACCCAAGAGTTGGAACTTAAAACTGAGACGATTCTTCCGACGCCGGGGTGGAATCCGGTGTGGCTTAGTGGATAAAGCGTCAGCACGTAGAGCTGAAAACCCGGGTTCAAATCCCGGCGCCGGAGAGAATTTTTCTCCGTTCCCTTACTTTTTCATCAAACGTAATTTTAATTTTATAAAATAATTGCAGTACGAATAATTTCATTCTGCTATGGATGTTGAAGAAGAAGAATGCAGAATAAGACATCAAAAATGAGGTATTGAAAAGCAGTTAAAGAATAAGGCATCAGTTCTAAAGATAATAGTGAAAGGAAATTTATTTTATTCTAATAGCTTCTGCAATATGTGAATAGAATATGTATGGACAGCGCTTGCGCTTCTCAACTTAACGTTTAGAGATTCGATTCCCTACCCTACCCAAAGTGAAGTGCAAGTCGTATATAATGAAAGGAGATAGATACAGTACAGGAAAAAAGGAAGGGAGTATGAAAGGGAGAAAGAAAGAAACACACAAAGACGCAATAAACAAAGAAACAAACGAATGTATATGCAAAGAAAAAATGAAGAAAAGGAAGAAATAAACAAAGAGACAATGAAACAAATAAACAAACGAAGAAACAAAAAACAAAGAAAGAAAAAAACAATCTTACAAGGGAAAAACAAACAAAAAAGAAACAAACAAACAACAATAAATATCAAAAATAAAGAAAGAATCAAACAAAGACAGAAACAAAGAAACAAACAAACTACGAAGGGGGAAAGAAACAAATAAACAAAGAAGCAAAAAAAAACAAAGAAAGAAACAAACGAAAAACAAAGAAAAAAGGAAAAAAGGAAGAGAAAGGAACAAAGGAAACAACAAAAAAGAACGAAAAAGAAAGAAACAAAGAAGAAAGGAACCACGTAAAAAAGGAAGCAGAAAGAAAGACAAAGAAACAAACTAAGAACCAAACTAACAAAGAAGCAAACAAAACAAAGAAAGAAACAAACGAAGAAAAAAGAAAAGAAAGAAAGAAATAAACGAAGAAACAAGAAAAGAAAGAAAGAAACACAGAAGCAAACAAAACAAAGAAAGGAACGAAGAAACAAGAAAGCAAAGGAAGAAACAAAGAAAAAAGAAACGAACAAGGAAAGAAAGAGAGAAATCTTCCCCAACTATGAAATATCGCTAAGTTGATTATTGAAATCGAAACTTGCAATTAACTAATATTTCTATGGCGCATAAGACAAAATGATAGTCACATCTTTTCTCTACAGCAGAAAAGAGACGTTAATGACTGCGCGGGCAAGTCTGGAGACTCAATAATTCCAATTTTTAGCTGCTAAGTCTAATGATCTGTAGTGGTCGGGAAAAGTGTTAATTTTACAGGAGAAGGAAAAAACTGTCTTCACACTGGTTTATGTCGAGTTGATTTTCTTCTGTATGAATTATTGTAATGGGAGAAATACTGAGGCCTATGTCTCTTTTCCCAAGTGAGCAGATGTTCCGTAAGTTGTCAACAAATTAATAAAAAAAAAAAATTTGTGGAAACTGACTTATGCCACTTTTCCCAAGCATTGCAGAAATATTTATAGAGTTTTCCTGAAATTAATATATAGCATTTTATACAGCGACTTTGTTGGGACAAATTTTCCTCTCTCGTACTCTCTACACATCAATTATTGCTCCATCGATTCTCGACGCATCGTTGTACATCTAAAGACGTTTACAGTAGGACACCGCGATTAGGAGACCGGTCCGCACAAAGCCTGAGTGCATTAGCAGCATTGTGACGGGCTTCACCGTACAATAGTACGAAGTCTGTGTACACACCGCACAACGAAAATGTTTGCTAGCTCATGGCTCTTAGTACAGAGCAATGTAACTATAGCTCCAGTGTACACTACATTGGACAACTGGGAGATCGTTTCAAACACGATAAAAAGAACACATCACAGCTACAACCAAATCACACAATACCTCCACATATGCAAAACATATAACAAACACGATGAAAGATTAATGGAACGGAGAAAAATTCTCTCCGGCGCCGGGATTTGAACCCAGGTTTTCAGCTCTACGTGCTGATGCTTTATCCACTAAGCCACACCGGATACAACCCCGGCGTCGGATAGAATCGTCTCAGATTAAGCTCCAAACTCTTGGGTTCCCTCTAGTGGCCGCCCTCATCACTACATTATACATGTCTATGATCGTAGGACCGAAGTCCACACATGTGCTGAGGTGCACTCGTATGAGTGCAGAGGGCAGAGGGCGGCCACTAGAGGGAACCCAAGAGTTTGGAGCTTAATCTGAGACGATTCTATCCGACGCCGGGGTTGTATCCGGTGTGGCTTAGTGGATAAAGCATCAGCACGTAGAGCTGAAAACCCGGGTTCATATCCCGGCGCCGGAGAGAATTTTTCTCCGTTCTATTACTCTTCCATCGTATGATGATGCAGAATATCTGCATGGAAATATCATATGTACTTCGGTACATTAAAATAATATACATGATATGCGTAAATCACTTCGTGATAAGACGGCGCTTATTCCGTCGGATCCCGGCCAACTAGTCACTCATATCGAGTGCACCTCAGCATATGTGTGGACTTCGGTCCTGCGTTCAAAGACATGTGTGATGTAGTGCAGAGGGCGGCCACTAGAGGGAACCCAAGAGTTGGAGCTTAATCTGAGACGATTCTATCCGACGCCGGGGTTGTATCCGGTGTGGCTTAGTGGATAAAGCATCAGCACGTAGAGCTGAAAACCCGGGTTCAAATCCCGGCGCCGGAGAGAATTTTTCTCTGTTCCATTACTCTTTCATCGTATGATGACGCAGAATATCTGCATGGAAATATCATATGTACTTCGGTAAATTAAAACAATATATAAGGGAACTGTGCCTATTATCGCACATGCGCCTAATATCGCACCCCATGGTTTATGAGTTCAGAACAGGCTTAAGACCCTGAATGGAATAGCAGCTTATTCAGTTCAATTAAAAGGAGTGTTAGCACCCGCAGATGGATTGCTGCGAGCTTCAATACATATTACACGCCTTGAGAAAGGAATAGGCAATGGGAAAATATTTGTAGTGTGTGATGTTAGTGGTGTTTATACAACCAACGGTAAGGAGCAAAACTTTAATACACTGTTAGTTTGATTTGGTTAGTCGTGTAATATTTTTATTCAGTTAAAGAAATATTATAAAAGTTTTATTTTTTACTGAAACAAATTATTTTGTTTCGTGCATGTTATTTGCCCAATATCGCACACTTATTGTTTTCCTATTATCGCACAGTGCGATATTAGGACGATGTTACTGCAAACTAATATAATCGTACAATTAATCTGATAATTCCAAAATTATTAAAAAATTGTCATTGCAAATGAGTCCAAAACGTTGTAAGCTGTGGAAAGAGAAGGTTATGAAGGCTGCAATCATATCAGTTAGGAACAAAGCCATGGGATTGCAACGTGCTTCCAATTCTTTATTGTTCCCAAGTATACTTTAAAAGATAAAGTCAATAACAAAGAGGGTGTATATAAACTAGTGAGCACGAAACTTGGTATAAAACATGTACTTCCATTTGAACTGGAAGATTCTTTGGTTTCATATTGCTTAGAAATGGAGTAGCGATTTTATGGTTTATCTGCAAAGGACTTAAAACTATGGCTTTTCAGTTAGCATTTATGAATGGTCTGAACCACCCATTTTCGAAGAACGATGAAGCCGTAGGACGGAAATGGCTGCACAGTTTCTTGAGAAGACACCAGGAATTGAGTCTCCGGAAACCACAAAGCACGACTATGGCAAGGATCAGAGAACGTAATTAAGTTTTTTGACATTTATGAACCATTGATGAGCATTGTCAAGAATTCACCAAACATACTGTACAACTGTGACGAGACAGACTTGACAGTGATTCAACACAAAGGCAACAAACTAGTTAGTCTGAAAGGTAAGAGGCAGGTTGGATCTGTATCTTCAGCAGAGAGGGGATCTTTAGTGACTGAAGTGACATAAATGAGTGCAGCTGACCATTTCTTGCCACCGTTATTGGTTTTTCTAGGGTCAACATGAAAGCCGAACTTCTGGATGCAGCACCAAATGGTAGCTTAGCGGTCTGTCACAAATCTGGCTGGATTCAAAATGAAAGATTTGTTCAATGGTGTCATCACATTCTCAGCAATGTGAAGCCTACGAAAGATGACCCAGTAATTCTAGTGTTAGATGGGCATTATTCCCACACTAGAAATGTTGAACTCCTCGAACTAGCACATGTTAATGGTGCTCATATTGTGTGCTTACCTCCACATTACACACATAAGATACAACTCTTGGGTGTGGCATTCATGCTACCTTTCAAAACTTACTATGCTCAAGCAATTGAACAGTGGCTCAAACAAAATGCAGGCAGAGTAGTGACTCACTGCCAGGTTGGTGTGCTATTGGGAGAAGCTTTCAATAAAGCAGCAACTGTTGCTGTAGCTACAAATGGCTTCAGAAATAGCGGTCTGTATCCTTGCAACCGCCATATCTTCAGCGACTTTGAATTTCAAGAAGTTTCTCCTAATACCCATGAATCAAGTGATCATTCATCTGAAGCTTTACCAAATAGATTGGATAATGCCAACACTTCCCAACCTCGGCCAGGCTCTAGCAGTATCAACGAGCCAAAAACTCCACAAAATTAGTCGAGAGGCAAACTCTATCTTTTGTTACACCTGCTGACATTTCACCAATTCCTAAAATAACTTACACCAAAAAAGTCCAACTGATAGAGGACGTAAAAGTGGTTCTGCTGCTCTACTAAAAAGTTCACAATATAAAAACGAATTGGCTGATGATTTTAAGAGGAAATTACTCACAGATAAGGAGACATATGAACGAAAAAACATTCAAAAGAAATAGATTGATAAAGTACCTACAGAAAGGAAGAGTCAGAAAAAACAAAGTCAGGTATCTTCAGATTCAGAAGACGAAGAGTTGGATGAGCCAGTGTACATCTCCATTGATAATGGAGATAGCGAAAATGATGCAGAATGTCCATATTGCAACGGGAAGTTTTCTTTGACAAAAGGGGAGAAAATGGATCGTATGCACTAAATGTGGAATTTGGTGCCATGAAGAGTCTTCTGGGGATGATGATTACAAAAATTGCATTGTGTTATTGTTTGGAAGGTTAGATTTAGTTCTCTAAATATCTTAATTATGTTTAATTAACAAACATTCTATATCTTGCAAATCAAGCTTTCAGGTATAACTCCCTGTAAAATTATTTGAATAATTCCGAAGGAAAAATTGTTCCAGGGCCGGGTATCGAACCCGGGACCTTTGATACGTTAAACCAAAGGTCCCGGGTTCGATACCCGGCTCCGGAACAATTTTTCCCTCGAAATTATTCATTCTATACCTTGATAGCTGAATATGTAGTTATTTACTGTCAAACATATTGCATCAGAAAATCTTATAATTTCCGTGTTGTATTTGTATGTTATTAAAAAAACATGTTTTGTGCCTAAATACAACAGATATATAATAAAATTTGTTTCTATACAATAAACTTAACATTTGTCCTATGTATTTTTCACAAAATGAGGGGTGCGATATTAGGAGCAGTATTTTTCCTAATACCGTTTTTGCAATTTTTCTTTTGTACTTGAAAAACAAATGTAAAATAAAAGTAATTTTTAAATTTGACCTCACTGATATAAGTATAATAAACCCGTATTAAGAATCCGTATTTATTTCAAATTTATGTGATATATTAGTACTTGAAAAACTACTTTTTCAAAATGGGTGCGATATTAGGCACAGTTCCCTTATAACAAACACTAACCACAAGTATAGAAATATAGAAACGGACATGGAAATGCTACACACTCAGTCGAAAAAAAAAAACAGAAATTAAAAACACTAGAACAATACTTCTTCTTCTTCTTCTTCTTGTTCTTCATCACTTCATGGTATAGGCAATCAAATGCCTGTTCCGTCTTCAAAGTCCTCCAGCCATCGTTTCCTAGGTCCACCCACCATTCTTCTTCCTTTAGGATGATATTGCATTATTTGTTTAGTAAGTCTGGTATCTGGCATTCTATCGACATGTTCTTTCCAATTTTGTTTAAAAATCTTTTAACCTTTCATTTATATTAAACATTTCTAACTCTTCTCTTATGCTTTCATTTGTTATTAAGTCTGTCTTCGTACATCCCTTCACATTTCTTAGAAATTTCATTTCTGTCGTCTGTATTTTGCTTTGTTGCTTCTTGGTTAATGTCCAAGTCTCACTTCCATATGCCAGCGTAGGTACAGCCATGACTTTATAAAACTTTAATTTTGTTTCTTTACGTATTTTGTTTCCAAATGTTATATTAATTGTACCACATACTCTTTGAAAATTACATATTTTATTGTCCACGCTATATTCTTTATCAAAACCAACATTACTTCCCAAGTAATTAAAATGGCTTACCTGTTCTATGCAGCAGTTATTTATAGCTATTTTTGTTCTAATGGGTCCTTCCCTATGAATGCCATTACCTTTAGAACAGTACTTAAGACAAAAAATCACACCCACAACACATCTCAATACACAACTAAATTTCAGAACACACAACCTATTCGACTCCACACTACCAAACAAAATGGCACTCCGATCAAAACAATAATTGAAGAAACCGGAAGAAGCAAGGGCTAACTAGTTCTGATGTTGACTGAAACGAAAGTCGAAACAAGTCAACCAAGTACCGTATTTGCTCGCGTAATATGCGCACTTTTTAATTAGCTTTGGCCACTGGAAAATTGGGGTGCGTAAAATATGCGGATTTTTCAAATAAGAGGTCCTGTTCTGAGTTTATCTCAATTAGTACATGTATAGGTAAGTATTTACGGTAGGGCTAATTTTCTATACCGGTAACTTGTCTCTACCAAGGACAAGCATTGTTAAAGTAGCTACTTTGTTTCTTTCTGAAGCAGGTACTTCAGTTGCTGGTGAATGACCTACGATGGACTGTAGGGAAGGAAAATCCCTACTACACTGAAAAAAATATGTACGTAATCCCATATTACACTGAAAAAATATGTACGTAAAATGTGTGCGCAAAATACACGGAGCAAAAATAAAGTTCAAAATAATCCCTTAAAAATTAGGGTGCGCAAAATACTCGGGGGCGCAAATTACGCGAGCAAATACGGTAATATACCACCAGTTTTATTAATACTAGAAAATCGTTATTATATTAACTATATTCTTAAGGAATATAATGCTTTGAATGTCAATCGATACCATTATTGATCAATACAGAAATCGACGTTTTCATAAAAATTAAAAACCAAGAATGTAGCTTTTCAATTCTTATAAATAAATCTATTACTGTAATAAATATATCTCAGTACTTACTATGGCGAGCGAACTCTATTGTTTTAATAATAAAAATTACGAATTTCGAAAAACGTTTAACTTTCAAGACTTGTGTAACAGATATATAACTATTTCAAATGCTTTCCTATTTTGTCACTTCTGTCAACTTAATGTCTTCTGAAATAAATCAATGAGAATTTAAAGAGTCATAAATTCTATATACATTTCCATAACGTTTCAGTGCTATTCAATGTTGCAATTGGCGCAATAAACAATTCGCTTACAGTGAGGTTGAACAAATGCTCAACGTGTCACGCGGAGTATAAATGTTCAAGGCATGCAATCAGATTGCTCTTCGAAAAGCCGTCTACAGTACAAAGGGTAGCCTACTACATCTAAGACTACGGTAAGAATCACGCTACACGGTGCCTTTTCGACAATGTGTCAATAAAAATAATTTTTCTCATGCTGTTTGCAAGTTTTCCGTAGAAGATTGCCTCACAGAAGCGATTAGTATAAAATCTCCCAGTTCAACTGTTTCTAATAACCATTGTTACCATAACAGATAATTATATTCTGTAGGACCCAAAATTAATCTATTTTTCTCCTCTAATAACCATTGTTACCATAACATACATTCTGTAGGACCAAAAATTAAACTTTACTTAGATTCGTCGCCCAAGAGTGCATAATATTGTGGAATCTCGGCCACCAAGTCACTCAATTGAGTGCGCTCCTTGTGTAATGCCAGTTGACTTAATATATGTCAACATACTGTATATGTCGAACTTGGAGTCGGGCCACGAAGGGAAAAACACTAGAGGAGAGGGTTTATATCCGGTGTTGTGGATTGAACTTCGGCGTAGCTCAGTGGTTAGAACACTTGGTACGTAGAATCAAGGACCCGGGTTCGACCCCGGCGCCGAAACAAAATTTTTTCCTCTATTAACCATTGAACTTTAGATAGCCTGAAACGTGTGTTGAAATCTATGTATGTTAACACAGTCGTCAAAATATGTGGCACGCTACTTTATCCACTTAGGGCGTTTTCTTCTGTATTCTTAAGTCATATTTTCATCAGTGTCATTTTTCCTCACATTTCTCAAGTGTTTCAATTGCCTACGCGCATTTTCTTTTATGCCAGTCATCCATCTTTGATAATCCTATTTTAGTGGTCAATTTTCCATGGGTAAAATATAACCTGAGATATTGCCACAAAACCAAGATAATTATGTTTCTGAAACGCAAAAGAAGCGTTATTGTAGTTTTTCAATCTGTAAACCTGGATAAAATAATGATGAAAAAGGCTGTAAGTAGCAGTAATCTTTATTTATATTTATTTCTCATTTAATAACGATAGTTACGCAAATGGAAGTATTCGTATAGGTCATGGTTCATGTGTGGCTGTAGCGCTATGCTATTTTTAGAGAATATTCTTATTACTGTGTACTTTAATCGAGTCCCCAATATTTTTGTTTCAGCATTATTCAGTAGGATGCTACAAAAGATCTTGATAGTGGTATTTCTTGCAGCGACAGTAACAATCCAAGTAAGTAAAATCAAGAAACGTTGCATATTTTAATAATTTCACACAGGAACACAAAATATTTCTGAGAGAACTGTCGCCTTTAGTGATCTGACTGATGATAGTGTTCATATTAAAGGACGTTAAGATCCTATCATGTCTTCCTTCGGGAGTCCCATGTGGTAGATTGTTGTTTTTATTCTTTAGTCAACTGTCCGAAGATAGATACGAACTTCCTACGTGATACCAACATGGCACCACTCATGAGGCAACTAGGCCAGAAAATAATGGAGTAGGTTGGCCACTTCCTTTTACCCGTGTGGTAGATTGTGGAACGTAAAAGAACTCTGTCCCTGATACATCTCTTCTTTATTCTTGACACTCAACTGAACGTGTCTAACAGTGTCGTTTTCAAACTCTCTCACGCTATCATAATATTAATACTCGATCCCAACGCGATAACACGCTAGAAATTCCACTTCACACATCATCTCTGTATTCCTCATCTTTCAATGCTGCTACCTCTCGTCACTGAAACTCTCTGCCGCCTGAAGTCAAGGGCTGCCGAACATTGAAATCTTTCAAATCCAAGTTAGAAAATTATCTTATGACGAGTTGCCAAACTAACTTACTATTATGACAAGTGTTGTATTGCATGTTTCCAGGTATTCACATTTTTTTATGTTCTAGTGATATTTAACTTATTTCATATTTTTGTTTTCATATTTTCCGATAAGTTGAGCTACATAAAATCATAATTTTCCTTACTGTGTGTACTTAAAAATATTGTATTCATTGTATGCTTTGTACTGCACTATTTTATTAATATTATTATTATTATTATTATTATTATTATTATTATCAATAATAGTCTTATTTTTAATACTTTGTATGTCTCATTTATTTTGACCTGCTGTTCACATTTTATTATGCTTTTTTCTTTCTTTCTGTAAATTATATATTATGTGTGATTTATACTTACTTGTTGTTTACATTTTATTATTATTATCTTATGGAGTTTTGTGTGTAAAATTGTAGTGTACTTTGTAAATTTGTAGTGTTTTTTGTAACGCAGTTTTACTCCTGGTTGAGTGTTAGAGAAGGCCGTATGGCCTTAACTCTGCCAGGTTAAATAAATCATCATTATTATTATTATTATTATTTTTTTTTTTCATGACATATCTGCGGACAACAATAATCCTCGTTATCCCTTTACATTATTTCAACCATTTTCAAATAGTCTGAACTGTAGTTACGCCTTAGGTTTCGAATGAGGTACTTGGCCTGTTTTGATATGTCACTCTAAACAATTCATATGAATATTTTAAGACCACTAATGTGATATAAATGTTACTAGCGGAAGCGATGCACCGAGACTGCCCTCGGTCATGGATTGGAATTTCGTTTGGGATGATTACATGATTGGTTCTCCAAATGTAAGACGAATATCCAGTGAACCCATGAGGTATCATGGAACTCATTTCGCTGTAAGAATTTCATTGTAGCCAGACAGCCAATGATATAATGTCATTAAATAACGAGTTCTAATGGTCTTGCTTTCAGATTCACCATCATACGATGTTGATTCTTTTTTATATTTCCATTTCGTACAATATTCTGGTCACGAGACATAAGTCTAATCATATACTTTGTCTTTTCGGATTTACTTCCAAACCTGTCTTTTTACTTGCTTCAAGTAAATTCCCGTGTTTTCACTAATAATTTGTGGATTTTCTCCTAATATAGTTACATCATCCGCATAAACAAGAAGCTGATGTAACTCGTTCAATTCCAAACCCTCACTGTTATCCTGGACTTTCCTAATGGCATATTCTAGAGCAAAGTTAAAAGTAAAGGTGATAGTGCATCTCCTTGGTTTAACCCGCAGTGAATTGAAAAAGCATCCGACAGAAACTAGCCTATATGGACTCTGAGACACATTTTAATTAATCGAAGTAGTTTCTTGGGAATACCAAATTCAATAAGAAAACTATATTAAAACTTCTTTTTAACCCAGTCATATGTCTTGATGAAATCTGTGAATAACTGTTTATTGTACCCTTATACTCCCATTTTTTCTACAATATCATGGAACAATCTATCCCTATTAATATTCCCACTGTTTATTTTCAGAATGTGTTTTCTCAACTAGAATCACTAGACTCGGTCAAGTTCAAAATCTGCAATCCATGTAAGTCTTCTTTTGATTTTACTATGCTATATCACAATGACAACCTAAAATTGTATATTTTCAAGATTAGAGGAATAGATGTTAATTGGGAGGAACATAGTCCATCCCTGAACACTTCAGCCCAAGGAGATTTCTTTACACCCATGATGAAATGAGTTCCGTGCCGATTGTTCTGCCAGGCTGAGTCAGTTTCACCATCCGCAACGTCTATTGTGACATGGAAAAAGAAACTCCATCTTAAAAATCAATCCTGGAAGGACACAAACAATTATATTAGGACACAAACGCCAAACCAACGTTGTAAAACACCTCGACATTTCCCCCGTTAAAGTAAGTTCAGAGCATATCCTTTCAGTTCTTCAGTAAAAAATCTTGGCATTCACATGGATAATAATCTCAACTGGGACATACAAATCTCAGAAACCTGTGAAAATTACATTCTATTATCCATGTGCTAAAAAGAATAAATGTCATCTTCCCTCCTGCTCAAAAAAAGTCCCTTGTGCAGACGCTTGTATTTCCCTATTTTGACTATGCTGACATTTTACTGACTGACCTTTCCAGCGACAACAAAACGAAACTTCTACGTGCTCATAATTTTTATGAACATTTTGTAAACAATGCTCATAAATATGATCATATTACCCCATCCCTGGAAGCTTGGCTTTAACTAGATAAGAAAAGAAATTTACATTCACTCCTCTTCTCTTCGAAATATTGAACTCTTCTATTCCTTCGTACCTGTCGTCTCGCTTCACTTACCTTTCTTCCCACCATTATCTAAACACATACTCTCGCCATGAAACAATACTAACAATACCATTCCATTGCAACTCCTCATACTCATCCACTTTCACAATAGCCCTGCCAAGACTCTGGAATTTGCTACCTGCTAGCATCA
The DNA here is from genome assembly GCA_025594305.2 of Periplaneta americana. Classification (NCBI taxonomy): domain Eukaryota; kingdom Metazoa; phylum Arthropoda; class Insecta; order Blattodea; family Blattidae; genus Periplaneta; species Periplaneta americana. The sequence continues at coordinate 178,227,333 of JAJSOF020000005.1, read as the reverse complement.
GAGACTATCGAAATAAAATTTAATTCAAACTCAAACTTACTAGGCGCTTGGTCAGTAATTGACACTCGTTCAGACATGACTTCTTGTAAATAGTTCTCTTAATCTATCACAAAATATTTCAATATCAAGTAATTTCATCACTATAAAATTTTGTTATTCTAGGTTCAATTTGTAATTCAGTAAACACAAAAATAAATATTATTTATTCTTAACTTCTATGATAAATTGTGTAGCTTTCATTAATCAGACAATCTTTTAGTACTTTGATTTTTATTATAATTGTAAATTTAAAACTAATTGTAATTTTATTCTTCATATTTAGTTGTAATCCCCTAGTAGAGGGGCAGAGAAGGCCTGACGGCCTAATCTCTACCAGGTTAAACAAATACTATTACTACACCATCTATATCAGCGGTCGTCAGCACAGAGCACCCAGAGGCTAGCATCTTTTACCCGCGGAGAACACAATGCCCCATGGTGCACTCGTAGCTGCTAGCGGGTATGCTCTCTACCTCTTCCTGCTGCACGATGGGGCACACGGGACGCACCGCTTACCATTTGCACATTTTAGCGAGTACTGACGACCACTGATCTATATCATACCTCTGATGATGGTCCACCTTATTTCCTAGATCTAAACGAGTAATTATGTATTTTTAAAGTCCAGACTAAACACATAATATACTGTAATCGGCTGTAGTATTGTCGACAAGACATTACAATCTGAAATCTATACTCCTTAATTAAAGTTTAAGAATTCTCTTTGTTAAATTACATTGAGGAATATTAACGATTTATATATTAATTTCTGGAATTAAGTAATTTTGAGTAACAAAATTATTAAAAATTTATGATATATTTCTTGTAGACCTACATGATGTTTAAGGAAAAATTATTTTATTTCTAACTCATGTCATTATTATTATTATTATTATTATTATTATTATCATCATCATCATCATCATTAATCATAATCATTATTTTGTTTGTGCCATTAATAGTAACAGAATATCTTGGTGCAGAACACACAGATATTTTCACTATTCATATTAATAATTTATTATTTTCAAAATTGTAATTAATCGTTTCGATGTTTCTTTCAGTCAGCCATAAGGCATGCCACGGAGGCTTGAGATAATAGTCACATTCTACTCTCTTCTTCAAGACTTTCAGCAACATGCAAGATCGTCAGAGACTGGTAAAGAATAATAATGAAATAAATTGTCTCAACTGCAAATCATTTTAATATGATTTATTTCATGCCTATCTTTACCTACATAAGATTTTTCATGTATCAATAAAACCCATAGAAGGAATGAAGTTTAATTATTGTAAACCTCTTCCTCAAACTAGACCTACGACTGCTCCTGAGTTTGATTTTTTTTTCCATTAACGGGTACCGAAATAATGATGTAATGTGGTGGAAAGATATTCCATTCTGAAAACTCAATGCTTGTTATCCGTACTTTTAATCCAGAAAGTACGAATTTTATCATGTCGCACATCTCCCTCATGTGCAGTTTTACAAGATGTAGACCCAATCCGAAAGAAAATAAGCATCGGAAACAAAATATTGGAATAAATAATTTTATTTAAATATTAAGCTAAAACCCATCATCTTATTAGGTCCCTGAGCTAAATAACGCCAAGTATACCTTTAACGCCACCCTATTAAAATTTGTTAACGACAAAGTTTTCGGTAGTTTGAATAACTACTGTAGCCTGCATTCGCTTGCAATCTAGTGATGAAATGAGTTACTAGCTGCCCACTGACATTTACGAGTGACATTATATTCCACATTTTCCTGTTGTATGTTCATAGTGAATGGCTGTTCTTACATCAAGGTAAGAGGAAATATTTTATTTTGTGCGTTGAGCAAATAATAACTATATTAAACTATATATTTTCGTGATCCTTAAACATTCTTCTATGTATAGAAAGTATTTGCTATCTATAAAATTTGAAAAAAGTTAGAGAAACAGGCATGTCATATCATCAAAGATAGTAGATTTAACGCCATGTTTTCGTTAAAGGTTAAAGACAAAATTTTAGGGTATGTTAGTACTAAGGCTGACAGTACAGCATCAGTGTGAAAACATCAGGAAAATCACTAAGCTTTCATCTTACAAATGTTCAGAATGTGCAGTGATGATATTGGTTCAATTGCTTATCGAACTCTTAATTTTTTTTTATTTTACATAACTTAATTTTTTTGTTTTACTTATTGGAAAACATTCATATTAAACTAAGGTAAATGCTTTTGTGTTTAATAACTTTCTACTGTGTCACATTGTGTCTCTTCTTTTAAAGTAAGGAGTCACTGGAAAACATATTTTCCTAATCCATCTGGTGTTTCAGTTTCAGAACAAGAATCTTTCATTAGTATTGAGTGATTTTGTATCTTTTATTAACAGAAACTCAAATTTAGTCGCTTAGTTCAATGTGTTGCTTAGGAAAAATAATTCATTAACAATTATAAGTGTATAGGTTACTATAAAATAGGTAGCGTTAATTGGACAACCTGTTCCTAATAACGCCAGTTTACAAAGTTTTCCTATTTGAATTGTAATCCTTGTTCGGTATATAATATATCCATTTTCATTGTGCTATTTTGTAAAGATACAGTTTCTATTTCATAATTTTCGTGTTTGTACATAACTTATTTCCAGAGTAAAAGTGACTGAAGTGTTAAGGTGGCGTTATTTAGTACGTGTACCTTACTGAAGAACGAGGTATTGAGATTAAAGTTTAAAATGACAACAGAGTTGTCTACTACAAATAATGAACCAAAAATCAATTATACAAAATTCCAATAACGGTTTCATCAAAAGGCGTCGGAAAAATATGAATCAGACGAACGCCAGTCTGAACAACTCTTTCACATAGCTTGGCTCGTTCACAGTTATTAATATGCGGTATGCAAGAAACCAATAAGAAATTATCATCCAACTGTTGCTCATGTTTGCCTGTCAGGCATGTATTTATTTATTTTCCAGAATATTTGGACATAATTTGGATGCAGTGCTTGGCTTAGTATTGCAATAACGGTTTTCGCAACAGAGAATAAAGTCTGTTATTCAGTACTATTTCCGTTCATACCCATTTAGATGTTGAAATGGCCAAAGTTTGAAATAAATTTCAGATGGCTTTCGTGAGATGTTTCTCAACCCGCCACTGACTAACGATTGTGTTACAAGTTGCTGACAAGTTTCATCGTACAGGAAGCGTTCTCACTAAACGGAAGTGTTGCACAAGTAGACCAGTGGCAGCGACAAACAATATCCAAATAAATGGTCAGCGAGCATGGAATTTAGTTTTGTAAGTCAATATCCATTTTCAGTAGAGGAAGTGGTGGTAATATGGAACCCCATTTTGTTTTTCTGTATTTGCAGTTTGCCTTTGAAAATAAATAATTTTATTTAAATATTAAGCTTTTTGAATTATTTTAATGTTAAAAATTTAAAGCTGATTTACAAATAGTTCTTATATACAGTTCTGCTACTTACCAAAAAAAGTTTTGATCAAAATTGTATTTTATTTAAGTTTGTCAACTAACGAGGTTTGAATTTGTTGGGTAATATGGAACCCCTCTAGCAAAATGCAAACATTCTTACAACAAAATCAAACAATCTTACAACACTACCTGATACAATCACAAACAACATAACTTAGTAAACACAAATTAAGAAAAAATGCACACTTTGAGTCATTATTTAATAGCAGACTCTGCAACAACGAAAAAGTCTTTAGTTTCTTTCCGTTCATACGCATTTAGAGTTCAAACATAATTTACCCCCTCAAACCCGCAGATCTGTGTGGTACCACATTTCACACATCTGACACTGAACCCAAGTTCACCCCAGTGTCCTGTGAAAATTTAACTCCACAGAAGGAACATTCAGCATCTGCTTGTCGTGGCGATGATTCTCCAGGTGCGATGGTAAATTCTGAAATCAAGTAACTGACATCTGATCGGAAGAGTCTTCTGAGTCATCAGATTCATTTTTTCTGGATCTTGAGCAAGTGAATTTTCACCACCGCGGGTTTCAAATTGGACTGAATTTCTCAATTTAGATTTCCTCTTTTGTTCTGATTGTTCTGCTCTTTTCAAACCCTGAAGTGGAAGGCATAATTTAACTGTTTTTGTAAGACAATCAAAAGTCCATTCTTATAAGGAGAGTCTGGAAATGCTTCGTTTCTGCAGTTGAGGCTTTACGCCCTCTGCCAGATGTTTTTTTTCTTAGGTGTTGCCGTCAGGACTGATGTCACAAATGAGAACTTTGGTCAATTTTCTCTGGAGTGCTAGGCAAATTTACATTATCTAAATCAGAAACTCCCTCAATTTTGTTTTCTGTATCAGAACCACGTTCAGGGAATGCAGATTCTGGCTCCCATTTTTGTACAGAAGCAAACGAAGTCCAGATAGGAAGACATTTGTACATTACTGAAAATGCCTCTGTTTAAAGGGTAGATCCCGGTAGCACGAAATCCATTCAGAGCTATCTCACCAGTCTGAACCTTAAGATAAGCTGGGCCAAAATGACTCCTATCAGCTATGTCGAAGGATAGGTTCCATATTAACGACACTGTCATATTGAAATTTTTATCCTGTTATGTAACGGCCATTGCAATGCGAAGCAAAACATATTATAGTAGATAAAAGAACAATCCCTCGTCTTGAAATCAGTATTAAGGTAAAAGGATGACATACGATGTAAAGTCATACAGTATTCAAGCTGGAAATATTTTGAAATCTTCTGTAATGAAAAAATATTCTCACAAACAAAAACGTTCCGGCTGAACACTACTGTTGCTAAGGTGCATAGTATACAAGCAAATGAAATGTCAACCACAGATGTTTACACTTTTTGAGTCTGCAGCTGTGGGTTCCATAATAAACACAGATTCCATATTACCACCACTTCCTCTACTGTTTGCTCTGATATATAATACAGTAGAACATCTATTATCCGTGATAATGAAGGTGATGGACTGGACGGTTAATCGAAAAAAACAGATAATCCGTACCATAAAATATTTTCGTAAATTTAGTGAATAAGGGCTGAAGTTTCGTAATTTCCTCCGTGGTCTTATGTTTAACACGCTAGGCAGTGGATCAGAAGTTCACTATTTAAGTTCAGTTGTCAACGACGTGCTTTTAAAGGACAAGAAAACTTATTGTAATGACTGTCAGAGGAAAGATAGGAATAGTAGGCCTAAAGGTCTCATGTTGTAGATTTACATACTGTATACACTTTATCCTTGATTTTTATTAAATCGCGCACAGTTGTAATATCAGTCTCGTATTCTAATGCGAGATAAGCAACAGTTTCTCTTTCCCCAAATCGCTCAATTATTTGCATTTTTTCGATACTTATCATAAAAAGTTTCCTTTTGACACTCGTGGAATACATTTTATATAGAAGTTGTACAGTACGGCAACTCAAACAGTAGATCAAACTGTATAGTAAGTGTTAAGACTTGTAATAATACTCTCTAAAAAAATACGTATTTCAAAAAGGCGTATGACTCGGTTAAGAGAGAAGTTTTATATAATATTCTTATTGAATTTGGTATTCCCAAGAAACTAGTTCGATTAATTAAAATGTGTCTTAGTGAAACTTACAGCAGAGTCCGTATAGGCCAGTTTCTATCTGATGTTTTTCCAATTTACTGCGGGCTAAAGCAGGGAGATGCACTATCACCTTTACTTTTTAACTTCGCTCTAGAATATGCCATTAGGAAAGTTCAGGATAACAGAGAGGGTTTGGAACTGAACGGGTTACATCAGCTTTTTGTCTATGCGATGACGTGAATATGTTAGGAGAAAATCCTCAAACGATTAGGGAAAATGCGGAAATTCTACTTGAAGCAAGTAAAGAGATAGGTTTGGAAGTAAATCCCGAAAAGACTAAGTATATAATTTCGTCTCGTGATCAGAATACTGTACGAAATGGAACTATAAAAGTTGGAGATTTTTGTCCTTCGAAGAGGTGGAAAAATTAAAATATCTTGGAGCAACAGTAACAAATATAAATTACACTCGGGAGGAAATTAAACGCAGAATAAATATGGTGGTAAATGGCTGTTATTATTCGGTTGAGAAGCTTTTGTCATCTAGTCTGCTGTCAAAAAATCTGAAAGTTAGAATTTATAAAACAGTTATATTACCGGTTGTTCTGTATGGCTGTGAAACTTGTACTCTCATTTTGAGAGAGGAACAGAGATTGAGGGTTTTTGAGAATAAGGTTCTTAGGAAAATATTTGGGGCTGAAAGAGATGAAGTTATAGGAGAATGGAGAAAGTTACACAACGCAGAGCTGCACGCTTTATATCCTTCACCTGACATAATTAGGAACATTAAATCCAGACGTTTGAGATGGGCAGGGCATGTAGCACGTATGGGCGAATTCAGAAATGTATATAGAGTGTTAGTTGGGAGGCCAGAGCGGAAAAGACCTTTGGGGAGGCCGAGACGTAGATGGGAAGATAATATTAAAATGGATTTGAGGGAGGTGGGATATGATGATAGAGACTGGATTAATCTTGCTCAGGATAGGGCTTATGTGATGGCGGCAATGAACCTCCGGGTTCCTTAAAAGCCAGTAAGTAAGTAAGAAAAAATACGTACTAATATAACGTACAGTAGTACTTCATATGTTTCTGTCGCAAAAAAAGAAAAGAGAGAGATAGATAGTCGGATAATTCGTCAATCGGTTAATAGGGTGTCGGATAATCGGTGTTCTACTGTATGATTGAATAATGAGAAAAATAATAATTTTCAATTGAATTTAACATTGAAAGAGAAATGGTTGCAGTATTTCAAGGATCTCTGGACCCAATTAGTCAAAGTAATTATAAAATCAAATAAAAATAGTTGCTGGTGTATACTACACTCGCGATGGGATGGGATGAGATGATGGGATGCCACAGGGAAATAAATAAATAAATAAATAAATAAATAAATAAATAAATAAATAAATAAATAAATAAATAAATAAATAAATAAATAAATAAATAAGTAAATAAGTAAGTAAATAAACAAGTAAATAAGTAAATAAGTAAGTAAATAAGTAAGTAAATAAGTAAATAAGTAAGTAAATATGTAAATAAATAATTAAATAAGTAAGTAAATAAGTAAATAAGTAAATAAGTAAGTAAATAAGTAAATAAGTAAGTAAGTAAGTAAATAAGTAAGTAAGTAAATAAGTAAGTAAATAACTAAGTAAGTAAATAAGTAAGTAAATAAGTAAATAAGTAAGTAAATAAGTAAGTAAATAAGTAAGTAAGTAAATAAGTAAGTAAATAAATAAATAAATAAATATACCGCAGAAACAAGGCTGCAAACAAGTAAAGCAATTTTTTTTTTTTTTTAGAAACATACGACATACAACAAAATTTTTTAGATCAATACCTAATGAAACACAAGAGATCAGACTTTTGGAAGTAAAAAAGATTCGACAAAATTTGAAAATAAGCCAAATATCACATTTGATTCAAAGAGAAAAGTCGTATGTAAAATACAATAATCGTAAAAATTGCAGGGAATGCGATTTCAATTTGAAAACGAATCAAAGACTGACGAAGAAGAAGGTGGGAAGATTATACAAAGCCAGAATATGGGAGAGGAACAGGCAAAATGCTTATATTGGAAGATGGAGGAAAAATAATAAAAGTTAATATTAAATTCTGTAATACAAGGACTTACTTCAGTCATTGGATTCCATTATTTAACGATGCTGTATCAACTACTAGTTTATTTAGCATCAATGGGTTGTTGGTAGCGAAATGGTATTTGGCCAGATGAACCGAGTATCCGCCATGTGTTTACCTGACTTTTGTCTTACAGCTGGGGAAAACCTGACATATAACCTAACTATACTGTTTTCGCTGTAAGAAAAATCCTAATGTAAACACAAGCACGTGGCTGTCATACCTGTGATTGGCTCACTGTCTAAACACTCACACTACGCAGGAAAATATAGTCCGTATTTGGAAACCATCATCTTGTATTATTTGAAAATAAAAAATTGAATTCTAGTTGTTAAATACAATGAAACATATAACTTCACTCATATGTAAAACGATATGTAAAAGAAAAGCTACTTTTATATTTTGTTATGTACTATGAACGCGGATGAATACAAACAGTAATACCGAAGTAGTCTGTTCTTGTAACAAGCTGGCGCCACTTGAGCTCGTAGTTGTTCACGTAAGCACGTGGTACTGAAGTATGGCTTTTGCATCCTCGGTGTGTTTGGTTATTAAACATAAGAGTAGAAACCCTCTCAAAAGCGGAGAAAAACAAATAGTGTTTAATGTATATAATAAGTTATGTGAGTTTTAATTACAGTAATTATAAAGTAAATGTTTCCTAAGCAAACGAATGCATAGTAGTGAGGTTAGGCCTACTTGACGAGTAACGGGAAATGTTTAACATGAAACAGAATGTACAACAGTAAGCGGGAACATGTACTGATAATCTATGGCGCCAAACAGCGGCCAATGAAGCCTCACTTCAGTCACGTGCTATTGTTTATATTAGGATTTTATAGGTAACCAGATCAAGTGGGAATCGAACGCAACTCCGGATCAGCAGGTAAACTCTATACCGCTAAGTTTTGCCGGTGACTCACGCGTTTAAGAAGGTGGTCGAAACGTTGTTCAGATATTTTAATGTCATTTTACATTTACTTCGGAGGGTGACACATAACGTAAGCGAGTTTGGTGCTAGGAATATTATTTGACTTAAAAAGTAAAAGTAGAATCCAGATAGGAAAAAACGGCTAAAACGCGAGACCGATCAAGTCCAACTGCCACGGTGAATGCAAGTCTCAAAGCTAGCTGCGTACAGAATCCGATGTGAAAGCCTGGGAGAGCGGATCGCCAGGGATATGGCACTGCGGACGGCAATTACTATCATTACATTTTTCAATGAAGTGCTTCAAGGAGAGCGAACGTTTGACTTGATAAAATTACACTTTTACTACGTCACACTACTTCCGACCAATAAAACGATAAGAAAGGACGTCTTTCAACCAATCATGGCTGCTTATCGCACAATTTTATCGCGTCCCTAGCATTTGTTTAAAATTTTATCGCGTCCCTAAATTACATTTGCTTATTTTATTATCACTACCCTAGCATTTGTTTCTTTGTTTGCCAACATTTTTCAAACTGCACTGGTCTGGACGTCAAAAACAATGAAAATTACAAACCACTCCAGTCGATGCACAGCACTTTTTATTTACAAATATGACTCCTCTGATTTTCATTGGCATTCAAGAACAAGAGTTAATAAAGATCACTGGTCATATAAAATGAAGAGCACCATTCCAAGAAAAGGAAATCCTCAATAAGTTGAGGGATACACATGTCGGTCATCAACGAGTTCACTTTTTACGCACACTTCCAATATAACATCAACTGAACCACCTTCCACTAAAACATTCAAATTTGAAAATTATACTTTCAATAATTGTTTCTTTTAAAATTATTCATGTTTATTTTTTATTTCATCATCGTTAATTAAAACGTTTCTTGTTTATTTCATCATCCCTAATTAAAACTTTTCTAACACTTGTGTTTATATTATTTAGGTTATGTTTGTTATAGCTTCTGCTATATGATATTATGGATAGTCACGTATCAGAGATTGTTTAATACTAAGATTTATTGAAAATCATCTGTCAAATGACGTTGATTACTGGGATCCGGATGATTGAAGTGAAATACAAATGTTTTAATAAAAACAATGAAACTGAATCAACAAAGCCTCTTGCCATAGTAACAGTCCAAACAGAGTTCAATGAAGATTCCATAGTTGGCACAACTGATAGCAAGAAAACATAATCATAAACCACACTACTGCCATCTAGCGTAATGTTGAGATGGTACAATAATACATTTGAAGACAGTTGTTTTTATTTTCGTTCAGTCCAATTAATATTTTATTGTATTGGAGTTGAATAAAATCTTTTCCTTACTTTGACTAATCTTTATATACTTTCTTGTAATCATGTAGTAGTAAATTAAATCCCACTCGAGTTTTGATTTTCTCTAGATAAATCAAAACCTCTAGTGAGATTACTGTTGATAAAATTTGAGGACATTGGCTTTATATGAGCGTTAAAATTACTCAGCATCGTGTGATGATAACGTAACCGAGATGATGCACGTTCTTTTTATTTCTTTAGTTGATTATTTTATGAAGCTTTATCAACTGCTATGGTTATCTAGCGTCTCAGTGCTATGAAGCCGATAATGCTAGCGAGCTGAGTCCAGGGTCCAGCGCCGAACGTTACCCAGCATTTGCTCTTAAGAGTATATGTACGTGAACGTCCACAAATATTATCAGAAAATGCAGGCTCTATATTTCTAAAATTTTCAAGAAAATAAACTCACAATTGGACAAAAATTACAAGGTATCACAATAAGACTTATTAGAACTCAAATACCTGAAAAAGTATAAAACAAGTTTACTAATAATATTTTTCAAACCAGTTTTATCTGAGTATTAAAAAAAATTCTGCAGTTACATCATTTAGTAACCATAACATTGTTATGGTCTCTCTGACATCTTTAATATTTTTCCTGCATGTAATAAAAACTTATTTCTGAAAAGTAGACTACTCTCAGACATGTAGAGTTGTTTATTTTAATACAGTTAATTCTTTATTTGTCCTATATAAAATATATTGAAATTTACATAATGTTTTGTGACCTAATTTCTCTATTTTCAAAGAAATGGGCATTATTGTAGTCTACCTTCTGCATAAATGCACGTTAAATCAGTGTACAAAATTTTAGAATTCTGTCTCTAATGGTTGTGAAGTTATGAAATAATATGTTCGAAAATTTTCAAATTTTGAAAATTTAATATAAAGTAAAAAGTTAATTTTTAAAATATTATTAGTAAACTTTTCATACTTTTATCAGATATTTAAGTTCTAATAAGTCTTGTTGTGGTACATTGTAATTTTTGTTCAGTTGTGAGTTTATTTCCTTATAAAATTTTAGAAATTTAGAGCCTGCATTTTCTGATAATATTTGTAGTCGTTCACGTACATATGCCCTTAATACGTTCAGGAAAATACTATTATCTGGGAATAAAAACTATTATTAAAATAGTCTGTAGTTAGAAACGCCGATGGATTCTCTGACGGCACGGATTTTTTTTCTCTTTTTAAAGTACTTAGTAGAGAATAATGCATATAGATCATTACACCGTCATTCATATTACAATGTAATAATTCTCGCCAAACATTCTTAATTATACAGTATCTGTTTTTAATTATGTATTTTAATTTTATAAGGTATTTCATTGCTCTATAGATCGGCTGAAAATAGGTGTACAATTATTACTTGAGATGTCATAATTTATTAATAAGAAAACAAATTTAAATGTCACTCACAATAAAAGGCAAGGACATGAATTCTGTATTCATACACAATAACGGCGAACCCTGCTCTTCTAAAAACCTGAGAGAGATGTTTTTTTCTGTTGGACATCAATGGTGATAACTGGGTAGGAATATAATAATAATAATAATAATAATAATAATAATAATAATAATAATAATAATAATAATAATTAATAATAATAATAATAATAATAATAATAATAATGACAATAACAATAATAATAATAATGATTTATTCTAGCTGGCAGAGTTAAGACCGTAAGGCCTTCTCTTCCACTCAACCAGCAAAAAGTATATATACATATGTATGAACTTACAAAGAATTCAACAATTTGATTTAGATAAGAGTTACATGTATACAAGAGTTATTTACGAATTAAACTATAAAATACTATGAACTATTAACACAAACTGTGTAGCAGAATTAAACTAAAATACATTGAATGTTAATATAATTAAAATAATGATAGATAATAGAAAGAGATTATTATGAGACAATTTTGAAAATACAGCACTATCAGGATGCATGTCTAAAGGAAGGAGTAAAAATATAGACAGTGATAGTTGAAGTCAGTATGATTGGAGTGAAATGCTAAGGTGGTTATCTTTTAAGCTGTTTTTAAAAGTGTTTATTGTCTTGCAGCCCATAATACTTTGTGACAGGGAATTCCATTGACATGAGGTGGATACTGTAAAAGATTATGAATAACAAGATGTTGTATGAAGAGGTATACTTAACGCGCCAGAGATAAGTGATCTGGTATTTACGTCGTGGTTAAAGTATAGATAAGAGAAACGAGACGAAAGGTAATTTGGTCTTGAAGTGTGCAGAATTCGAAAGAGTAAAGACAAAGAGTGTAAAGCTCTACGTTCTTTAAGTCGGAGCTACGAAAGACTTGCGAAAGACGGTGATATGTGATCATATCGTCGGATGTTGCATACGTATCTGACGCACATTTTCTGAACTCGTTGTAACTTGATATAATTTCTGTAGAATATATTTAAATTATGAAAAATCTGCGATATTTTTGTCACTCACTATACAGTTCTCTGTCACTCACATTACTTGGTCAGAATTACTTGGTACAAACATCATTTTGAAGTACAGTTTATGTTAAGGAGACATTACAATATATCGTTAACACATTACAAAATGAAATGCAAAAAAAATCATACAAATTCCAGCACTTGAAAAAGTAAATAATATCTGTCTTAGTATACAATTACCGATTATACGAGTATTGTACAACTCAGGGCTTTGGAGAAATCATATCTTAAAAGAGTTTAATTATATAATGATGTAAGATAAGAAAATACTAACATTAAATCACTGTAATTCGGTAGGGACTAGGAATCAACACCTCATTGGCTCGCAGCGGAAGCCCTACTGACCAGACATGGTTCCATGACACTTCAATCCCTGAAGAAGATGACAGAGCTATACTGTTTTTGCTGCAAGAAAAATCCTAATGTAAACACAAGCACGTGGCTGTCATACCCGTGATTGGCTCACAGTCGAAACACTCACACGACGCAGGAAAATATAGTTCCGTATTTGGAAACTATCATCTTGTATTTTTTGAAAATAAAAAATTAAATTCTAGTTGTTAAATACGATGAAACATATAACTTCACTCATATGTAAAACGATATGTAAAAGAAAAGCTAATTTTATATTTTGTCATGTACTATGAACGCGGATGAATACCAACAGTAATAGCGAGGTAGTCTGTTCTTATGACAAGCTGGCGTCACTTGAGCTCGTAGTTGTTCACATAAGCACGGGGTACTGAAGTATGGCTTCTGGATCCTCGGTGTGTGTGGTTATTAATCATAAGAGTAGAAACCCTCTCAAAAGCGGAGAAAAACAAATCATCTTAAATGTATCATCATCATCATTCCTCTTCACAGAACATTCTTCTAGGCATCATCTTTCAGCATATCTTTCCACCCTCCGGAATTTCTCCCTGACCAGGTCTTCCTGTCGGACAATATCAAAATTCAAATTTAAATTAAAAAATCACATTCTTGTTCTTGAATTTTCCATTCTTGAACACATGTCAGGTTGCCAACTTGAATTTGTAACCAATGACATATTTTTTCTTGTAACTATGCTGTTGTAAAATTGAAAATTAATATTAATGTATTTATTATTATTATTATTGCTGTTATTATTTTATTATTATTGGTTCTGTTCATTTTTTTTTAATATTAATTGTCAGTTATCAAATCATCATTGCTATCTCTGTTTTCTTTTTTTCTTGTATTAGCTCGATGAGAGCTCTATAGTGTTCTTTTGACTTGTTGATTATTCCTAGAATTTAACTTAATTTGTATCATTTTCATCAGTGTTTGTATTTTTTTTGTATTTATAAGATATTTGGTAGGATAAGAGAAATTTTGCACTTGTTCCTTAATTGGTTATTGATGAAATAAAATATTATTTTATTATATTATTATAAGTTATGTGAGTTTTAATTACAGTAATTATAAAGTAAATGTTTCCTAAGCAAACGAATGCATAGTAGTGAGGTTAGGCCTACTTGACGAGTAACGGGAAATGTTTAACATGAAACAGAGTGTACAACTTAACAGTAGGCGGGAACACATACTGAGAATCTATGGCGCCAAACAGCGGCCAATGAAGTCTCACTTCAGTCACGTGCTATTGTTTATATTAGGATTTTTATTACAGCGAAACGATTATAGTCATCGAAAGCTTGGACGCAAAATCCAATTCACCTGGCTGAGAATACGAGAAGAATTTTATTCCATATCCAGCGCCGGGAAAGCCAAAAGACTACAGTCGGATAATATTTCATTTCAAAAACACACTTCAAGATTAAGGAGATTACGTTTTCCATGTCTGCAGAGCTACCTCTGAAGGTTTCTTCAGGATTATGGGAAATCTTATAAAGTAAGCTTAATTCTGCAAATTTTTTTATATAGGTGTAATAGTAATAATCCCTGCTATAAGTTACATAAATATTTTAATACGAAATTAATATCGTTTGTTTGCATGACACAGACGTGGTGATTTTTGGAGGATTCTTGTGTAGGTTTACTGTTATTTTTTCCCTGCGAGCTGCCCTGCAGAGTTACAACGATCTGTTAAAGGTGCCGCTGGAGGACGGGGGTTGAAAAACTGCGCTTCACGTCCCATTTCGAGATCGTTATGCATGTAATTTGCAAGCGGCATCGAAAGCCCCACGTGGCTATTGAGATTAGTGTAATTGCCAATACAGCATTCCAGAGCCACCCCTCACTCTGCGGGGTTCGACCCCAATTAATGATTAGATTCACGCTTCAGATTAAGTTAATTTCATCCTAAATGAAAACAGATGCGACTATTACTTCTACTTCCACTGTTCCGATTTCACGTCTTTTAATTTTCTCAGCGGATTTTTGTTTTAAATAGGAATACCAGATATCCATAGTACACGAACTGCAGTGAAACCAAAAATAAATTTCATAATAGTGCTAACTGGGAACAAAACATCTTCTTCCTTTAGTTAAAATTAGCTGCCGGAAGATAATCGGTGCCAAAGATATCCAGATTTTCTCGGAAACACGTTAATCGAAATAGTAGACTACTTTTGCGTATTCTGTTTGTACAGGGACATCATTTTATTTTTAATAACATTTCTAATATTAACCTGGCTATAACTTTAACGGTTGAGAATCGAAAACACCATTTGCTACCCCTTTCCACGACTGGAGTTCGATGATACTGGCGTAAAATACAAATAAATCACTTTACGATGTATAGGAGGGAAGAAAAGTAGTTCATCCATTTACGTAAAGTAGGCAATATCGCGATTTTGAGTTTGATAATTTTCATTAGATATTTCCTTAATAAAAATACAGTACTGTATTAACAATAAGTGTTTTTACTCACAACTGAGTTATCCATTTGGACATATTCATAATGCAGTGTATATCATACTGTCTACAGCACATTATCGTACAAGATACAAAATGAAATTAAAGTGAAAAATAATAATATGGATATTTAAACACATTTTTGAAAATGGTGGCCGTTCATTTCGATATAGACTTCAGTTCTTTTTTGCATATTATCGCACTATAGACTATTGTACCTAATTCCATTTATCAGTTTCGTCCTTCGTACTACAAACTCATGTTGAAATAATTCTGTATCTTCTCTATAAAATAGTACCTTACGTACTGTAAATTCAATCTTCACTTCTGCCCGATCCGAAAACATAAAATTACTCAGACATGCTATCTACGGTCCGTCCAAGTGGTTTTATCACAGGGTCGTAGAAAGGAGGAAAATAACGTGACAATTAATTAACGAGGCCCTTTTTACTTACTAGCTTTAAGGAACCCGGAGGTTCATTGCCGCCCTCACATAAGCCCGCCATTGCTCCCTATCCTAAGCAAGATTAATCCAGTCTCTACCATCATATCCCACCTCCCTCAAATCCATTTTAATATTACCTTCCCATCTACGTCTCGGCCTCCCCAAAGGTCTTTTTCCCTCCCGGCTTCCCAACTAAACTCTATATGCATTTCTGGATTCGCTCATACGTGCTATATGCCCTGCCCATCTCAAACGTCTGGATTTAATGTTCCTAATTATGTCAGGTGATTTATTTAAGTTATTTTAAACAGCTTGTATAATATTACGCAGACGTTCAATTCATAACAGAAATTAATGTTTTCAGAAAAGAGCTAAGACAGCCTAGCCACTAGCCTTTACAGACGAGCGAGCAGAAGCGGGTGGGGGAAATAGGGATGCGACGTAGGCAAATGGACAACAGTATCTGTGCGAAAATATGATTCAATATTGAAAGCTCTTTCGTCACTGGAAAACGCTAACATATTTCTGGAACGTACTGTACTCACTAACTCAGTACTGTTCGTGTTTACTATGACCGTAAGGCGACTTTGACTGTATACGCTTGGTTCTGTGTGTAGAACGGTTGGAAGTTTACTAGTAGAGGGGGTGGGATGAAGTACATTAAAAAACTCAGGTACAATAAAAATTGAAGTAAAAATAAAATGATGTCCCTGTGTTATTGTACAGCGAATTCTTTTGTTGTTTCTTCATATGAATTGACTTACTCGGGAATAACACAATGTAATATTTCAAGTGCTGTAAACAGTACTGATGAAGAAAAAATGTTAAATTTGTGCATGAAGCTAGTAAACAGACCATTAGTCGTCATATTACGAAAGGACCTCAACGAATATTGAAAATAAGGATCGTATTCAGGAACATCACTTCAATTTCGCTCTCACTTACATTCAACTTTAGTAAGTAGGAAACGCAGAATTCGTATTCGGCCACAACTCTGCAGTAATTTACAATTCATTTTTATATTTCAATATGCCTAATGAATTATTAAATAAGTATATAATAAATTTTCAATTTTAAGACATATCAACTTGCAAATGTTTATTTGCTATTTAATAAAATATATGAACGTTTTCGCCGTTTGGGGCATCTTCAGATATAACAAAAACATATAATCTGAACCTATAATAATAATAAATTATGTAAATAACAAGAATAAAGAACAATGTATGTATGCAATGTATGAGATTCATGAGCTTTATGTAAAATGTGAAATAATACAGGATAATTGTTGATATAATCTTTAGATTTGAAATTGAATTGGACGAATATTTTATACATATAGCTCATGTTACAAATAAAATATACAATTATGATTAAAATTTGTCAATAATGTTAAAATTTATAATGATGATTGATAAAATAGTCGACCTGGTTTAAGAATAGCCATTCTTGCCCAAGATTGTCGATCCCGGGCCAGGTCGATGGCATAATTTGCGTAATGATGTGCTTAAATGTATTTCATCAGGCTCATGTCAGTAGATTTACTGACATGTAAAATAACTCCTGTGGGACAAAATTCCGGCATCCGGCGACGCTGATATAATCTGAGACACGATCGTTAAATAAAACATAACATTTTGAAAAATAGTTTTAAGAATAGTCATTAACTGAGGGTTTTCAGTAAGTAGTCTTATAATAATTATCTGTGTCGTAGATGATTTTGTTCTTATTATGTATTATTTCTCCATCTCAATTTTCAGATGAAAATACATAACACACGAACATCATCTACGCAAATTATCGTATACCTTAGACAACCTCAACAATGACTATTCTTAAAATCTATTTTATCAAAAATGTTTGTTTTATTTAACGACGCTTTTTTCAGCAAGTAGTCTTATATCAGCGTCGCCGGATGTGCCGGAATTTTGTCCCACAGGAGATTTTTCTCCATCTCAGTAAATCTCAGATGAAATACATATTTATAACACACTTAAATGCCATCGACCTGGCCCGGGATCGAACCCGCAATCTTGGGCATACAAGGCCAGCGCTAATACCAACTTGCCAAAATCGACTATTTTATCAATCATCATTATAAATTTTAACATTATTGACAAATTTTAACCATAATTGTATTTTTATTTGTAACGTGAGCTATATGTATAAAATATCCGTCCAATTCAATTTCAAATCTAAAGATTATATCAACAATTATCCTGTATTATTTCATATTTTACATAAAGCTCATGAATCTCATGCATTGCATACATACATTGTTCTTTATTCTTGTTATTTGTATAATTTATTATTATTATAGGTTCAGATTATATGTTTTTGTTATATCTGAAGATGCCCAAACGGCGAAAACGTTCATATATCTTATTAAATAGCAAATAAACATTTGCAAGTTGATATGTCTTAAGATTGAAAATTTATTATATACTTATTTAATAACAACTCTGCAGTGCTTTGGAAAAGTGACATAAGTCAGTTTCCACAAACGTTTTTTGATAATTTATTGACAACTTACACTGGTTTATGTCGATTTGATTTTTTCCTGTAATGAATTATTGTAATGGGAGAAATACTTATGTATTTTTTTTCCAAGCGAGCAGATGTTCCGTAAATTGTCAATAAATTATCAAAAAAGGTTTGTTGAAACTGACTTATGTCACTTTTCCCAAGCACTGCAAAATTTTACTTGCACTTTATCGTATCATTAGCCAAAAACTTAAGATTTAAGATACGCTTAGCGCGCGTACGCTCTACCGACTGAGCTACCCCAGGAACTAAAATACGACAACAGACTCATCAAAACTGGAATACTAGATGGACGACATGCACAACCGGATCACTAACAAGAGACACCTACTTCCCAACAATCCACGACAGACTCAAAAGCCATCACTTCAAACCCACTTTCGTAACAATGCAGTTTCTTTCTGGGCATGGGAAATTTAGAACTTACTTCGACAGATTCAACATTCCAGCAGACATCGACTCTACATGCTCCTGCCGCGAAAACCTTTACAGTGTGAAACAGCTTCTATTTGACTGTCCTATAGGCCATTGCATGAGTATATGGAGAAAATCTTTTTTTTAATTTCCGAGATGCACCACTTCTATGTTGTTTCACTTGATAAAATATGAGTGTATACCAAGTTTTAGATAATTTGGTCATGTCTTGACCCCCCCAACATGTCTGACTAACAAGACATTCTTTTCTTATAGTACATCCAGATTGGAAGGCAGTTGAGATCCTTCTTTCGGTATCAAATCTTGTAGTAAATTCCCTATGAGCCACGTTTTTTGGACCTTTTCTTCATCTTTTCTAAGTACAGGGCGGTTTGGTGTGGACAAAAGGGGACAAATCATTCCTTCAGGTGATTGCTTTTCCATATTTTCATTCATTGTTAGTTACAACTTGTAAAAGAGAAAGGCAATCAGTTTTTACCTTATAGCAAAAGTTATTATTGAGGTGGGCGAGGGTCAGAATATGACCTAAACATCTGAAAATTTGTACACAAATATGTTTCAATAATTGTAATAACATGGCGGGGCTGCACTTAGGAAATTTAAGAAAAAAATTTTTGCAATGCCCTACTGTCCTATTATTGAAGCAAAGAGATTTCAAATAAAGACACATCTTCTGGACTGCGACACCGAATACAGGACTCCACTATGTGAACTAATCAAAAACTTTGTTGCTACAGACAATTTATAGACTTGTTAAACTTTATCTTTAAAAGACTGTAGATATATATACTTCACCATTATTTGTCTGAAAAATAAGTAGTATAGATAGGCAGTATACCGTATAACAAAACTAAAACCCTAGCATACCGTTTGGTGAATTAGGTTCTTTTCACGGATAATTAATAATACCCCAGGAACTATACAGACACCGTCCCGGGATCGATACCCGGCTCCGGAACAATTTTTACTCGAAATTATTCAAACCTGCTTTACAGGCAGCTTCTATCTGAAAGCCAGATTTGCATAAAATCAATATTATTTATATTTTTGTGTTCTAAATTTCATCCCATTCCTTCTTCATTGTCAAAACATAAACCATGTCTCATCTCTTGTTTCCAACCACTTCTTCATATTTGTATGTAAGTTTTTTGGACTAGGCTTACACCTTCATTTGTGGTTTCTTCCATTTCAGTGTGTGTTCTAAAATAACAGGTTTTAAACGAAATGTACTCAGCAATGAATGAATGAATTCCGCACTTTCTGCTGTGGGTTGAAAGCATTACGTCAATATGATGACGTCGAACACCAAGTTCACTTGCTTTTCATCTACTGGGTGTTCATTTCAAAGTGTGTCATGACGTCACTGTTGTGAGTCAGCGATTTGAAGCGAGTTTCAGCATTTATATCAGAGAAGTTACATACTGTTCTCCAACCAGGAGATCAACCGTGAAAGGAATGTGCTTACTATTGCGTCATCTATTGGAACGAAGTAGATATAGACGATATTACCGTTATAACGTCAGTTTAAAAACCATGCGCTCTCCTCCATATGTTATTTCCTGTATAGGGAGATTAAATACCAGGAGATTAACCGTGATCTAATTTTGTAACTAGGGTAGTATAAACATGTGTGTATCAATGTTATTGTTTGTGCTGTGACAGCGATCCAATAGAGATACGAGTACCCACGTGTGTGACCTTATGACATCAACATTCATTCACAGCATTATCCCGCTTCGACTCAGTCCCCGAAGACTTTCTCGTGGTTGGAGCACAGTATTAATCAAGGCGTTCAATCTGAACTTGAGAACGTGTATGGTATAACTTGAACGTCGTAGCAACAGATGGCGGTCTGTACGGTCTGTGTGCTACCATAACCTCTTTCGAACTGTGTTTTGCGCGGGAAAGTCGTACGCAGGGTATTTGTCATCATCGGTTGCGTACGGCAACATTACACAACACAAATCAAATGCTCCGTGTCCATGTTGACCGTCGAAGTTAATGTCAACAAATACGTAAGTATTCGTCTTAACCCTCTCCACATATCCCGACAGTAAGAAAAAAACTCATCTCAGTACGTGTTTCCAAACAGTTCACATTCCTGCCACTACCGGCGTTACTGTACGTATCGGTAAGTACTCTTCAGAATGAACGCCGTACTTGCTAGGCAACTTCTCTGGCACATAGGTAATACGCTTTTGCGGAAGTGTAGGAAGATTGAATTCTCTAGGCTCATCGACTAGCCACATGACGGCATACAGCGAGCCATGACACACTTTGAACTGAACACGCAGGGAAAGAAGGCAGAGGACGAACACTGGAAAGTTTTATTTTCTCAATCGTACTATCAGGGACTGGAATGCTTTACCTGCAGACTTACTAAAGGCTTTACCAACAACCAAAAACGTATTTAAAAATAGGCTTAAGGACCTTACTAATTGACGGTAATTATACACAGTATTTAAAGGGTGTAAATGATATGTTGTTATTGAAGTGTTGTATCAGTGAAGAATTATGTTGTATCAGTGAAGTGTGTTGTATCAGTGAAGAAGTATGTCGTGTCAGTGAAGTGTGCTGTGTAAGTGAAACGTGTTCCTGTCAGTGAAGCTTTATAGTTTATAGTGACAGTGCATAGTATTTGAACAGTGAAATGTTTTTGAAGTGTTAGTGAAATCAGGACAGAATCAGTGAAATGTGTCGTAGTTCCAGTGCAGTGAGTGAGTTGACAGCGAAATGAGTGTAATTTGAAGGGTACTTGTGCAGATATGAACATATCATACTCGTGGGTTTTAGTTCGATCTTACTTTTAAGATAGAAATTAGATTTATTTCAAATGTTATTTTAAGTGATCGTTTCATTTAATTTAGTATATTCACTGTTGTTGTTGTTGTTGTTGTTGTTGTTATTATTATTATTATTATTATTATTATTATTATTATTATTATTAGTATTAATTATTAGTAGACTTCGTGGAATTTCCACGAGAATCGCAAGGTTTACTGCGCACGCGGTATAGACTGTATGAGAAGGGGGCGTGCAACGGATGGAGTATGCCTCTGATGTAAACACTGAGCAGTATACTGCGGTTACAATAAAACATGTATCCTGCATTCAAGAAATGTAATGAATGATCATTGAAGTAGGAAATGTCTAAACATGTAAATACACAATTATTTTGTAGTGAAATATATTAACTCTTAAAATTTAATGTAATATACTCACATCATCCTTGAATATGTTCATTGCAGTGAAGAGTTACGTACATTTTGAGCGACTGCAAAGTGAACCTCCTCCGATGGTCACTTTAACAGTTTTTATTTTGGGAAAATGTACCTTCAACATCACACGATGTAATACGTACATATTTGAAGAACGGAAAGTCACTACTTTTTAGTACACCAACTTCAGATGTTTTGTCGTGACCTGATAGCACATCATTTATAATACGAAGTTGTGAATAGGCAGAAGTTAACAATGTTTCTCAACTTACATTTCACTTTTTCTGAAATTAGTGAATTGTTATTTTGGATAACGCTTTGTGATATTTTATCCACTATATTAAGGGCTTCTGAGAGTTGTAGTTTAGACGATTCTAACAGGATGATACTTTTGGACGCGATTTTAAAATTAGAATCAATGAACAGAATATCTTCCAATAGCTGTTCAGAAGGCAATGATTTTACAGCTGCAACAGCGGAACTGTCTGTGCTATCCAATGTATCAATTACCTCTATTATTTTACCGTAATGTTCTGTATAATAATTAACAGCATCCAACCACGTTTCCCAACTGGTCAAGACTGGCTGCGGGGGTAAGGGTATTCCAGGGGCAATTGTTTGGAACAGCAACACTGTCATTGTAGTATGTTTGATTGAAGTCTTGTCTGCACTGAACAAATGTTAAGCTTTGACTAATCCAACCACAGTAATGCAGAAACAAGTGCTTACATAGGTATACATTAGCTGTAGCTGCTCTATCTATTTGGACAGGTCGCAACTCTTAACATGAACTGCTTATACTACGAGACTGGGCGGTCGCTCACCTCCTCTATACTACCGTACATCGGCAACCTGATTGCATGCTGCGTGTGGTAATTCAACGAAGTCTAATTATTAGTATTATTATTAATTGTATTTTTAATTAATAAGTTTATTACTGTCATTATTGAGTGTAATTAGTTACCAAAGCCACCGGGTATATACCCACTGCAGTGTGAATAAATACATACATACATATTTGACTGTGTCAAGGGGAAGATAAGCATTGTTTCCGAATAAAGATCCGACACTTTACTTCGTATGACCTAACTTCTGACCTCAAGTCAAGATGAAGTGAAGTTGAAGTGACGTTCTTGAATGCGCCCCTAAGACGCAAAAATAACATTAAAATTGCGGTATTTCATTCATGCATTTTGGCCACTGCACCACTCTGCTCACTCAAGTCATTAGTTGTGTACGCACGCTGCTCTTGGTCGTGTTGGCGTTCTGTGGAGTTGCAGTCCGCAGTTGTGAAGTATTCTCGCATTCCCTAACATCCCCTTTATCACCTCACTCCAATTTTGTACTTAATTTTCATTAACGTTGTGTTTTGTATCCCTCCCCCAGAGCAGACCATGTTTCGGCCTCCCGTGCAATATCTTATCTCCATGTGGGGCCGCCACACAAAACAATACAGTGATATGTTACTATGTACGGAAAAACAAAAAGCTTTCACAATTTGGTCACCGCCATTTTCCTATAGTTGTATAAGTGGTAAATAACGTATTTATTCGCATATTAGATCCCATTTTTACCCTCTTCTTAACATTTTGCGTCCGGAACACTTATACCACTTACTTACTTATGGCTTTTAAAGAACCCGCAGGTTCATTGCAGCCCTCACATAAGCCCGCCATGGGTCCCTATCCTGTAAAAGATTAATCCACTCTCTATCATCACATCCCACTTCCCTCAAATCCATTTTAATATTATCATCCCATCTACGTGTCGGCCTCCCCAAAGGTTTTTTTCCCTCAGGCCTCCAAACTAACACTCTATATGCATTTCTGGATTCGCCCATACGTGCTACATGCCCTGCTCATCTCAAACGTCTGGATTTAATGTTCCTAATTAAGTCAGGTGAAGAATACAATGCGTGCAGTTCTGTGTTGTGTAACTTTCTCCATTCTCCTGTAACTTCATCCCTCTTAGCCCCAAATATTTTCCTAAGCACCTTATTCCCAAACATCCTTAATCTCTTGTTCCTCTCTCAAAGTGAGAGTCCAAGTTTCACAACCATACAGAACAACCGGTAATATAACTGTTTTATAAATTCTAACTTTCAGATTTTTTGACAATAGACTGGATGATTAAAGTTTCTCAACCGAACAATAACACGCATTTTCCACATTTATTCTGTGTTTAATTTCCTTCCGAGTATCATTTATATTTGTTACTGTTTCTCCCAGATATTTGAACTTCTACACCTCTTAAAAATATAAATTTCCAATTTTTATATTTCCATTTCGTACAATACAAATTTTATGTAACATTAGGCTTAATTTAAATAATTGAGAGTAATTTTCAATAATTTAAAACAATTTTATTTTTTATATTGTATTGTTTTTTTTTTCTTCTTAAAAAGAAGCAAAGTCATTTCAACTGCAGTCAACTAAAACCCCGTCACCTTCCATGCCTACCATTATCCTAATTGTTTAACATGGGCCCTCCCCATCCTTTACCACAAACTTAATTGACTGCAGTGGCCGGGACGCGAGCCTGCGATTTTAGGCACGATATCCTGGTCGGACATATCTTGTGCGCCTTAAAACACTCGGCTAACGAACCCAACACGACTTTACCAATTATGCAGCTATACGAACGCCTGATTAAAGTTAGTAATTTTCGTGCAATAGAATAAATATGGTAAATGCCTGTTATTATTCAGTTGAGAAGCTTTTGCCATCTAGTCTGCTGTCAAAAAATCTGAAAGTTAGAATTTATAAAACAGTTATATTACCGGTTGTTCTGTATGATTGTGAAACTTGGACTCTCACTTTGAGAATGGAATATAGGTTAAGGGTGCTTGAGAATAAGGTGCTTAGGAAAATAGTTTGGGGCTAAGAGGGATGAAGTTACAGGAGAATGGAGAAAGTTACACAACACAGAACTGCACGCATTGTATTCTTCACCTGACATAATTAGGAACATTAAATCCACACGTTTAGATTGGGCAGGGCATGTAGCACGTATGGACAAATCCAGAAATGCATATAGAGTGTTAGTTGGGAGGCCGGAGGGAAAAAGACCTTTAGGGAGGCCTAGACGTAGATGGGAAGATAATATTAAAATGGATTTGAGGGAGGTGGGATATGATGATAGAGAATGGATTAATCTTGCTCAGGATAGGGACCAATGGCGGGCTTATGTGAGGAAGGCAATGAACCTCCGGGTTCCTTAAAAGCCAGTAAGTAAGTAAGTTACATAAAATTTAAAAATAACAACAAAATTGATAAATGATAGGCTTAGACAATTTTGGTCTATAATAATAAGGTTGTTTATGTTAGTGTTGTGCAATTTTCGAATATGAGAGGGTATATCAACATACTACAAACTTCACCCTACTCCTTAGGCATCCAGTAATGAGGCATGTAAATTAAAATAACCGAGTCAGTTGAAAACCAGTCAAGAGTTTCAAGTTTCCCGAGTCTCTGTAGAACCGAAGCTTCTTTACATACGTTCGGTGCCTTTCTCCTCAGTTCCTCCTCTCCCTGCGCCTTTCACTTCAGTTGCATAAGGACAAACAATATATATATATATATATATATATATATATATATATATATATATATATATATATAAAACGCATATGTTCTTAGTAGGCCTACCGACTAGTAATGTGCAATGTTCAAATATGAGGTGGAAAACAACTTCGCCTTATTTCATGTAAGAAAAACTAATCGCAAGATATGTGCTTAAAATATTGAGCTTCGCATACTCGACAATATGAACCGAACATAGTGTTTGTCATGCACGACGATAATGTGTAGATAGTATGAAAATTAAATTTCACTGCAAAACCAGCATTCTACCATTGACAATGATAAATCAAAATAGTACGTCTACGAGGGTGCTATTCATAGACATTTCGCAGCACGCGCTACGAGCGTACTAAGCTAGCCCCGGCTATCCACTGGTTACTAGTACAGAATTCAAATCATATCCTATCGCTAACACTGGTTTATGAATGCGAAAAACGCTGATCATCCACCGGAAGCCCGCGCTAAAAATATCTATGAATACGGCCCCGAGTATTTACAGAGGATGAACCAAAGCCGTATATACCTTCCAAGTTGCTTCAATACAACCCATAGCATCCAAAACAGTGGGGAGACCGAAGAAATGCTGGTGGGAACAAATTTAAACCTTTGAAGACGGAACGGACTATAGAGTATAACCCTTGATGTTCATGATAATTATGGTGATTGAGAAGATGATGATGATACTGATGATGAAAAGAATGAAGATGGAAATGAAGATAAAAAGATGAAGCTGATGAATATGATGATGATGATGATGATGATGGTGATGAGGAAGAGGAGGAGGAGGGTGATGAAAAAGATAATAATGCAGATGGTGAAAATAATGATGAAGATATTGAAGATGATGATGAAGGTTAAGAGTATGATGATGATGATTATTATGATTATGATGAAAATGAAGATAATGACAAGGATAAAGATAATATTGGAGATATTTATGATGATAATGATGAAATTGAAGACGATCGCGAGGTAGCCTACATGAAGATTATGCTGATAATGACGATAATGAAGATGATTGGTCCATCGGTGTGGAGTAACAGTATACGTGACTGTGAAACAAGCGGGCCTGGGTTTAAATCCAGATTGGGACATGCTATCTAGTCGAGGTTTTTTTTTTTTAAGTTTTCTCTCGAAGCATTAATAATAATTGCTGGATAACTTTCGACGTTGGACTCTAGAGTCATTTCGCTGGCATTATCACTTTCATTTCACCTTGTTGTTAAGTAACCGTAACATTTGATAAAGCGTCATGAAATAAACCAATTAAAGAAATAATTACTTACTTACTTACAAATGGCTTTTAAGGAACCCGCAGGTTCATTGCCGCCCTCACATAAGCTCGCCATCGTTCCCTATCCTGTGCAAGATTAATCCAGTCTCTATCATCATATCCCACCTCACTTAAATCCATTTTAATACATAGGTTGGATAAAAAGTAATGGAAACACTGCTGTCACGTGACGATGGTGCGTTCGAGAGCTGCCAGCTGTGTGGACATGAACAAGGACTGTTAGATGAGTTAGTGCAGCCAGCGGCGACACTACTCCATCAATCTACTGCAGTGTGTAGAACGTTCACTTTCATAGGGATAGTGCGAGCGCCCTAAGACCATCCTTACAAAACTAGAGCAACGTTCCTGGATCAAAATTGAAATGGCACGAGGTCATAGTGCACAAGAATGTTTTCAGGGACTGCGTGAAGCATGTGGCGATGCAGCGTTGCCATATCGCACAGTTGCACGATGGGTTAAAAGCGTTCCGGAAGGCCTTGTTGCACCGGTACCAAAGGGAAGGTGACGACTTTCTTGGACGAATCGTCGCTATGGACGAAACCTGGACTCGCTCGTATGAACCAAACTTGAAACGCCAATCAAATGAATGGAAGCATCCCGGTTCTCCTCGTCAAAAGAAAGTGCGCCCTACACAAAGTGCTGTGAAGGAGATGTTCATTGTGGCGTATGACATTGATGGGGTAATACTGCACCACGCTGTACCTCGAAGGCAGACGGAAAACGCGGACTACTGGAACATCCACCGTACTCACCCGATATGATCCATGCGATTACGATCTTTTCACCAAAGTGAAAGAACCACTGCGAAGGACCCGGTACAATACCAGAGATGAACTTATCCGTGCTTTAGGGCGGTCAATACGGAACATCAACAAAGATGAACGCGCTGATCGTGTACGACGCCTTCCAAACATTTGGCAAAAGGTAATAAATAAGTGGGGCGACTATATAGAAGGTACGTAAATGTTGTACCCCTGTGAATAAAGCCATGTCAGAAATATCGAACTGTTGCCATTACTTTTTATCCAACCCATGTATTATCCTCACATCTATGTCTCGGCCTCTCCAGAAGTATTTTTCCCTCCCGCCTCCCAACTAACAGTCTATATGCATTTCTGGATACGTTCAATGTCCAATTAAAGAAATATAAATTATGAAAATGATTTTGAAGATGATGGTAATGATTATCATGAGTAAGATGAGGATGATATTGAAGATGATAATGTAGATGATGAAAATTATGATAATGAATACGATGAAGATGAACATGAAGATGAAGGAGAAGGTGAAGACGAAAAAGAGAGAGAGGAAGAGGAGGAGGGAAGAAGAAAAAGAAGAAGAATAAGATGATGATGATGATGATGATGATGAGATGAGCCGAGATATTTAAAACGTAATAGCCTATGTATTCGTGAAAATCTCGAAACCCAATTTTTGCAGCACAATATTGTGGCAACTACCCTCATTATGGGAGAGTGAAGACTACCTCTGTCATGTCGGGTTTTGTGCTAAAGCCTCATTTGCAAGCTGCCATATGTTGACGTTTTGCTTGCCATTTCAGATGGCTTCACTTGAAACCGTGTGCACGGAATTCTGCCCGCAGAGAATTATTTTTACACCCTGAGCTGTTTGCAATACTGCCAGAAGGAAAACAGCCATCGTGCACGACTCTATTACCCCAGTATTCATTGTGGGTTTCATTAAACATTCCATTCCGTTTATGAAAGTATAAATAACCGGCATTTTGAATTGACATCGTCATTGTTGTGAATAATACATGTGTACATGAGTACGATCGGGCAGACAATAGTAATTACGACATTGTGTATTTTTATCATACGTATATGACGGTCTGCCATGTTTGTTTTAAACTTGGTGGGGTACATAACGCGGTAAACATCAGATTTGTTTACTGCATGCCAATGACCAGAGTTTACTCGTGATTTCAGGGTTAATTTCAACACTGCCTTCTAATTTAGTGTTGCCACAGGATTCATTCATTACAAACACGGTAATAAAGTGCGCGCTTTGTTTCCAATTCCTACTCTATGCATTTAAAGCGTTAAATCAACTTCACTCGTAAAGACGCCATTTTGCCATTATACAAAGAGTAGAAAGTAAGTAATATTGTGGCATATAAATAATTAAATTAGAGATCTTTCATTCCTAATATATGTTTTCCTAATTTATTTTGTTTTCAAAATTTGATTTCAATTCTTTCATCCATTCATAGTGTTCTGCCCAAGGGCAGGTCTCTCGCTGCAAATCCAGCATTCTCCAGTCTTTCCTATTTTCTGCCTTCCTCTCTGTTTCCGCATATGATCCATATATCTTAATGTCGTCTATCATCTGATATCTCCTTCTGCGCCGAACTCTTCTCCCGTTCACCATTCCTTCCAGTGCATCCTTCAGTAGATAGTTTCTTCTCAAGCAGTGACCCAACCAATTCCTTTTCTTCTTCCTGATCAGTTTCAGCATCATTCTTTCTTGACCCATTATTTTCAACAAGCTTCATTTCTTATTCTGTATATCCAAATCACACGTTCCATTCTTCTCCATATCATATTTCAAAATTCTTCTATTCGCTTCTCTTCACTTTGTCGTAATGTCCATGTTTCTGCCCCATACAATGCCACTCTCAATACAAAGCACTTCACTAGTCTGTTCTTTAGTTCTTTCTCCAGAGATCCGCAGATGATGCTCCTTTTTCTATTAAAAGCTTCCTTTGCCATTGCTATTCTCCTTTTGACTTCCTGGCAGAGGCTCATGTTAATGCTTATACAGACGTGGACAAATTATTAACAAAATTGGCGATTTTTGTGATAATTCTGTTTACAAAATTTGATTTTTCAATTTAGACTACAGTTGACAATTTTGCATATTTCTATCATTACAATAGACAGAAATATGCAAAAATGTCAACTGTAGTTTAAATTGAAGAGTTAAATTTTGTTAAAATATATAATAAAAATCTTCAATTTTGTTAATAATTTGTAAATTGGAAAAAATGTGAACTGCAGTCTAAATTGAAGAGTCAAATTTTGTAAAACTATAAAATAAAAATCTTCAGCTTTACTAATAATTTGGAAATATCCAAAATGTCAACTGTATTCCAAATTGAAGAATCGAATTTTGTAAAAATATATAATAAAAAACCTTCAGTTTTGCTAATAATTTGTAAATATGCAAAAATATCAAATGTAGTCAAAATTGAAGAGTTAAGTTTTCTAAAAAATATACTATACAAATCTTCAATTTTGCTAATAATTTGGAAATACGCAAAAATGTCAACTGTAGTTTAAATTGAAGAATCATATTTTATAAAAATATATAATAAAAATCTTCAATTTTGCTAATAATTTGTCCACGTCTGTAGTAGACCCCAAGTTGTTCCTTACCGTTTTATTGGTCAAAAGTAGTATGACGTAGTAAAAGTATAATAGTCACATTAAAATAGGTTACGTAGGTATAAAAATTATGAATTTCGCCAATTTTGACTTTTTTTTCTTTCAACAATTTTAAAAAAGACTGATGTTACACAGAAAATCCAAATACAGATTCGGATTTAGGGCAAAATAATAAAAAAAGTTTTGTCAAGAAGAAGAAAGAAGTTTTAAAATAATTCTATAATTAAAGTCTACTTAATCCGAATCCCCATTCATTCGATCCACTGACATGGAGTTTGAGCAATGTCTGTAAAGTCGGGAAAAAATACTGCCTTGCAAAAAAGTTATTTTAGTTTGTTGTGGTTTCTATCAGCCAGCAGAGAGACGTAAGAACATATGCGAAGCGGTACGAAAGCATAATGTGCGACGAATTCGCCGTGTTTTGTAATGAGCACCCCTGCAGTATATCCACCAGTTAGACAAGACCGGAAGGGTGGCTATACGTGTTCATACGACTGCCCCCAGACCGGTTACTGTCCCTATGTTACAACCCCTGCGGACATTGCATGGTTTTATCCCTTTCCACCCCCTTCCGCCCCATCCACTGCATTTCATTAGTTCTCTACAATCCTAATGGATTTATTCTACCCCGCTTCCCTTTCTCTTCTACATCCCAGCATTTACTCATCCAGTGATATTCCTCCCAGTTTTGCCCTTATACCCATGGCACATGAGAGAAATTCAGAAACCAGGAATTAATTAATAGGAATGGTGTTGGTCGACTAGAGTTCTCTCCCAGATGCGTGTTACATAGCCTACTCCTTGGAATATTATGGATGATCTCTACAGACTTCCCCGCGAGTTCAAAAAATAGCCTGGAGGGCTTGTGACGCTGAAGTTTGTTTTGCAACTAGGGCACGCGAAGCAAGGAAGCACAAGGGATTCTGTGTCAGCCTCACTTCATGTAACAGATACTCCTCGATGGTATAATGGCTACAGTTCTTGTATCTAGACTCCAAGTTCGTAAGTTCACATCAGCTGGTCAAGATTACCAAAGTTTTAAGCGCAAGAAATTATTTATCCACGGTATGGTCAAGCAGTGACAAGATCTCTTATTTCTGATTATCTAATTTGTCTTAGTTGATCGGAAGGTAATATCCATATCCCTCATCCATATAGTAGTAATGGCAGTACAATAACTTCGTGCAGTTTTAGCAATTTTTTTCATTCGTTCTAACAAACTACTTAAAATATACACCATTTACCTACGTTACTAATTCCACGATTTGTAACCCAGGCTATGTACATTGACGTTCAAAGATATCTGACCAACGACTTTATGATCGTGTAAGCGAACTTTCCAACCACGGGATAAGTCAGAACCAAAGATACAAAAAAAAATTGACAAACTTTGAAAGAGTTCAGCTAGTTCTCAATAGGAGGCACCATTATTGGGGCAGTTAAAAAGTGTCAGGGAAAATTATTATGTAGATTAAGGATAAATTATTCTCATAATTGACAATATCAGCGGTTTCCAGCTAAACCCAGTGTTGTTTTACAATTTATTAGTAGAGTGGGATGAAAAACTGAATTCTGTATTGCGAGAATATTTATGTATACGATTGGCAATACTGACTATTACCTTCGCCATCTATTCACAGACTAATAACTCAAGAAGCCACATTTAGACCAACAAATTATCGATCACTATCGATTAGTAGTCTGATATTTTTAAACGTCAGCATACCTAACCTAACCTATTTAAACAACACTACCTATTCGACGTAGCGCATTTGGGCGAATCCAGAGTGTTAGTTGGGAGCCGGAGGGAAAAATACCTTTGGGAAGGCCGACACGTAGATGGGAGGATAATATTAAAATGGATTTAAGGGAGGTGGGTTATGATGATAGAGACTGATTAATCTTGCACTGGATAGGAACCGATCGCGATGGCGGGCTTATGTGAGGGCGGCAATGAACCTGCGGGTTCCTTGAAAGACATTTGTAAGTAAGTAACCTATTCGACGTTACCTACTTAAACGCCAACTATGGTATCATCCGTTACCTAACTGAACTTACCCATGAATTAACTAATGAAACGTAAATAAATCCAACCTAATCCAAATTAGCCTAAAAAATTCTAAGTACCATAATGGTTACCAAAAACTACATACCTATGTAAGTAATGATCATGAGTTCATGAAAAACGATTTGAAAAACCACCAGGCGTTTTTCTCTCTACGCATAAATATAAATTCTCTAAGAAAATAAATCTGAGACCACTAAATAAACATACAGTTACAGTAAGCAATGTGTAAAAAAGGAAGGAAAACAGCAGAAACATACTGCTATCTATGGAGTTATAATGGATTTAGATGTCTTTTATACAGTAAACTGCCTAGGATCTCAATTTAATAATGATGAAATAATTTGATTATCACGTGATTGATTTTTTTGGTAGAGATTCTTGTATTGTAGCTCGTTTAATTATTAGGCAGCGGCATTCCTTTTAAGATTTGTAGGTCTTTATTGCATGCACCGATAATAAAATGAAAATGCGACGTTGTCACGTCTTGTTTGTTGCTGCTATATATTAATATAACATGGATATGGGCTAGGCTTAATTGCTCAAAACATGAGTTAATTTGAAGATTATTTATATTATTTAGATCATTTATTTTAAATTAATTATTTAAAGAAGTAATTAAATGTTTCTCCATAAGGAAAACCGGAAAGTTTGACTTTTTGTAATCATTCTTTTATTGTTAAGGATTGGCCCTTATTGTAAGAACTATATATTTCATGGCGAATGTAATCACACGTAAAACCATCTACTTTATTAAATTTTGTGACTTTGTGTCCACTCTTTTTAGGTATCTTAGGTCCCTTTTTTACAATTTTACTTACAGTATTTCTATTTAATTTAAGAATTTTAGATGTCTCCGAAATTTTTCCTTCACCTAAAACTGTTTTTCAGAACATACGTGTGAGCATTGCACACAAACGTTTGACACTGCTTACATAATTTTGGTCTAGCTTTTGAATTTGAATTGTTATTTAACTCTGATATTATATTATTATTATTATTATTATTATTATTATTATTATTATTATTATTAATATTACCATCGTCGTTATTGACGTTCATGGGTATCGGTTCCGACATTTCACTCGCTTCCCACGGCCTCCACATTTTTATTATACACTGAACTGTAATATAATTAATTTTCACTGTGAACTAGAACAAGACACACTGCTAAAATTTGCAACTCCGCGTGGAGTATTGGAGCGGCCTTCAAAAGACTTGACGACGACAATGGACAGCGACATAATTAAAATTATTGAAACTACAAAGCTTCCGTCCTCTTTGACATCGCTAGCCTACTAATTGAACGTGGCTACTTTTAGCTTCAAGGAAGTAAACATAGAGATCATTAACAATCAGTTGTCACGAGTTTATGGTTGATATTAAGATATGTTGGTATCTCTATGCTAGGCTGTTATTATGTCATGTGTCGGGAGAATATAGTAATCGTTCCCAACCTGTAATATGCGACTAAGAATTCAGCCATATCGGAGAAATACTAAACTAAACATCTTGGGTCATTGTTGACAATCGCAGAGCTCATGTAACATCAGACCTGCCAACCTATGAGACGTGAAATCGGGTCGAAGGGGATTTATTATGAGACATCCTTTTTAATAATAATAATAATAATAATAATAATAATAATAATAATAATAATAATAACCAATAGGACGAAAACATAACATTAAATACGAACGTTCAGCAATCACCTCTAAATTTCGGAGATTATCATGCCAATGCGGGAGAACGGAAGACGTCAGCTAATTGTGGATGACACGAGCATTATGCGTGAAAGTTTTAATATAACCACAAACTGATTGTTAGTTATTCAGTCAACTGTCCGAAGACAGGTCTGAACCTCACAAGTGATACCAATAAGACATCAACAACTAGCCCAGGAGATAATGGGGTAGGGTGACCAGTTCCTTTTCCCCTCCATTGCATACATCGCCGATTAGCTACATATTACACTAATCAGACTTCAAATGCATACAAACAATTGTTATTCCTCTAACACATATCGTCATGTTAAATGTAGTACCTAACCAATATCATAGAAAAATTTTACGACGCTTTATCAACAGATATTTAGCGTCTGAATGAGATGAAGGTGATAATGCCGGTGAAATATCAACAACGTTTGCTCATATTGAGGAGCTAAGACACCGGGAATCGGGATTATTTTGACATGAGGAGCTAGGTAAGAAATTATTTTGAGGACTGAAGTACAGAATTTGCACTTTCATGAGGAATAGAAGCTAATTTTCAAAAGAAGAGACTCCGTAGTGTAAAAAAAAAATATATATATATATTTTGACGAACTTGGCCAAAACGAAATGATCGAAGATAGTGAAAAGAAGTTCAAAGTTAAAGTTTATTCTTTAAAGTGTTGGAAACTCTAATTTCCCGAATGAGAGAACGTTTTGAGTCCTTCACATAAGTAATGAACAAATTTGAAGTTGTGAGTCCCAAAATTTTAGACAGAGTTACTGACGGTGAGCTTTACCGCTTATCAAAAAATGTTTCAGTGACCAATATAATGGATGGATTCTTTCCCTCAACAAATGGTTAGCTTCCGTTCAATTCTGAGAAAGGAAATAAAAAATCGCCATAAATATCAGACAAATGGCTAAAGGCATTATATGTCAAAATTCAACTTTGTCTGCCAGCTTCCCTGACGGGTGAGAGATCATTCTCAAAACCGAAGCTAATTAAGAGAACGTTAGCAGTAGCCTACAATGTGACAGGAGACTGAATGGACTTTCTGTTTTAAACATTGAAAACGACAGCTCGAGAGACAGATTTTAATCTAATTATCGATTCATTTGCAGCATCGAAGTTCCGAGTAAAGAGATTTTATACTCTTTCGTAAAAAACAATACATTCTTTAAGCATTTCTTTGATACTTGTAAAAAAGTTGTATAATATGTTATGCTATTTATAGATTCATTTCGCACTTAAACTTTTGTATTAAAACAATACGTAGGGGAGACTGTTGTACCTTTAGCATAGTGTACCTTTGAACATTTTTTGTTTTTCAATTTTTGCTGCTACCTAGAGGACTCAAACTGAAGTAGGCTACATTGTAGAGAAAGCCCCTAAGTAGCTCTGGTCGTAGTTTCAGTTTGATTTACTGCAAAGTGTGATTTCCGTGGACATAAGAAGTTATTTTAGTACCAAAATCAAACATTTCCGTTCATTGATATATGTTTTCTAACACAAAATCAGATCGTATTTGTTAATATCTTTCAAGTATGGTGTGTTAGCTATCATGTGGTGAGTAATAACATATTTTAATTTCCATGATTTATTCGAATCTCTAGTTTTGGGAGCCATATTTGTTTAAACGTGCATCCTCTTGTACCTTTGAACACAAAATATGTTGCACCATGAAACATATTCCAAAGTACATGATATTATCGGCTTTTGATTTTCTTTTATTTTAAGATCATGTCACGAAGTAAGTCTGGGGTTAAAGAGGTTCCCAATTGATTCGTATGCATTGAGGAAAGCTGTTGAAGCAGTTATTGCTCCTTCAGGAAATAAAATCTCAATCAGAGAAGCCTGCTCTGGTTTATGATTGCAAATACATTTTAAATATAATTGTCAGTATTTACAGATTACCTTCCTACCTATATTTCATGTGTTCCAACTTACAAGAGGGTATGTTCCAAGGTACATGAACCTGTTGTATCTTTGAACACATTACATATCCCTTCATTTTATTTTTTCCATCCTTAATAGATCAGTCAAACAGGAAAATACGTACAGGAAGGAATAAAGGAATCTTCAATAATTATTTCAAGAATTTTTTCATTTAAAACTTTCATTTCCCAAAATTAAAAAAAATAAAATGTGAAAAGTGTTTAAAGGTACAACAGTCTCACCTATGTATAAAATAAATAATACAAACCTCTGCATTAAAAAAAGTGTAAGTTTCTTAACAATGAAGTGCCAATGATAACCTGAGGGCTAAGTGGAGGGGGAAGCTAAAGGGGGCGTAATGGTTTAAGCAGTGGGTGGGGGGGGGCGCAATGAAACCAAGCTCCGCCACTGTTTCCCTATCTGCTATTACATAATATATTCTACACAGAGTTCCACCGCTTTTTTTTAAAGAAAAGAGTAATGTATATACTGGAATTCTAAAGAAAACACATTCTCAAAAATTGCTAATTACCTTCGTTAAAATTATGAAAACTCACACATATTCTACTATACCAATAAAATTACCATCAGTGTGAAACTTCGTGAATTGTTCGCCATCAGAATTATTAGATACCACATTTAGACCGTTATAGTAAGAAAATCAAGGGCAAAGATCTTTAACAGAACTGAAATAATCTTAGAAATACAATAATATTATAAAATATATTTTGTTATTATATAATTCGAGCTAATTACATAATATAATGTGTTTGAAATACTCAGAACTAATACAATCTAGAAGTAATAAGAAGTGGATATGTACTGTTACCTTTAAACTGTTGTTGATTGCCATGCATGAACTCCTTAACAGATAGGACGCGCAAGTACAACGCCTTCTCCCTTCACTTTTTCACTAAAGTAAATAGAAATCCACTCTATGTAAATTAACTTTTCTGTAGAAATAACGTGAATCATTATACATTAATCGTACACGTAAATAAAGACGGCAGGCACACTAGATGCTTTTTTCTCCGTATAACAGCCAAGATCGCATGTAGAGCAAACCATATGATAAGTAACCAATCAGAAATCGGAAAGGAATTCTAGGAGGGGAGAGCCTCCAAGACAGGGATGTTTTACAGGATGTTTGAAAAATATATACTCGTACTTGATAAAATATAAGAATGCAGATCTCTTAAATTAGGAATATTACTCCTTACGTACAACTAGGAGGCTAATGGACTAGAGTAGGATGTCAATGTATCATGATTATTGAATCTCCAAGTATATAGAAACCCTATTAGCCATTGGCATGTTAGGGCTAGAGTTGTTACACAACTATTGAGGAAAAAATAATACTAGTTTCAATAATTCAGTTACATTAACACTCGTGATAACAGATTTGGATGTAGTTCATAATCTATGAAGTTATGAACTACATCCATATTTTTATTTATTTATTTATTTATTTATTTATTTATTTATTTATTTATTTATTTATGTCTATAACAGGGCAAAGCCCCATTACAATAGACAGTACAGATTTGTTAAAAAAACACAGAATTGCAAATAACATGAAAAAAGAGATAAAACAGAAACAAATGCAAGATACAAGTGTAATTACGAAATAGAAATTAAAAATGAAAAAAAAAAAAGCAAACAGATACTACCTAAATAAAAGATACAGATATAGATATAAATGAAAAATACCAAATAAAAATAAATTTAAAAGAGTTAAGTATAGATATCATAGCCAAAAATGTAAAATGTAGCTATAATTTGCAAATTACAGAGTAAAATAATATAACACTATGTTAATAAATTCAGTATACAGTATTATATAGTAGGACTAATAGGCTTAATTTATTTATTTAAGAAACTAGCCGTACCCGTGCGCTCCGCTGCACCTGTTAGAAATAAATATAAAGTAATTACATAATTAAAATAGGACGTTTGATCCAGGGAACAACTTTTACAACAGCGCAAGATAATCTGCTTCGCTCATTACCCAATTTTTTTTGCATTGCATTTATTGCATATATATATTTTATTTATTTTAACACGATTCAATTGAGCATAGTTAAAATTTGATTTATAAAATAATGGATTGCTAAGCTAACGTACTATTACTGCATACTAAATCAATACACTCTCGTTGTTCGTTAATTCTCTGAGATTAAAATGAGTGTACATAAATATTATTTTAAGAAATACAGAAAACGAATGTACAAAATAGCCTATCAAATTTTCTGTGCACAAGAGGCTATTTTAATCTTACCTGTCCTCGATTTACTCAGACGTTACTGTAATAACATTATAGCATTATGTCCATCTAGAGAAACTACACTTTCCAATGGTGAAATAATAATTAATTATACAAATCGGTTAATTTAGCTTCTGATATTACTTCATACAAATACAGAAACATTCCCTGTAGGCTATGTTTAATAGCTTTCGATTGTTGATGTCCAAGGCTCCTGTTTCGATTGCTGTTGTCCAAGGCCCCTTATAGACGAAGTCATTTGTTCTTAATTCATTGCACCGTCTTAGATGGCGTTATTTTAATTTTAAAACTCATTTATCTCATTAAACATCAGTCCTATCAAAATTTGGTAAAGAATAAAACTTATCGGAAATCATTTTTAAAGAAACGTAACATTTTTCACAAAAATCAATAATAAGCGAAATATTTCGATTTATTTAATTCAGGTCCCCTTATAACCCCCCTTTTAAATAAAGTATTTTGAATGCCATATAGCCTAAAATCTAAGTTACAACGAACTTAATTTATATTCCAATTTTCATATAAATCGGTTAAGCCATTATCGCGTGAAAAGGTAACAAACATACAGACAGACATACAAACAAAAATTTCAAAAATGCGATTTTCGGTTTCAGGGTGGTTAATTATAATTGTTAGGACCAATTATTTTTGGAAAATCGAAAATTACCAGAAAAATTTCGGCTACAGATTTATTATTAGTATAGATTCATCACTACAGAACACGTGTTCCAACCAGCATGATACCCGACTACAACTACAACCAACATGCAACTAGAATCCAACATATCATGAAACCATAGCTGAAGCCATGAACGTGCTCTACCAGGTAGGTCTCAGAATGGAACCCACTGCCGACATTGTCGGAGTGAGAAAGAAACACTTGCTCACATTCTGGGAGCCTGTCCTCATGGAGAACTACTGAGGAATAGTCGTCACCACAAGATTCGATCCCTCCTATCATCGGGCCTACGAGGAAAAAACTACCAAGTAGAAGAGAAGGTCCATGGTTTGTCCACAAATGGATCTACAAGGCGCATTGACATCATCGCTATCCCGACAAGATCAACAAGCGGATTCATAATTGATCCAACTGTAAGGATGGAAACGTACGAAAATCAACCTGCTGAGGTAAATCAGGAAAAATGCGACATATACGACCCCACTATACCATATTATAAGGAAAAATATCATCTAACGTCGATCGAAGTTATTGGATTACTGATTGGGTCTAGAGGAACCAACACAAAAAGATTCGCGTATTTTTGCAAGCAGTTTGGTCTAGGACAAACTCTTGTCACTGAAGTATCTATGTCTGCAGTGAAGGGATCTATAAAAATCCTAAGAAACCATCTCTACATTTACATAGATTGATCTCTTTGCTATGGCGATCTGCTCACTTAAGTTGGGTCTTGCAAATAGACGACTGTGATCACCCAAATAGCAAATAGATAGTAGGAAATTCTGTGTTTCTTCTGGAATTAATGATGTTTTTGTTTAGTCTTTTCCAATTATTTCTAATTGTGCTATTTCTTATTCTTTTTCTTCTCCATTGTTTTCTTTTTTTCCATTATAAAACAATTTTTTGGTAAGCTTTGTCTTCTAGGCAGCCTTCAGTTGAGGAAGCTGAATAAAATTTATTCGAAATAATAACTTTTTCTTGTACATCTGTATCTGTATCTGTTGTAAGATTATATAATAACGTATAAAGTTCAGAAAACTTTATAGCAATAATTTTTCTTGAATAACAGATGCACTGGGGGATTAAAATTAGTGAGACTGAACTTCATAACGATCTCTTGCGAACACTGGACATTCGAAAAATAAAAGACTCATTGGAATTATTCCTGATATATACAGTGCTTTCTTTGACACCTGCAATGTTGAACCTGTAGATGTATTTGTAAACTTTCCATGTTCTGACAGGAACTGAGTGGTGAAGAATGACTTGGCATCGAGACCATTTCGGATGGTTGAAAAGTACTATATTTCCCGTGTTACTGAACCTTTGTATACCAGGAAAAGGAAAATAGATAAGTTGTGTGAGGTGTAAAAATAATTGAATAACTTAATAAGGATAACAAACATACAAACAGACAGACAGACATCATCATCATCATCATTAGGGCTAGGATTTTGATAACCTATAAATTATGAAAAAATGTCCTAAAAACAATGCATTTATGACCTAAAAATCTTTCAAAAATGCCCTTCAAAAAAATTGATCTTACATAATTGGCTTAATAGGAAAAGACGTTTTGTACTAAATATTTAGACTAGTAATTAAATTAAAATTTGTATGTTTTTTTCTAAGTAGTACACTTTAATTAATTATTTTACCTGATGTAGTTTCCATGTATGATCGTTCACCTCTGCTTTGGCATGTGGACATGAGGTCAGCAGTCAGCTGGTCGGTCTTGGCCCTTCATGGGCTGTAGCGCCATGGATTTACTTTAATTTTAGTTTCCATGTAGTCTACCACAAGGCCACTCTTATTCGGAATTAGCAGGTAAGCATATAGAGGAGTTTATATTGAAGGGGTGGATGGACTGATACATAACATGGGGTGAACTACGTTAAAATGGCAATATTTGTGTAGAAAAACAACTAAAATATTATACAAAATAATGGGTATTAATGGACAAAATATGTAGAGAAAATATCAAAGAAAATAAACATTATTTTTCATTAATAATGGGGATTTATGGCCAAAATTGAATGAAAATGCCTAAAAAAATGATCGAATAGAACAAAAGATGCTCTTATGAGTTGAAACAGGGAAAAATGCAAAAAAAAAAGTCCTATTGTAATTATTGTATATTATATATCACTGCCACCGGGTGTATACCCAATTGTAGTGTTAATAAATACATACATACATACAACAAATATGTCTTAAAATACTCAGTTTACCACATAACATATAAATACTAAAGCAGTAATGTTTCTGGCTTACTAGAAAAAAGATGCTATTTCATCAAAATCCTAGCCCTAATCATCATCATCATCATCATCATCATCCAATTCAAGAACTAGACCTAGTGGTCTGTTGCGATCTCAATGGCCTTATGCCATCTTTTTAATGGTCTTCTAACAGATCGTTGTCCAGAAGAGCGGTAATATAACACTGCCTTTGGCCATCTTCCTGTTGGCATTCTCTCGACATGCTGTTTCCAAGTAACTCTATAGATATGAAGAAAATTTAATATAGAGTTGGCCATTCAATTATTCCAAAATTTCTGTATTTCGTTTTCTATCCCAAAGTGTGTATTGCGCCGTTTTCCTAATGAATTTCATTTCGTTTGTATTTATACGTTGAACATCTTTTTTGGCAAAGTGTAGGCTTCTGATCCATAGACTAAAGTAGATCGTGCTAAAATGTTCTACATTTTTAATGTTGATGTTTCTGTACTAAATAAGGTTTGAAAACTGAATTGATAACGCCGATAACTTTTACAAAATTAGTTATTTTAGTATCAATATACTTTTCTTTTTCATATATGAAAGGCGGTACCCTTAATAGTTAAATCTGTTCACTTGTTCTAGAATTCTGTTTTCACTAAAATCCAATATTGACTACTATAATTTTGTAATGAACGTATAGTAGAGTTCCGCCTAAAACTACTGGAAGGACACATGACAGACAGACATACAAATAAAAATTTCAAAAATTCGATTTTCGGCATAAGGATAATTAAACTGTTTATTTGAGAAACCACACACGTCCTTTGATCAAAAGTTTTGAGAAAACTGCAATAAACTCTCTATCGCTTATGAATATTGAATGTATGTTCTAATCTCTTAGGCTGAATTTTTCATAAGTACTACAGCAGTTCTAAATATATTAAATAAACGTTTAATTATATTTGAGAGTGCTCTAAAATTGTTTCTAAAATATTTGTAATATTTGCACTAAAATTATAATAGTAAGTATTTATTTCATGTTATGTAAGTTAATGAGAACAATAGTAATATGCGTTACAAGAGCGGTATGTTGAAGTTTTCATGTTCGAGGAAAAGTTTGAAAAAGCGAAACGTAGTTGAGCTTTTTAATTCCGAGAATTGAATGAAAATATACCGCTCGTGTATCGTAATTATTTTGAAAGATCGTTTATTACATACCTGAAAGAGGAATTTCTAATTAGTTGCAATGAAATCTCCATCTTGGTTTCTGTTCAATGACGGCAAATTTGCAAAACAAAAATATCTATCTTCAACATTGTTGCTTTAAAATGTTTTCTGTGTTTAGTATACTCCAGCAGGCCGTGATATATGTCTGTCTTTTTTTTCCCAGTCTATGGAATCTTGTTTATTTTTTCACGGCTTCCTCAATGTTAATAGCATCACGAATGCAGTAACTTTAGTGGAGTTGTAGAGTTTACTTAATTTTTGTAAATACTTAAAAACAATAATTAACAGTGCAATTTAGGTGAAATTGCAGTGGTAAGTTTCCAGTTTATAATTATTACTATATTAAACGTCTCTAAAAATATGTTAAAAGCCTAAAGCAGTAAAATCAACATGTCACTTAAGCGGTAAAAAGAGGGAAAAAGTTATGTGTGTTAGGTTGGGAATACTGAATGTGAAATTTTAGACTTTCCGCGGATTGGTTTTGTGCGGAAACCAAGCAAATACGCTCGATCTCGCACAATAGTAATATGCGTTACAAGAGCGGTATGTTGACGTTTTCATGTTCGAGGAAAAGACTGAAAAAGCGAAACGTAATTGAGCTTTTTTAATTTCCGAGAATTGAAGGAAAACATACCGCTCGTGTATCGTACATTATTTTGTGCGAAGATCGTTTATTACATAACTGAAAGAGGAATTTCTAATTAGTTGCAATGAAATCACCATCTGGGTTTCTGTTCAGTGACGGCAAATTTGCAAAACAAAAATATCTATCTTGAACATTGTTCCCATAAAATGTTTTCTGTATTTACTATACTCCAGCAGGCCGTTATATACGTCTGTCTTTTTTTCCCCCCAGTCTATGATGAGTCTGGAATCTTGTTGATTTTTTCACGGCTTCCTTAATGTTACTTGCATCACGAATGCAGTAACTTTAGTGGAGTTGTAGAGTTTACTTAATTTTTGCAAATATTTAAAAACAATAATTAACAGTGCAATTTAGGTGAAATTGCAGTGGTAAGTTTCAATTTATAATTATTACTATATTGAACGTCTCTAAAATAATATGTTAAAAGCCTAAAGCAGTAAAATCAACATGTCACTTAAGCGGTAAGAAGAGGGAAATTGTTATGTGTTTAGGTTGGGAATACTGAATGTAAAATTTTAGACTTTCCAAATTGGTTTTGTGCGGAAACCAAGCAAATACGCACGATCTCGCACAATAGTAATATGCGTTACAAGAGC
Source organism: Periplaneta americana (assembly GCA_025594305.2). Lineage (NCBI taxonomy): Eukaryota > Metazoa > Arthropoda > Insecta > Blattodea > Blattidae > Periplaneta > Periplaneta americana. The sequence continues at coordinate 178,183,736 of JAJSOF020000005.1, read as the reverse complement.
GGTATGTTGAAGTTTTCATGTTCGAGGAAAAGATTGAAAATGCGAAACGTAGTTGAGCTTTTTTAATTTCCGAGAATTGAAGGAAAACATACCGCTCGTGTATCGTACATTATTTTGTGCGAAGATCGTTTATTACATACCTGAAAGAGGAATTTCTAATTAGTTGCAATGAAATCTCCATCTTGGTTTCTGTTCAATGACGGCAACTTTGGAAAACAAATATATCTATCTTCAACATTGTTCCCATAAAATGTTTTCTGTGTTTACTATAACCCTGCAGGCCGTGATATACGTCTGTATTTTTTCCCCCCAGTCTATGATGAGTCTGGAATCTTGTTGATTTTTTTCACGGCTTCCTTAATGTTACTTGCATCAAGAATGCAGTAACTTTAGTGAAGTTGTAGAGTTTACTTAATTTTTGCAAATATTTAAAAACAATAATTAACAGTGCACAAACACTATTTAAGTGTAAGTTTAGTACATAATGTATTTTGTCCTTCATATTACAAAGTGAAAATAAAAATCTTAAAACGTTTTAAAGTAAAAACACATATCTTACAACTCCTCAGTTGCGTCATCTCTCGTTAAGACTAGGCCAGGAAAATATATCTTCATAAAATCTTTCGATTTCATCCTCCTCAGGGAAATATTGTCATGACCGTAGGCAGGAAGTTCGTACCAATACAGCAGATTTCAGTTGAATACAACGAGGAATATAGATGTCACCCACTCCTCGCCCTGATCAGCACGAGACATCAACATTTAACGAAGAATAATTCGGGGAAAAATAAACGTGTTACACACTCCTGTTTGCATAATTATGTAATAACAGACAAGTTTACTTTTTTGTAATCATGCATAATATTAACATTATGTAAATAATAGCCTACAATAATAACAGAATAGCTCACTTTGTTCAGAACCTAAAATATTAATATGTATTAACAATATTTTTCAAACGGCTCCACAGAATGCTACAGTGCGGCGAACTTTTTGCATTCGATTGCGCTACAGTCCCAGTTCAATATCGGAATTACGATACGAACTTCCTAGCTTTCATTACAACAGAAACGAAAAATTTTCTTGAAAACAACTATGGGTTTAATATTATGTCCTACATACGGGATACACTATTAGATTCACAAAGTAGTTGTTCATCTGATGATATTAAGATATACTATATCATATTTCAGATTTGCTTCAGTAACGTCTTCTGACGTAGGACGAATATTTTCAGAGTACATATATTGATAGTGCTGTATTTTCAAAATTGTCTCATAATAATTTCTTTCTATTATCTAACATTATTTGTAATATATTAACATTCTATGTATTTTAGCTTAATTCTGCTACATAGTTTCAATTTCAGTGATTAATTAATAGTTCATAGTATTTTGTTGCTTAATTCGTAAATAACTCTTGTATACATGTAGCTCTTATCTAAATCAAATTGTTGAATTCTTTGTAAGTTCATACATATGTATATATACTTTTTGCTGGTTGAGTGGAAGAGAAGGCCTTAGGGCCTTAACTCTGCCAGCTAAAATAAATCATTATTATTATTATTATAGTTATTATTATTATTATTATTATTATTGTTTTTTTGACCAGAAAATAATTATTTCTTTATATAAAATGAAAATGTTCATTGTTATTTGTTATAATGAGGCTAGAATCATAATTGTATACTTTTTATTTATTTTTACTCCTAATGTTATTTTGGAACAGTGTTCTGACCTACAGTTCTTTTTTTTTTTTTTGAACCGTTACTTTCTCGGAACTGTTCCGAAAATACTGTTATGTTATTTTTCCCAATCAGCGTATTCCGAATCTCACCGGTCCGGTGGCATCAATGACGTCACGTTGCAGCGAAATAAGGAACAAAACTGCTGGAAGGATCGATGCTGTCATGGCGACTGTACAAGTTGTTTTCTGTGCTACGCTAGCAAAATTTTGCGAAATTTTCTTACTCCCATCTCGTTCAAAGAAAAGATAGCATAAACAATTTATTTCTTGAACCGGTAGTAATAACTGGTCCGTTGACATGTTCGCTCATAAGTCATTAACATATTGTTTTTAGTATTTTCCATTAGTTGTGCTCATTACAAACAATACAGCAGAACTAAAGCAGAACACACCGCCATGACACAACAGTGCACGATGTCATTCGTCTGCTAATTCCCGCCCTATACAAGAACCAATCAGATTCACTGATGATGGCTGATGGAGACTGCCACCACTTCTGCAAAGTTGATGGCACCGGTGCGACACCGGTGGAGCATCAATGACGTCATCGGTGGAATTCGGAACACCGTGATGCCATCGGATTGCTCACCGGTGAGATTCGGAACACAGCGTGTATATATCATAGACCCATCTACTGTGGATGTAGATGGTGCTCCTGCTGATCTTCAGCTATAAATGACAGACTTATAGTGTGATAATGAACTGAAGGTGATATATAAAAGCAGGAAAAAATATGTGTGATTTTTATTCACATTTTCCATTAGTCAGATTTGTCACACTTCATCAGAACGCTTTCGACATACTGTGCATGTTCGCATTCACATACATATACGAACATTGTTTTCTTTAAGGGGTTAGGTACAGCTTACAGCAGTAAAATTTTGGAAATATTCAACATTTTTTTCTCCATTACTGTATCTTGTACAATAATGAAAATTAGTATGTGTAAAACACTGTCCTGATACATGAAACAAATATATATACTTTTATGATTTATAAAAAAAATTATTTACATTGTTTTTCAAAATTCAGTTCACTGAGCAGTGATGAAGCGTTTCCCACATAACTCAAAAACTATCCAACATTCTGTTATGAAATGTTTTGTATGTATTTATGCATGCCATATCTATCTGATGCAAGATCACTTCTCTACCTTTGTAGATTGTCTGATAAAAAATAAATTCATTACAAAATTGTCAAATATCAGTATTTTCTTCTAACAAAAAAAATATTATTTATTAAGGAATGTAGTTGAAAGAGCATGATATTGTAAACATGAGTTTCAGCAATAAAATAGAAGAGAGAGAACATGAAAAAGTTAACAAGTTTATGAGTTATGAGGGAAACGCTTCATCACTGCACAGTGAACTACGACCATTATGAATTTTGGAAAAAAAAAAAAAAAAAAAGAATAATTTTTTTAAATCGTAAAAATATTATTACTATTAAATACGAGAAAAATTCGTACCAGCACCGGGAATCGAACCCAGGACCTCTCAGCTCTGCGCGCTGAGCGCTCTTACAAACTGAGCCATGCCGGGACACGATCCACGGCGCCGGCCGAACCTCTCTCGTAATGTTATTTTACGGCCTTACTGCCTGTACTTGAGACGAAACACGTCATATATGCAGGAGCGCATATTTTTTTTAAATGACTTTGTGGCCATATTCAACATCAGTTTCATGACAACTGCTAACGGTTTAATACATCAAATATTTATATGAATGAGGTCTCGCCCACCTCATTGAATATTACACGACTAATATGAATTAGTCTATTGTATTATTACTATTAAATACGAGAAAAATTCGTACCGGCACCGGGAATCGAACCCAGGACCTCTCAGCTCTGCGCGCTGAGCGCTCTTACCAACTGAGCCATTTTAAAATATTTTTTTCATATAACAGAAGGCCAGTATTTTACACATACCAATTTCCATTATTGTACAAGATACAGTAATGTAGGAAAAAAATGTTGAATATTTCCAAAAATTTTACTGTTGTAAGCTGTACCTAACCCTTTAATGAAAATAAGTAAATCTCCCCACAGAAGTAGCTAATTCATCTGGCTACAATCTACAAAATTTTCTCAGTTCATGCACTCCCCAGATCATAGTGCATAATAATGAACAATTAGTACGCAATAAAGAGGCTAAAAAAACCCGTAAAACTTGCATTACAGAAGATCAGGAAATATTTTTATTAATGGTCCAATTAGCATAACAAAATGAAAAGAAAAAGTGGAAATCTAAAATGTAGTAGCTTACAGTATTTAGTTTTATTTAGTTTTCATCTCATCCCTAACTTATCAACCAATTGGTTTCATACATGTAAATACTACTTTTAGGCATTCACATTACTTTAAGTTTAAATTGATCAATATGAGAAATATTCATTATCACGAAAAAGGAGTCACCATCACAAGCCTCCGCTGCGCCCGCGGAAGCGAAACATGAGCGCAGCGGGATTCAGAGCAGGCTGAGATGACGTCACAGGGCATCGAGTTGATGACCACTGGCTTAAAGTGTTATTTACTATGGATATTTATTAATAATGGTTCACAAAGTACATAAACTTAATAAATTACAACTAACATACAGGTACACGAATAGCAATTATACGCAATAAATATACATTTAATACCTCATTTTCCATTCTATACCCATTTCAATTTATGTTGGCTTTAACTTGCACTTACATCTAGTTTTATTGCAAGTTTCAAGTAAGCGCGTTTATTTAAAACAAAAAAGGCCTTAAAGCTTATTTAACTTACTTACTACTTTTTTAATTTTTTAACTCTACAATGACATCAGAGACTGTCGGAATTTAGTAGCGTTCAAAAGCAAACTTATTAAGCATTTTCTTACTGCGTAGAGTAGGTTTAATTTTTGTTTAATCAATAAAAGAAATGCTTCTCTCTTCTTAACTTTTACAGTAAACTGTCCTGCTTTTATTAATCAGTTAATCTTTTAGTACTTTGATTTTTATTGTATTTGTAAATTTAATTTATTGTAATTATAATTGTAATTGTATTCTTAATATTGGAGTTGTAATCCCTGGTAGAATGTTAGAAGGCCTGATGGCCTTATCTCTACCAGGTTAAATAAATAAATAAATAAATAAATAAATAAATAAATAAATAATAAACAAGTGTACATCAATCTTTCCTGTTGCTCTATTTATCCAGTACTTACATTTAATTTTTAGGTCTTATTTTACATATTAACTTATTATTTCAAATAGATGAGCAGATGTCGACATACTGGAAAGTCATGAGCCTGAAATAGCTGAATCGGTACATTCAATATGTAGGTTAATAAAGTGTCATTATGAATATAGCGAAGTCTTGAAATAAAGTAAGTAAATGTACGTAATATCTCGAATTCACTTACAAGGAAAGAAAAAGTTTTTAACATTCTTGATGCCAAGATACTCTCATTTTGAAGTTGTACAGAATATAATGGTTATGTTCTGTTTCAACAACAGTAAAACAGAGGAAAACAAGATCCATACACATGATATCTTTTTATTTTCTCATACAACAAAAAGCATTTAACGTAGATTGAGCACAGGTGAACTGCACGTACTGATATTAGAAAGAAACCATTAGGAGGGTTGAAAACAGACCAAGAATTCGGACGGTAGATGGAGCAGGTAAGCAGCAAATGCAATATTGCCCTCTGTAATGATAGAGCTAAAGTTTCGCTTGTTATACGAACAGCAGAAACTTGTGTTATACAAAGTGTTTTCCAAATTTTATTAAATAAAACGAATTCGCTTTTGAATTCACTGAAAACGAGGAAATTATTCCAAGCTCTCACAAAGCACTACAATTCCTGTGAGGCGTAACACTGAAGGTTTATATCAATACGGTTTAAATATGAAAGTTGCGAATACAGAACTCGCAGGGTCGTATCAAAATCTATAGAGAACATCCTTGCTGAGATAATTATGAATTTGGTTTTTATTTGCACAGGGATAAAGTGAACTGATAAGCTGCTATGTTCGGACTCAAAGCTTTGGATTTTAAACTGTCGTTACGGGCTGTGGGATATGGTTAGTTATACACAGATAAAATTCTCATTCGATGCAAATACAGTAACTGTACTATTACAATATGTTGTTCTATACGAAATGTTTCAGGTTTAATGTTGACAAACTAAAGGGCACGTTTCTGAATTCAATATATATTGTACGTATACCAACAGTTCTTTAATAAATTATTAACCTTTTTATACCAATCATAGTTATTCTATGCAGGCTGATTCAATTTTAGAGTTTATAAACTACATTGCACAATTCGAGCAAGATGGAAGAGAGCGAATTTTGTCGTTTATACTTGCTGGAAGCTATGACGAGTTCATGTTGGCAAGTTTTCGAGGGCAGAACCTGGAATGATCTAAGTTCTTAAGCACTTTCTTCTTTGCGATGGAGGAGGACCTCAAAGACTATTGCAGTTTCTAATGGGTTTATTGTTCGCACTTCAGAAGAAAATCAGAGGAAGGAATGAGAGTTTTTCCCCGTACTCTTACAACAAACACCGACACGGAACCGGCCGACCAATGACTGGGCTTTGTTTGTCCCATCCGACCAATGACATCACCCCCATCCACCTGCTCCTTCAGAGGCGCTAAATTACTAGCTTAACCTCTCCTCTTACCCCGCAAAGACCATACTCCCCTCGCAGGGATCCTGTCGTGAAATTTGTACAGCACGTCTATTGTGTCTGACCGAGCCTATATTGGGAATGATTTCTACAGTCTGTACGTATCGTAATTCAGTTATGTCATCTTTGACTCAGTCTGCATGTCTTAATGTATACATCGACTCTTATGATAAAATTCCACATTTTTCCTTAATATCTTTCAAACTTTGATGACATGATTCTTGGGTGTACTCTAAGAAATTTATATAATTCAAACTTGAAAAATTTATTTATCTAAAGAATTTATTTTTGGAAAAAGTTATTTATTTTATTTATTTAATTTATTAGAAATTGACCTAGGGTAAACCTTCTTTCGCCAAATTATCCCCTACGTATGAAGAATGTCATACACTAAAATTATTTATTTATGTGACCATTTATTTATTTATATCATTTATTGATTTATTGATTAATTAATTTATTTACTTATTTAATTACTTATTCATTCATTCCTTCACTCACTCACTCACTACTCACTTCACTGGTCACTCACTCACTCATTTACAGTATTTATTAATTTATTAATTTAATTTTAAATTTTAAATTTTAAATTTTTAAAATTCAATTTTTAAATTTAAAATTTTTAAATTTTTAAATTTAAAATTTTTAAATTTTGAATTGGAATAAATTTTAAATTTTTATGTTTAAAAAACATTTAAAATTTTTGAATTTTAAATTTTTAAATTTTTGAAATTTTAAATTTTTAAATTTTTAATTTTTAAATTTTTAATTTTTAATTTTTAAAATTTAAATTTTTAAATTTTTCATTATTTCAATATTTCAATATTTCAATTCCTATTCCAATTTTTATTTTATTTTATTTTATTTTATTTATGTATTTATTTATTTATTTATTTATTTATTTATTTATTTATTTATTTATTTATTTATTTAACTATTCAAAAGGTATTTATACGGTATAAGCAGTTCCGAAGAAATATAGGGAGATCGGGGTATCGGACATCGGGTAGTATCGGACAGTGCATTTCTTTCATCTACCACCATATGGTAGTACCTGAATGACATGGTTACGTTTCTTTATGCGACATCACAGAAACGTAACCATGTTAATCAGGTACTATCATCCTGTGGTAGATGAAAGAAACTCACTGTCCGATATTACCCGATGTCCGATACTACCCGACTCTCCCCTAGGTATATATTTGTATATTTTTGGCACAAAACATAGTCGATTGAAAACAAAAATTCAGTTACAACATAGCCACATGTTTAAGCTGTAATTTGGTACCTCAATTAAGTCTTTTGCAAAATTGGAACTCTATTTTTGTCAGTCGGAAAGATAATAAATGTCTGATAATGTGAAATAACAGATGACAGGCACTAAAGTTAGCGTAAGGAATAGAAAGTATATTGTGCTTACATTGAAAACTAGAAGAAATTCGCTTCCAGATGAGGGAAAAACATTTGCCAATATTTGGAAGAAATCTGACATTTTTAGAGTCAATATACTCGTATAACTCAAGATTCCGATTAAAATTTGAAAATCTGTTGTAGTTAGGGTCTAGTTATTATCCCTGAACAAGTACTTGGAATATTTCAAAGGAGCTTGACTGTCTATTTTGGCGTTCCAATATAGGTAAAGGTATTCCGATACAAGCCATGAGGCACATGGGGACATGAAAGTAGAGCTCCACGCATTCTTTTACCTCGGCACTAGAATGGGGTGGCGTGGTCGGCACCACACTCCGACAGTCTTTTTACCCCCTAGAAGGACTCGGTACTTAATTTGATAGGCGGCTGAGTGAACCTAGGAACCGTTCTGGAAATTAGGTCACAAGAAAATCCCATTATAACTCGATATCGAAGCCCCGACCTTCCAGTCCGCAGCCAGCTGCTCTACCAGCTGAGCTACCCGATCGCAGTCCCAATACACAGTAGACCCTAACAGAAAATAGATTGTTATAAGACCTGTGAAGACATAACAGAATCATCAGTCATATTATAATCATAAAATTCACTAATATTCATTACAATTTTAAATATTTGAACGACTATTACGATCAATAGTTGTAAAGAACACAAAAACTGAAACTTAATTCTAGGCAGAAATATGTAGCGTAAACACGAATAAGCCATTCATAACACAGCCCTGTTCTCATCTTTAGATTTCCACAGAATTCCCAGCTCCAATCAGCTCGTCTGGCGTAAAACAATCAATTACATTTTACATTTTCAGACCAAAAAATGTCACTTGAAAATCACAATACGAACACGGAATTCTAATTGCCTGCAAAAGTAGGGTGAGAATTGAGCGTACCGCTTCTCTCAGCGCTATTTTCCAGCCTGCCTGACGCGGTTATATTCAGAGAGGGATTACCAGTATAGAGGAATTAGATTTTGGTAATTTAACTATTCCATAAAATTGTGTATGCCCACGTCATGTCCCCCTGTTAAAAAGTTTCATTCCCTTTATAAACATGCACACGATATATTGTACACGAATTTTCTGTCTTTGAGGTATACACTTCTGCTACTACAAATGCATACGTTATTTAATAATAATAATAATAATAATAATAATAATAATAATAATGATAATAATAATAATGGTTTACTTTAACTGGAATAAGCAATTCATAACACAGAGTTAAGGGCATTCGGCCTTCTCTTCCACTCAACCAGTATGATAAAAAATCACTACAATGCTATGAATATAATATAATTAAAAATACAATTCAAAATCAATACAATACTACAAGACAATATAATACAATACAAACAATGACAATTCTTTTCATCTTCACAACACCAATAAAATAATTATATAATGCCTAATAATAATAATAATAATAATTAATAATACCTAATAATAATAATAATAATAATAATAATAATAATAATAATAATAATAATAATAATAATGTGTTTACTTTAACTGGCAGAGTTAAGGGCATTCCCTTCTCTTCCACTCAAAGTATGATAGAAAATTATAAAATGCAATGAATATATAATTAATACAATACAATTTTCTACAATAAACTTTCAAAGCAATACAAAACTACAAGCCAATATAATACAATACAATGACAATTCTTTTCATCTTAAACACCAATAAAATAATTATATAATAATAATAATAATAATAATAATAATAATAATAATAATAATGGTTTACTTTAACTGGCAGAGTTAAGGCCATTCGACCTTCTCTTCCACTCAACCAGTATGATAGAAAATTACTACAATGCTATGAATATAACATAATTAATACAATACAATACAATTCAAAGCAATACAATATTACAATACAAGACAATACAATTCAAAGCAATACAATACTACAAGACAATATAATACAATACAATGACAATTCTTTTCATCTTCACAACACCAATAAAATAATTAATGTAATAATAATAATAATAATAATAATAATAATAATAATAATAATAATAATAATAATAATGTTTTACTTTAACTGGCAGAGTTAAGGCCATTTGACCTTCTCTTCCACTCAACCAGTATCGTATACACTCCTGGAACAACAACACGTAAAACCTTCCAGAAACATCCGTCACAGAATTTCGTTTCACAGTGTTCCACTAGTAACCTGTCACTTAAAATAAAATAAAATAAATTTACACTTCACCAACACTCGATCCCGTGTTCTCTGCCTCTGTAAATGCTAATGATTCTTTGCAATAATGTCGGACTGAAAAATTGCTAAAAAAAAAAAAATTTCAGTTAGAGTCTAATATAACGCAAAATTCAGTGAACATACGATTTAATAAATAATTCAATTTATTTACGAATATAGGTGATAAAAATTTAAAATATAATAATTTCTAGTAATAAATTCTAGTAAATTCAAACATTTATTTCACCACTAGAATAACGCCTCATTACAGGCAATGCAAAATAAAAATTGTTTCTAAAAAATAATCTGACTGTATATTAGTATTAGTTTGTTGCAAAATGGCATGTCTTTATATGTGCCCAATTCCGTGTATAACAGACTGTTAATATTGCAGAATTCCCATCAAAAGGATTTCTTGGAAACTCAAATAAACTCGTCTACCCATTGTCATATTACGAAAACAATTTCAGTCTTATTTCTAAACGAGCAACACAAAAACTAGATATATAATCCACAGCATCAGGCAGTAAGTCAGTTTATAAAGACACCCCATTTTGCAACAAACTAATACTGTAGGATTATATTTTAAATTTTCATCTCCTGCGTACGTAATTAAATTTAATTAAGAAGTTATGACCGGAATTATTATAGTTTGTTCACGTGGAATATTGCGTTATACTAAACTGCGCCAGTCCGACAATTAATATGTATTGCCACATAAGTAACTCAGTTGCAATTACTGCAGTCCTGAGTTCGAATTTCGGTGGTGGCAGAGTCGTTTTTGTGGTGAACAAAGCTAAGATTCTTGACTGTTTTTCTTAGAGTTATCCCATTTCTTGCGTTAGAAGGCAAAAGTAAGTAAGAGCCAAAACACAAATTTTCAGATTATGGATTATTCATGTATAACATGGCAAATGGGGCGCTCAGACCACAAGGGAATCAAGTAACAAAAATAAACTTTTCAGAAAATTAGATTTATACGATGCTATGCATAGACATTTCGCTAGCCCGCGCTACGAGCGTGCTAAACTAGCCTCGGCTATCGACTGATTACTTGTACAAGATTCATATCGTTTCATATCGCTAACACTGGTTTATGAATACGAAAAACGTTAGTTCGCTGATCATCCACCGGAAGCCCGCGCTAAGAATGTCTATGAATATGGCCCATAGTCTTTTATGTAGAGTTAATTACCCATTAAAAGTGAGTGTGATTTTAAACATCTGAACTCTAGGAGAAGAAAGAACCAGGAAATTTTAACGCAACCAATTGCGTTTTAATAATCAGAGGTCAAACATTAATATGTTTATGCTCAACCATGCCGAAATGTAGTAATTATATACCTGGCAGCAGCTCTTTAATGGACCTCATTAAAGTACACCCATTCTTTAATGTTTAGGTGATTCACCAATCAGAAAACACCATTGTAGCAATATGAAAGCGCAAGTATCGATTATTCTCGGATATGCAATCGAAAGAAAACTAGCAAAACGTCACGGAGGCTGGAAATCCAATACTGTCGCAGAAGGTTATGTTCTGTTACTATAATGATTAGCGTTAATTGTAAATAATATTCAAATAAATTCAATTTGTCATCTCGTTTTTCAATGTCTAAATCAATTTCATGGTTATATCAAGATTAATGTTTATTTTACTCTCTAGATTATATCAAGGTCAATGACATTTGTGTCTCGGAAAAAATCAATACTTTCGCGTCTGCGCACATCTCACAATTTACGAGATATTGCACAAGGTCAGTTCCGCTTCCCGGTCAGATAAGAATAACATGAATACTTATGAATAATTTCAAGTTAGAAATATGGTCGTATGAAACTTGCCTATAATGGTAATTAAGACGTTCGTATGAAAATTATGAAACTCGCTTGCGCTTGTTTCATAAACATACTCGCGTCTTAATTACTACCATTATAGGCTCGTTGCATAATGTACTATTTTAAGATAGAGTCTCCTGTAGGTTCTGAGAGCCTTTAAAGAGTAAGGGTAACATTTCCAGATATGAGTTTATTGTTAAGAATAATTACTTGTCTTGATCTCATCTGTCATCACAAGAGGTACGTCTCTTGACTTTTTGTAAACTCTGTATACCATTTACACGCTCCGGAAAATTAGCTTGCCTCACTATAAAGCTGTAATAAAGACTATTTTAACACAACGAGGGTGCAAGCTGTAACCATGGCGACCTAATTCCTCTCAGCCAGCTTTATAAAAGCGACGTATGTTTGTAACTAAGTCGACACGACAAATCCAAACACTGATTGTGCAGATACTCTCTTATGTATGAGTCTACAACTGCTATGAATGTATTTACATAAATTTGAGAGAGACTCGCTGCGCTGATGGGAAGCCCCTCAACGTCTGGGGATGGGGATCAGACCGACAAATTGCCCTCGATAGTGTCCCGTTAACTCTTCAGCGTTCTATTCCTGTTCATGAAGAGCGCAGATCGTCACTTCTTGATTATACGCTGGGCGAAATTACATTACTGAGACATCGATTACGAATTTATCACTATGGTTCCGGTGGTAGACTATCCGGCTATAGGGGAGAGTCGGGTAGTATCGGACATCGGGTAGTATCGGACAGTGCGTTTCTTTCACCTACCACCATATGGTAGTACCTGAATGACATGGTTACGTTTCTCTATGCGACACCACAGAAACGTAACCATGTCAATCAGGTACTATCATCGTGTGGTAGATGAAAGAAACTCACTGTCCGATATTACCCGATGTCCGATACTACCCGACTCTCCCCTAATCTCCAGCGGAATTGGGTTCAATTCTCGAAAAATTCTAGATATATTTCTATTTGAGAGAACAGCGTTTTCAAGAATTCATTCTACATCACTTTTAATTTTTATAAAAATGTCCTGACAGTGCAATAGTTATTAATAGACTTCGTGGAACTGCCACGAGAATCGCAAAGTTTACTGCGCCCGCAGTATAGACTGTATGAGAAGGGGGCGTGCAAAGGATGGAGTATGCCTATAATGTAAACACTGAGCAGTATACTGCCGTTACAATAAAACCTGTATCCTGCATTCAAGAAATATAATGAATGATCATTGAAGTAGGAAATGTCTAAACATGTAAATACACAGTTGTTTATAGTGAGATATATTAACTCTTAAAATTTAATGTAAGATACTCACATAATCCTTGAATAAATGCATTGCAGTGAAGAGTTACGTACATTTTGAGCGACTGCAAAGTAACCTCCCCCGATGGTCATTTAAACAGTTTTTATTTTGGAAAAATATACGTTCAACATCACACGATGTAATACAAACATATTTGAAGAACGGAAGTCACTACTTTTTAGTACACCAACTTCAGGTGTCTTGTCGTGACCTGATGGTACATAATTTATAATACGAAGTTGTTAATAGGCAGAATTTTTAGCAATAATGTTTCTCATCTTACATTTAACTTTTTCTGAAATTAGTGAATTGTTATTTTGGATAACGGTTTGTGATGCTTTATCCATTATATTAAGGGCTTCTGAGAGTTGTAGTTTAGATGATTCTAACAGGATGATGCTTTTGGACATGATTTTAAAATTAGAATCAATGAACAGAATATCTTCCAATAGCTGTTCAGAAGGCAATGATTTTACAGCTGCAACAGCGGAACTGTCTGTGCTATTCAATGCATCAATTACCTCCATTATTTTGCCATAATGTTCTGCATAATAATTAACAGCATCCAACCACGTTCCCCAACGGGTCAAGATCGGCTGCGAGGGTAAGGGTATTCCAGGGGCAATTATTTGGAACAGCAACACTCTCATTGTAGTATGTTTGACTGAATTCTTGTCTGCACTGAACAAATAATAGCTTTAACTATTCGAACCACAGTAATGCAAAAACAAGTAAACAAATTGAAATTCTACATCCAAATTAGATCTTAATCCAACATCGAGGTCGCAAACCCATTTGCTTACATAGGTATACATTAGCTGTAGCTGCTCTATCTATTTGGACCGGTCACAACTCTTAACATGAACTGCTTATACTACGAGACCGGGCGGCGCTCACCTCCTCTATACTATCGTACATCGGCAACCTGATTGCATGCTGCGTGTGGCAATTCAACGAAGTCTAGTTATTAATATCATCGTTTGAGCCATGATTCCCAAATTCAAACTCAAGAACGACAGAATTTGTTTTTAAATATCTTGATTACACAACTTTTAACACTATATCACTTCGGAATATATATTATATGTCTTTATCGTGTTAAATATTACTGTACCTGGTTAACATGTTTCGGTCTGTTATTGACCTTCTTCAGAACTAGTCGTTGTTGGTCTTGGCGCCTTTTGTTTTGTTTCCTGTGGGTGTGTGTTTGTGTAGTATAATGTGGAGTCAAAGAGTGTGTGTGTGTTCTGAAATTGAGTTGTGTGTTGAGAATTTCATTTGGATGTGTTTTTGTATTTCTGTATATTTCGTATTGATCTAGTGTGTTTAGTTTCTGGCTTTTTGGTTGGATGTGTAGAATTTACATGTCCGTGTTGATGTCTCTATAGGTGTGGTTAGCATTTGTGATGTGTTCTGCATATATGGAAGAGTTTTGTAATTTTGTTATGGCTGTGATGTGATCTTTGTAACGTGTTTGAAATGATATGCCTGTCTTTCCTATGTAGAAGTTATTTCAGATGTTACATACAAAAACATAATCGCAAAAAACAAGAATACAACACAAACACAAGAACACAAAAAATGCATCACACTAACATATGAAAACAAACACACACACACACACACACACACACAGATTGCAACCTCATTCAAGAAATTAAATTATAACATGGCATACAGAACAAATACAGTAGAACTTGGTTATAGCGACCTCGTTTTGTGCGACACCTCGCCTATAACGTCAAATATTCTGTGGTCCCAACTAATTCCCCATAAGACATATGCTTTTCTACCTTGCTTAATACGACAAACGCATATGCGTCTACCTCGCATATAACGTCATTTTCAACCTCAGTTTGGAATAAGATTTTCTAAGAACCAAAGTATTTTAAGAAAAATATTTTGTTGAAATCTGACCCTGACAAATTCTTTACAGTCTCCTTCTGTCATAGACCTCTTGAATGCAGACGGATTCCCCACCCCATTGTAACCTGCCCGAATTCATGCGGTATTAGATCAGTGTCGACAGGAAGTTTTCACTAAATCCACGCATTTTAACGCAGTATGAACACTAAAAGAAGTGAGTCATTAGAATTATGAACGTGTTCTATGAAGCTAAGGAAGGGAGCAGTGAAATTGCAACTGAAATTATGAACATAGAACGTAATTTAGCCCTAGAAAGTGTGTATTGGGCAAGTAGAAGACAACAGAGTAAAATGACTGATTACTTCACGCCTAAGTAAAGTAGTTTGGTGAGTACTGAACAAACTGTTTTAATACAGAATACTGTATTTATAATTGTAGGCCTACATGTATTTTATTATGTTCATTGTAGGCTTAAAAGTCAAGACATAAATCTAAAATAAGTCTAATTAAGTTTGTTATTTTTCATTTTTCACCTCACTAGAATGATAATGTGAATCTCGGTTACTACGACACTCGTTTATAACAACATAATTTTTAAGGTCCCTTGGATGTCGTTATAACCAAGTTCTACTGTAATACTCTATAAAAACATCTAAAACACAAAAACAACACAAACAAACAGACACAACCACACAGGCGTATACAAACTCAAATGTAACAAGAGAATATAATAAACAAAACAAATGATGTAGGTTAAAGTATTAGAAGCTAAACTATGACAAAATATTATGTCGCTATATTGTAATAACTTTCTATGAATTGAGAAAAAACTCCCCATAGATTTCCGAATATGGAAAAATTGAAAAGAACAGTCAGAGATAGAATTTGTCCACAGAACCCAGATTCTTAAATAAATTTAAATTATGCCTGAAAAATATAGAAACTATAGAATTAGTGATTGTCTATGGGGCTGGATGTGTCATGTGATGTCCTGCGATTTATCAGCGGTGTTGATTACACGACTATGGAGGCCTATCACACACGCGCATTGAAAATGTAAACAGATTTCACTTATAATCCAACATTCGGGAAAAAAGGACTTAACGAGATGTTAGAAGTAATTCGACAATTTCTTTGACACTCAGTGCGGACAATTCCGTGCTACAATGTTTGATGTTGACTAAAATGAAAATCTCTGGAAGTCGAGACGTATAAACCTTCTTTTTTCCACGGTTATTCTCCTGCTTTCTGTTTTGTTTCTATTCTCTTTGTCGCTCCGTATGCGTGATAGAAAACGGACGAACTCTCGGCTCATGAGATTTATGGCAGAATGCACTCTGCAGCGTGCATAGTGTAACCAAGAGAAATGGGTCCCCATAGCTTCAACTCTGCGCTGAGGCATGAAACAAAAGACGGGGAGAGGTCATCGAACTTTAATAGTAAAACAAGCAAGTTTTGTAAACTTGAAAATACAGGACACAGGGGTGGAATTACATGACGAGATAGCTTTGGTGCCTTCGGGGGGATTTTTGTTATCATACGAGACTTTTACTTCTCTATTTCATAGGTGAGGTGCCACGACAACAATAGAAACATGAACTACGGCTAATCTTCTTACTCACTCCTCCAGTTGCTCAGTGCGGGCTTATGATTCCGTCTAGATGGTATTCGGGGAATAGACTGTTTAATCTGGTGACAGTTAAGGACCTATACGTGTCACTGCGGTATCTCCAGGGGTGAAAAATCCATCCGTAGGGTCAATCACTCATCTCACCTCTATCTTCCTGATTCCGTACGCTCAACGAATGTCTGCATGTCATAGATGCTGTTAAAAATTGTTCATTCTTACAACTCTGGGACCAAGGAATCTCAGATGAACTACACTCATCCCCCTTTAATTCCGTAAATTTTATTTATTTATTTAAATACACAATTTCTTGGAACCTATTTTACACGAAATTACATAAGGGTTATAGTTATAGACTGATAGTTTATGTTATTATAATAAGAATTCCTTTGACGCGGGTAATCCAGTCTTAACATATATATATATATATATATATATATATATATTACATTAATTTGAATTAATTTTAAGTTCTTAAATATATTACATATAAAATTACGAAACTGTTTATACCAGCATGTTTTTCTGAACACATTGAATAATGTTTTGTCATATATTACCAGTGGCGTAGCATGAAATTTTGAGTAGGGGAAGCTAACTCAAGTTGTCTTTCATGCAATATGAGAAAACTTATTACAAAAATACAGCCTTAAAATAAATAATAGTCAATGTCAAGTCAGCAGTCGAAGATTGGTTGGTACATCGTAAGTAACACCAATAAGGCATGACCTCAAATGGTACGTAGTAAAATATGATTTCACGGTTTACACATATCTCCTAACAAATAGACACGTATACGTATAACATTAGCTCACTCCCTGTCATACTTAGAGAAATCACAATATTAGTATCATTACGTAAGTATGCGTCTGTCTTTTGGTTGTGTCCTTCATTGACAGCAAGGGAGTCGGTCATTTGCTTTTTAAATCATACTTTTGTTTGTAAGTCAGTTTTGATAATACAATTGTCCTAAAAAAAATTCAAGTAAATTAGTGTCAGGAACTGTTATTTCGCTAATTATTTATTATATCAGCCACAGTGGACACTAACACTTCAACTAAAAACAAATGACGAAAAGGGATAACTCGGAAACTACTTATTTTAAATGTTAAAGCTAGCTTCTTTGCGAGCCTTGCGACTAGGGTAGTTTAGTTAGAAAGGGATGGAAAATCTGCGGGGTGGATTACACAGAAGAAACCGGTCTGCTTGGAAGCTGGTGTGTGCAGGCTTCTTGTTTACTGCTGCATCACAAATCATCCCGAGCTGCCGCATCACAATATTTAAAGCGTAAATATAAATTCTATTAAAATTAATAAATAATTTTCTCCATAAACTGCAGGTTTATTATGAAATTATTATTAACTGGGGAAGCTGAGCTTTTTAGCTTACATTGACGCTACGCCACTGTATATTACATTACAAAAATATAAATGTCCGACTAAAGTAAATCTTCTGTTTTCGAAAACTGGACATTGAAACAAAAGGTGATCGACAGTTTGCTGTTCCTCACAGATAATAAAATAAATACAGGAACATAGAGAGCTGAAAAAGTATATGGACTATAAAAGAATCCACTGCTATCCAGGAAAGAAAAGCACTAGAAGAGATGTAAAAGTAGGAACAGCGCGTACTCAATCCAAAAAACTCTCACTTACGTATCCTATATCTTACACTATCAAACTGTTCAGGGTTACAACCACTTGCCTAGCTTCTTATTCTACTATAAGATTGAGAATATAATTCAAAAGTTAAAATTTAGAAAATTGACGCCAATTCGACAGGGTTTTCGGGTGAATATTGATTTTTCTAAAGGTGACTTTTAGCTTATTTTAAGATAATTACTTTTAATGACATGGAAAATATAATAATTATTGTTTTACGACATTATTCTTCAATGTTACCGAAAATACAATTAACTTTACGTAATTATTGTCACAACTCCAATATAAATATGAAATGTGTGATTTTACTCTTTAACAAAAGTAGACTATATTAATTACAGTCCCCCTTGGACAACATCAATCTGCATAACATCAATTTATTGGCTCGGATATCAGTTGTTCATTCGCCATACTGAATTTTTTATGTAGTCAATAACTGCTATCCAACGTTTCAGAAATACTTATCGAACAAATAATGCTATCGAATAGATATCTAACGTTCCACAAATCTACCACAGAAGTGGAATTGAACAAAGTCCTTTATCAGGATGACAACAGCTACGAGAACACATAGTAGCGGTGTTTTAAATGAAGAAAAAATTCCTAAAATTGTCGCTTTTTTCACCAGAGTGCCTCCTTAACATTACGTCATCTTTTATTTCACGATTCAATGTTGTGTATCACGAAATTGTCAAGAGAAAAAAATTCATTTGTACTCACTTTAATGTACCTCACCCTACTTTCAAAGTATTTAAGTCTAATACATTAAAGATCGCGTAGTTTATCTGATACTACACATATTAACAACTATTGAGGTTAATGGCGAAGTGCATCAACATCGGTTAAAAACGCAGTAATCATAGATTACGAAACGACAGTTAAACAGTAACCGTGGTTAAAATGTAATTTTTGTGCACCATTCATAATCACCGATTACTTAAACATAGTTAGCTGACACTTCATTTAACCAGAGCAAAGTCTATGATAACTGTTTCACAAAATGACTATTCATACCACAGCAAAGATAATAGTCAACATCTAAAAACGACTGCGCTCACTCCGTTCTATATCGAAGTGAACATGTCCTACATTTTCGCATTTTTTGCCTTTGGGCGCTGTTATATTTGCGAGTTGCATTTCTTTGTTTTTCATTGCTGTTAGGTTAAAATCGTACAAAATAGAAAATTGAATGCAAAAATGATTATATCCCAATGTGAGGTTAAGTATCGATAGACTTACTTAATAGACCATAAAGGAAAAGGATGCAGAAGATTAGTAGAAATGTGTGTACACCCAAGATCCCATTTACACCAGGTTACTGTTCATTATCCTAAGATCCATCCATAACCTCTCTTTGTTGAGCCAGTGACAGAGAAAGAGATATTCAAGTATTCCCTCTTAAAATACAGAAAATAACAGTTACATAGAATCTTAACATAAGGAGCTGATCAACAAAGAAATATGACTGTTTTTGAGTTATTGCATTTGTAGATTTTGATAAACAAAATCCCTCCTGAAATTTTCTGTCACCTAATTCCTCGTAAAGATTCTCTCTTTCCACTAAAGAAACTTCACGCTCACGCTCTATCCATATAATTCAAGTACTGTACAATAATAATCGTCTTCGAAGTAAACATCTGTGGCTCTGGCCGCCATTTTGCTTTACTTAATCTACTAATCACTGGTTATCTCCTTTAACCGCTCGAAAATGGCCGGTTATAGATTACTGTGGTTAACCTTCTATTTAAGTCGTAACCGAGGTCGATCCACTGTAAAAATGCTTAACCAGAGGTTAGATGACAATTTTAACTTGTGGTTACACTAACCGACGTTGATGCACGTGGGCATAAGTCTTGTCGCCCTATACCTAATTTTTATGCACGGCCGGTCAGTAATCAATGCATTATCGCCTTCAGACTAGCAAACTAGCATTTTACAACCGTAGGGCTGTAAAACTATCAGTCCTAGACAAGTAGAAGAGACAAGACCTGTCCTGTGACCTTATCATGTGCCGTGGCTCTATCAATAATGGGTATGGACGGAGAACTCTTTTAGTCTGAGACGAACTTCCATGTCGTATAATATTAACCATCATGAAATAAATCCTCTTTCTGATAGTTTATTCTTTCCACTCTCGCCTCCTGATCTGCACGAGATTTGTAACGCTAGTGACGTCGTCTAATTGCAAGTGTAGCAGGTTGCGGTACAATAAGGGGAATTCAGTGTAGAGGCATTAAGATGAAAGCTGTTCTTGTAACAAATTAGCTAATATCAATTCATTGCACTCTATACAGAAAACCTGCGCGCGAAATGTTTTAAGTTCAAAAGCAAAAGATAATCCGATTACGTATTAAGTGACATTATCTGAGCTCCAGTGTGACGATATGTTGAAAAATAAATACAAAAATAAAAAGAACTTAAGTGGTTTTTATCATAATTTTCCTCATACTACGCTCCTATGACTGCACAGATATGCGGCAGGTATGTTGAGTATAATATATGTGGGACAAAATATATGTGCGAACAACTATTTGCCCTAATGAAAATAGCAGAATCAAAATATAGAAGTTCATTGTCAGAAACGAACTTAACGCACAGTCTCAGATAGCACAGCCACTGCATCAAAAACTGAGAATAAAACTACCAGCAAATTCTCAAATTAACTATTAAATTATGTATTTAGTTAAAGTCTTCCTCGTGTAAATATGCCCTTTATATATTTGGAACTCACTGTGGATATACACTGAACAACATTATGAAAAAATTTCTCAATTTTTTACATATGAAAAAATACAATGTTTTGGGGTTCATTATTACTTTCACGTCGAAAATATCCTGTATTCCGGAATGCACAGCAACGAACATTCATCTGTTTGCAACCAGACTATTTTGAAATCTTTGTTCACAAATCTTTCTTGCCACTTTGCAGATTCTCCAGATCTTTCAAAACCGTTGAGACTCAGTCCTGAGATTTTTGTTGTTCTATTTTTAATGTTCAGTATAATTCTACACTTCAAACAAGTCACTGGCATGAGGAAAAAAGCTCAAAAAAATTCTGTAGGTTGCAGTTAGGGCACAAATGCATGTACAGTCGAACTTCGATATCTCGAAGTGCTTCTAGAAACTGGTTATAATTCGATTTATAAAAAAATTCGAGATATACAAAATATAAAAAAAAATCCAGTACCATAAATTACATATTATTGATGACAAATATTACCGATTTACTTTCAATAAAAATAAGTCAACTCTTTGTTTGCTTTTCAGGATGACGATTTTAGCAATTCATAACAAAGCTTAAGAAGAATGTCAAAGACATGCCATTATGTCCTTGCAATGGTGTTTACTATGCTATATGGTACAGATATCTGCCTTTAGTGATTGACAGCGGTTTGGATTAGTACAAATGAGTTAATTCCTGGAGAAGACACTTTAAAAAAAAAAAAAAAAAAAAAAAAAAGGAAAATACTAATGTACAATGCGTGTTAAACTAATGGCGTTTCATAACATTCATTAAATTTTACTTACACATGGGCACATAACTTTCATTTTGACCTTAAAGTCGAGTTAAAATATGTATTTCCTACTGGGAAGAGTAATATTAATCGAGATATCGAAAAAATTGAGCAATAGAACTTCGAGATATAGAAAAAATATTACATGTAAATTATAATTATGATTAAACCGGGAAATTAAAATTACTTCGAGGTATCGGAAAATCGAGTTATAGAAGTTCGAATTAAGAACGTTGGGCAGTATATTATACTATACTTCGGATCTCTGCACATACATCTTATATCAAAATCATGTAGGCCTATGAAGTATGGTATAGTATATAGTATAGTATGGAATGCTTTAACTGCAGATTTACTAAAGGCTTTACCAATAACAAAAAATGTATTTAAAATAGGCCTAAGGACTTTACTAATAGACGGTAGTATATTATACACACTATTTAAAGGATGTAATTAATATTTTATTATTTGAAGTGTTGTATCAGTGAAGAAGCGTGTTGTGTCAGTGAAGTGTGTTGTGTAAGTGAAATGTGTTTCTGTCAGTGTAGTTTCATAGTTTATAGAGGCAGTGCAAAATACTTGATCAGTGAAATGTTTTTGAAGTGTTAGTGAAATCAGGATAGTAGCAGTGAAATAATGTGTCGTAGTTCCAGTGCAGAGAGTGAGTTGTCAGCGAAATGAGTGTAGTGCTGAAAGATAATTATGCAGGTATGAACATATATCATACTCGTGGGTTTCAGTTCGAACTTAGGGTTAAGATACAAATTAGATTTACTTTAAATGTTATTTTAAGTGGTCTTGCTTCATTTAATTTAGGATGCTCCTTGTTATTGTATTATTATTATTATTATTATTATTATTATTATTATTATTATTATTATTTTTCAACACCTGACTATCTTTTAATACTATACTATACATTAGTGAGATCGAAACTCGAATATGCATCTGTAGTTTGGAACTCTTATTACTAGTTCTGATTCGGCAAAACTGGAAAATATTCATAGGAAATTTATTTCATTATGTTCGTACAGATTCCTGCCTAATAACTCTGGGTATAACTATGATAAAAATGCGAGTACTTTAAATGTCGAAGCCTGTGTGCCAGACGTCATGATCTCGATTATTTATTCTTATGTAAGGTTCTTAAAGGTGACATTAATTGTCAATCTTTCTTAAACAGTGTCATCCTTCGTATTCCTATGAAGGACATGAGACATCACAAACTCTTCTATATTAGAAATTCTAAATCTTCCTCTCCGGTCTCCAGATGCATTAAACATGCTAACTTACATGTAGGCGATTTCGATCCATTCAATGTATAGAAATATTAGAATATGGCAATGTCTTTGCTAATATTATTTGCATAGACCCCTAATCCTTATACACAAATTGGTAGTAAGAATCAACTCCTTTCCCTAATATTTTATAGTATTAATTCTTGTAAATTAATTATTGTCATCTATGTTCTTTATTTTGTACCTTAGTTGTTCATTTTAATGTATTAATTGTATCGCTGTGCTGGACTTTTATTGGCCAATGGCTGTTGTTCAGCACATAAATGAATAAATGAATTAATGAATGAATGAATGAATTAATTAATTAATAACTAATAAATAAATAATTTTTTATTTATTATTCATTGTTTGTATTATTGTTATTATTGAGTGTAATTAGTTACTACTGCCAAGGGGTATATACCCATTTGCAGTGTGAAAAGACACACATACACGCACGCACGCACACACAATATTCTCAAGACTCAGGTTAAAATGTTTTTCCTTTAGAATCACCCACACTATCATCAACGGGTCTTTCCTCTTGAATCATCCTGTAATGTATACATTACATATCTACAGCTGAGGCAGGATTACAATCTTAAAGACGTTTTATCTCTCATAATAATATTTAAAATTAAGTTATATTAAAAATAAATTATAATTACTTCAATTTCACTGAGTTTTCAAACGAGGAGTGGATCCATATCGGTGCCGTTTGTATTAAAATAATGTGTGTGGGAACCATAAAAGACAGTTGAACGTTTGTCTATTTGCATTGTAAATTGATCACTCCTGCGGCGTCTGGGAGCCAACACACACAGTCATCTGTGGCCTGACAGGAATTGAAGTGCGGTCGCTTCCAGCCGGCACGTAGAACGAGGCGGCCCATCGATTGCGGTACGCACACAGCACACGCAAATTGACTAATTAAATTTTACAAATTTTAGTAATAAATTCTATAAAATATACGATGAGGTTGTAAAGCGCAATAGCGAAGTTATAGTATTTTCATAGTTATGAGCATACTGCCGATCAAGATTACGCTAAAGTGGTTCCCAGAGACCTGAGTTTGAAACCAGAATATTAAAATATTAGCCGTGTTACCCACCTTCAAATATACAGGGTGATTCACGAGGAAAGGTAAAATATTTAGGATACGATATCTTAGGTCATTTTAAGTGAAAAAGTTCAAATTAACAATGAGCGTATTCCGAATCTCACCGGTGAGCAATCTGATGGCATCACGGTATTCCGAATTCCACCGATGACGTCATTGATGCTCCACCGGTGTCGCACCGGTGCCATCAACTTGCAGAGGTAGTGGCAGTCTCCATCAGCCGCCATCAGTGAATCTGATTGGTTCTTGTATAGGGCGGGAATTAGCAGACGAATAACATCGTGCACTATTGTGTCATGGCGGTGTGTTCTGCTTTAGTTCTGCTGTATTGTTTGTAATGAGCACAACGTAAAAACAATATGTTAATGGCTTATGAGTGAACATGTCAACGGACCAGTTATTACTACCGGTTCAAGAAATAAATTGTTTATGCTATCTTTTCTTTGAACGTGATGGGAGTACGAAAATTTCGCAAAATTTTGCTAGTGTAGCACAGAAAACAACTTGTACAGTCGCCATGACAGCCATCGATCCTTGCAGCAGTTTTGTTCCTTATTTCGCTGCAACGTGATGTCATTGATGCCACCGGACCGGTGAGATTCGGAATACGCTGATAGATTCCTTTTCCAACGATGGCGGAGCTACATGTATTTTTTTGGTGAAAAGTCTCGCCCCAATGTGAATCAGACGTTACCATATGCTGCTGACATGAGAACGTGAGACAAGGTCACCGATCGCAATGAATGACGTAACATTGGAATCTGCATTGTGAACGATGTAGATAAGAGAAAGAAACCGGGTGGTGGGACATTACAAATGTCCAATCGCCTGCCCTTGTCTGATGTAATGACATAGAACACGCAGATAACACAAATACACTATCACTTATCAATTCACAGAATTTCAGTCTGCTACCTACAGTACAGTAGTTATACAGGTACAGTTATCGGAAGTGTTGTTGTGTTTTCAAGATTCCTTATAAATTTTGGACTACAGAATACGCCGATATTGTGTATATTTATGGTTTGTGCGATCGAAATTCCTTGCGTGCCGTCGCTGAATATGAACGACACATTCCGAGCAAAATGGTACCATATCGAAGAGTATTTACTGTCTATGGTATTGGATGAGAAACTTGGTACACCAAAGGAAGGTGGAAACGAGAGAGGCGCTAATGGACCATATTTTGGATGCTGCACGCCGCATAAAGAACAGCCACGAGCAACTCTCCCAAGCGGCGAGCGCGATTCACGCCTAGCGCAACAGTGCATTGAAGCAGAAGGAGGTACCTTTGAAAATGTGCGTAAACGTCGACCCCGACGTCCAGAATATTAGGCATGTATGCATACGTGAATATAAACTTTAAATTTTTCCGTTATCTGTCTCTAAATGCGCGTTAATACAATGGAATCCCAGACGTTTTTGTGAAATCTAAGAGCCATATCTTCGTAGCCGTTCGAAAGCGGACTCATATTCATATGAACTTTTTGACTCAGAACGACTTCAGAATTGACATCCTAAATTTTTTTACCTTTCCTCGTGAATCGCCCTATAGAACTATTATTTACATTACATTCGGCAAAAATTAGGTTCTAAGTATGAATTTTGAAACGAACACGTGAAACACTTTTGCCCTTTTAATGTAGACCTGTGCGATTAAAATTTTCATTTCAGTTCAATATTTCTAGGCTTTTATTGCTCAGATTAGAATAACAATTTTCATGCTTATACAATCAATCATTCTGATTTATAAAAGACAACTTTATTTTATCCATTTAACTGATAACCTGTTTTCCCAATTTGCTAAGTGTACATCATTCCTCGGATGCACATTATTTCCCACAATTTTCACTTATATGCCTTGTATTTTTTAAATTACTTAGCAATGTATACTGTAAATTCTAAAGCAAAATTTAATTCAATATTTCACGTGAAAGAGAAAAATATTGAACTTTGTTAAACATTTTTTCAATTTTTTCAATGATATATATTTTTTTCATGTGCACTAAACCCATTCTACTAAGTAGAATACAGACTGCAAAACACACTGTAAAAATTTTATGTAAATTGATTAAGTAGTTTCAGAGAAAAATGCACGTTTGAAAACTGCATTTAGGAAAGAAGGATGTATGATTAATGCTCAAATTTCAGAGGCTATTTAAAGGGCTTATCTGCAGAACTACTCCCACAATATGTATATTGTTTTAAAGAGCAAGTTTTGTACTTTTTTAATACACAAAATAAAAAATCGGACTTTTTTGACCCTTAATCACTACCTGGTTCCCTTAATGTAGACCTACAATATTTTATTTCATACTCTGTTGAACTTCCTAATTTTTATTTATCATTATTTTTATTTATTTAATACTAGTCATACTCGCGCACTAATTAGATTAATGGCAGACTATTTATTCTGCATCCGTGTTTTTATTTTTTCAATTATCAGAGAACACATTCACTTTCTTTGAAATGACACAGAAAAAGGAAATTGTTACTGCATCACGTTCAGTTAATTAACTAATTTAGTCTCATCACTCGCTGCAGTGGAAAGAACAGGATACTAATTAAAAAAATACAAATTTGTTTCAACCTTTTTACCCAAAATGTCACAATTGTTTCATTTGTTCACTTTGCTTACAGCAAAACACTATCACAGAAAATAATTCTAGCTAGAAAATGAAAAAAAAAAAAAAAAACACGTGTTCTATAACGGGCTAACACGAACCCAAGCAATAAATATGAAAAAATAATAAATATATAAAATTATTAAATAATCATTTTAATCATAAAGAAAACTAAAGTAACCGAAGATAGCATAATTAAGTTACTGGAACGTTTTGGAGTATATTGATGTAGATATTAACAATAAAATGTGATGTTGAGGGTTAAATAATAATGGAGGGACATTCAGATGAAAAAATTATATTCCACGAACTTTTTTTTTTTTTTATAAATTCAAGGAAGCAACTGAGAAATGATATTTACCAAATCAGATTTAGATAAGTAAAAAGGAATATAAATACTTTGTTCTTGGAAAACAATCAACAACGGAAAACAATTGAACCAAGGTGTTATGTTAGCTTTAAAGTTGAATTTTTAAGGAGTTGTACTTACGTCTATTTGCAGTCATGTGTTACAATTGTTACAAACAGGTATTTACACCAGGTAATTAATCAGACAAATCAGACAAAAATTATTTTGTACTAATACATTTATGTTCAAATTAATAAATGTGTTATTTGTATATTATAAAATAAACATCTAAATAAATTTACAGCCTATGTGTATGGATTAATCAGCCTATATTATATTTGTATTCTATAATTTTGGAATTTATATTTTTTTAATAAATTGTCCTACTTTATTCACGTGCGATATTATTCTTCTCTATGTTAATATTATATTATATAAATTCATTCCCGCTGTTATTTTAATTTTTATTTCTTTTTTTATTTTATTTTATTTGCTACATTCCTCTTATATTAATATAGGCCTATTATATTATATAATTTCACTGTAGCTGTAATTTTAATTCTAGTTCCTATTTTATTTTACTTTGTATATTCTCTTGTATGCTTATTAATAATATATCTGAACTGCGACCGAACACGAGCGCTGCTCATTCGTTCCTCAAATTTTGTTAATATTACTGTATCTCCTATTTATATTGATTGTATTATTTTATTTCTATTTCTATAGTTGTAATTATATCTGTATTCTGTATATTTAAATTTAAATAAATAAATAAATAAATAAATAAATAAATAAATAAATAAATAAATAAATAAATAAATAAATGCATTAAACTCTTCGCGGGGCCCTGTCAACAATCACATCACTAGGACACCCCTCAACACAACTAAATAATATAATGGACTCGTCCACAAGACGCAGTATTGCCTCCTGGTGCATATCTAAGTAACTGTTTTACATTCATTGAAAAGGTTTCTGATTGTATGTTTTTATGTTGGTGGAAGTTGAGTGGCGTCAGTAACTGCAGTAGCGTAAAGTTTCTTTTTATGCATTCTTTGGAAGAACGTACATTTATGAATTTCGACGTAGTGTGAAATAAAATAAAACATTTAGATTTGTAGCGGATTTACAGTCTGTACAGTGTACACCTAGAAAACTACTATACTTTGTAAAGAGTTGTAGAGAATAGAGAATACGTTTATAGATTTGTTAATTGGAGAAAAAGACTAGTCAGAGATGAAATAAGTGAACTGATTAATTATCACAAGCTATCAATTGTTGAGCATCAAAATTTGAAATAGAATCAGTGCAAGAGATTACAAGTTAGCTTCTGCAACTGATAAAGTTATCAGAGCTGTGAAATTAACTCCTTCCTCAGGATATGAAGAGACCGATACAAGAAGTTGAATGGGAATGAAGTGTTTTGATCGGACATAATCGTTTCTGGGGATAATTCAATTAATAGCTTTCTCAACTTTTTAAATTGAAAATTACAAGACATCATGAAAGAAAATTTATTCTGACTTTTAGTACAATTAACGTATTTACATAAAACTGTCAATTAATAAACTTAGACAATAGTACTGTTGAAAAGAAACTTTCAAGTTTTGTAGCTTGTTTATCTAGTCTTGAATTTGGTTTTATACTGGAGGAGAGTCTGAATTTTCCACTTTTTTATCATTCCAAAGTTTTATGTGGAAATAAATCTTAAGTTCTACTGAATAGATGAACAATTACGTATAGATGTTATTATTCAGGCCCTGCCAAGTCTGTAAAGTGACTTATGCAACAGACAGGCTCATGTCAGTAGATTTACAGGCATGTAAAAGAACTACTGCGGGACAAAATTCCGGCACATCGGCGACGCTGATATGACCTGCGCAGTTGCGAACGTCGTTAAATAAACCATAATTTAAATTTAAGCTTAAACTTGTTCAATCACAATCGAGCAATTATTAATAAAATTATATTAAAATGTTTCAATGGACATTTACTTTTCATCCACCCGGTCGTAATGTATTGTTTTTTTATGACAGACAAATAACAATAAAATTTATTATTTTCATTTTCAGTTACGAGATTAAATTCTGGTGCTATTACGATAAATTGCATGTTTTTTTTTTTTGCAGCATATTGTGGTTATGTTTTTGTGCATGTCTCTTCTAATCTTCTAGCCGGTTATAAAACATCGTTCATTTGTTCACTCAATTATTTCGTTATGGTATATTTCAAAAGCCTCCTGATCTCTTTATCAGAGGTAAAGCACAACGGAACTGTATTAATGATTTTATAGTGCAGAATATTAGAAGCAGAATATTCTATATCGGTAAGTACAGGATATTTTTCCTCAAATAAAAATGAGAATTGTTGGAGCATAATTATACGCGTGAATCTTAACGCGAAATGAGACGAAGAATTAAAAATTTGGCATACTATATCGTAAGACTCTGACCTGAAATAACAATTGAGAATGTACATTTAAAATTTATAAATTAAAATAATAGCCTCTACTCGTGGCAGAAGTGAAACTTTTTAAGATATAAATATATATTAATATTCTTCAACACTTATGCAATTTAATGCCATAAATAATTAGTGTTAAATTAATACTTCATGCTCAATAAAATAAAAATGAAATAATTGGTTTACGATAGCTAAACTAATACATATATGAAAACACTACTATGCACTTCTTGATGTAAGAAAATTTCATTAATAGTTATCAAGATCTTGTGTCTGTTCGCTACATGAATTATATTATATCGTCAAAGCAAATTTCATTTGAATAAAACGCAGCTCCACTTCAATTAATTCATGCATTAATTTGTGTTAAAATCGGTGAAAAATTCGCAAACATGAATATTTACGCGATAATATAACAACGTACACATTTCGTAGATATAAGAGGCAAATCTCTCTTAAAAGGTTCGTCATAGAACTTTGTTTCACAGCGTTCGATCCATAATCTATCTTAAGAAGTTTCACTTCAGAAAGTTACACTGTATGGAAAGCAATTGACTTAGACTCACCATTCGTTGAGTTATAGCACTGCATTCATCTTCAGATTCTGCGGTGTCCTTTCCATGTTGACATACCATAAAGTTCTTCCTGAGGGAAACATCTTAAGTCCTGCACTCGGGGACAACTTACTGCAAACATCAGGAAAAAATCTTACTGCAAAATCAAATGAAATAAATTCTTAGACATAAATAAAATGAAATGAAACAAATGAAATAACATTGATAACAATAATAATAATAATAACTGTAAATCATAATATAAGAATAATTTTCACCCTCTTCGTAAATAAGTAATAATTTTCCCAAAAACATTAAAGGTAATCGCTGTTCGCATCGCATGAGTAATATTCAAAATAAGCTTTTGAATAATAATAATAAACCACTAGCATATTTAATTTTAGAATAACTTTCAAATACTGATTAAATAAATATAAATTAGATTTTAGAAATTTTACAATATACGAATAGCTATTGTACTAAATTGGCTAGACATAACACAATCAGATACAGTACAACCGACTTTTCCCTGTTTATAAAACATTTTCAGGTATATCGCTTGTATTTCCATCATTACAGTGAAAATATTCAAAAATGTCAAGAAAGTTTTGAGTGAAAGGGTAAAAATATATAATAAAAATCTTCAACAAGCTTAAGAAAAATGTCAACTGCATTATAAACCACTCATTTTGTAAAAATATAAAACAAAAATCTTCAGTTTTAGAATAACTTCAAATACTGATTAAAAGAATAAATATAAATTAGATTTTATAAATATGCAAAAATATCAAATGTAGAAATTATTTTGAAAAATATACAATACAAATCTTCAGTTTTGGTAATAATTTGGAAATACACAAAAAAGTCAAATTGTACAAAATATTTTGAACAATAACTTCAATTTTGCTAATAATGTGTCAACGTCTGTAGAAATTACATAAATTTGTACAAAATTGACATAAAATAATCGTATAGAAATTAAATAAGATATAGCACAAGTAGTAGTTGTAACTGTTGTAATTGTAATAGTGGTAGTTTTAACAGTATGTGTAACAGTAGTAGTCGTAACATTAGTATTTTGTTTAATTATGTATAATTTCAAATACATTATTTATTCAAAGTCGAAATACAACATGAATGGCCGACAAATTTTGCCTACAACCCTCTATCAGGAAGAAGGGTTATTTTTTATTTGTTTTAATATAGAAGACGTGTTTCCAGCTTAACTTTCACATTGAAAGCTCCAATCCTAAAAAAATTATTTCCTTTGAAAATCAATTGAGGCGCTGACATGGGAAAGGTAGTAACTGCCAAAAACAAAATTTTTCAGGGGAAGAAAAAAACAAATTTATGAACACTTTCTCACTTACATTATTACAGAAACTGCTTTAAATGAAAGGTATACACTCATGTTAGTGTTACATATGAAATTTGAAAAGTCTGGCACAGATTTATCTGTGAAATCCTATTTTATGAAAATACAACATTGAAATCACTCCTTAGCCAAACTGAGAATTAACGTTATTTATACATTAAGCACAAATGTTTCGGTAAAATGCATGATACTTTTCATCGAGGAAGTCTAACATAGATAACAAGTCTCTCTTTTTGGCATCAGGGACGACTGGTCTTCTTTCAAGGCGTTGCAAGCACTGCAAGTTAGTGATTGACGTTAATGACTGTCCTTTCTTAAAAATCCTGTGCTCTGTCCACATTTCAAGGTCATTAAATGACTGTCTAGGTTTTATTAGAGGAAAATCAGCTCTTGAGAGTCTAATCCAGTTGAGGGTGCTGATTTTGATAAGAGTCACATTCTGCAGAAAAGTCGAAGAAATCCTCATCCTTCATCAATATTACATTATTAGGCCTTACCTCTTCTGGAACCATGGTCTTACATCTTTTTTTTTTTTCTTTTCTCTATGATGCCAAATTCCCTATCACATGGCATGTAGGAATGTTTTGAAACCAGAAATTTCAAGTCCACTGAATCAAAATGTTTCTTGGCAATAATGTAAATCAGGACCATTAGAATCATCAGATTCTTTTTCTGCCCTGCACAGTTATCAGCCCATATTTGTCTAGACACACTCTGATGTTGTAAAAGGACTTATTACCTTCTCCGCGTCAACAGCTGTTCACATACAACTTACAACATCTAGTGACTACGTTTCCAACTTCGTTTCATTACATACGGACATACTACCTGCTCTGTGCCATTGACATGGCCATTTACTACCTTCTCAATGAAAAACCTAAAAATTCGAATTTTTGGCAGTTACGACCTTTCCCATGTCAATGACTCAATTTTCCTGAGTAGGCCTTCAACCCGGGAGCCTTCGGGTCTAATGATATGATAATAGCAACATTTGGTGATGTCAATATTGTTTCATTTAGGTGCGGTTTTTGAACAAAAGTTTAAGGGAGTGAACTATAAAGGGAAAATTTGTTGAGAACACGAAAGGAACGCAGTTCTAAAAAGCGTACACCGTACAGCAACATTACCGTTGTTTCCGTTACACTATATTTCTGGGAATATGATCTATGCTCTATTCTGATGAGCATGATATCAATTATTCTGAAGGTGATACGTGTTCTGTACTTATAATGACTATACAGTATATATATATTCTTTATTGGCTACTTTATTAAATCCTAAACTCTGTTTTCTAATTCATGTTAGCTAACAGTAATAAATGAGAAGCAATATTAAGTTCTTTGTATGGGAGACATCAGACTGCTCATACCCAGCACGCAGAGGAAGAATCTCATGCTTGTATTTTATCACCTTCACCTTATGAAAACCAGTCTTTATTAATTTTGGCGAAACAATATCTGCTATGATGCCTTTGTTCTTGTACCCTGCGAGGTACATTTTCGCCATTCTAAACCACGCCACAACCCCATTAACAGGCGTTGTTCTTCTCTTGAGGATAGAGATCGTAAAACATTACACAAAAGAAATACACGGAGCGCGTTTTACCGTTTACAGGTCAACAGTTTACAAACTGTGGCCCGCATACCGAATCATGCATACTTTTACTCCGAATTATCTGTTATCGCGCTTTCAATTTCTTACAACTCTTCGAAACCGACATCAAGCACTTCTTTCTATCCCTCATCATAGAACGTCTTTATACTCATCTTCCTATACCTCGCCTCTGGAATTCGTTACCTAATGACGTCAGGGACTGCCGGACTTTATCACAATTCAAAATTAAATTGGAAAATTTTGTCTTAGTTAATGTTTTTAGGTATTACTAGAAGTATTGATTTGGGCTTTTTTTTCTTTTTCTTTTTTAATCTAGATTAAAATTGCAAGTTTCTTGTTTATGTTAGTTAATTAGTTAGGATACAATTAATTATGACACTTAATCACTCATTTAAAGTTTGTGTGACTGCAACCTGTGTATATTTTTGTGTGGCTTTACTTTGTTAATAGTGTTTTCTCCTCTCTCTCTATTTTTTGTGTAGCTTTATTTTGTATATAGTTTATATTTTTTCTCTGTTTTTCTATATTATTGTATTTGTATTCCTGGTGTTGTGGAAGAGAAAGCCTGATGGCCTTAACTACACCAGAATGAAATGAAATGAAGTGAAATGAAATGAAATGAAATTAAATAAATAAATAAATAAATAAATAAATAAATAAATAAATAAATAAATAAATAAATAAATAAATAAATATGGCATATTTATATTGTGATCTCTAAACATAAATACGAAAGTTACAGAATCAATTTAGATGTTTAAAGTAAAAAAAAAAATAATAATTGATTTAAAAATATTTATGGTAGTAAATTGTGAAAAGGCGCAGATCAATAAGGTTTAAAGTCTTAATGGTTATTACGACTGGTTTAAACATGCACTAAAACCAGACGTAAGTGCAAGTTAGATCCAATAAATTATTCAGATTAGAGGTAAATTAATTAGTTTAGGAAATTGTATATTTATTATGCGTAACTACTTTTGTATATAGATCATTATTTTTTAATTATTAACTTTTGTACTTTTGTGAACTAATATCAATAAATCTATCACTATCTATATTGTGACCTGGGTTTTATTTTGGACTATAATATTATGTCATTCATAATAGCCCCCTGTTATGGTTCATGGAATAATGTGTACGCTTCCCTACCAAGTGGTCCTAATTTGATTCCTGATGAGAGAAGACTTGTCTATATTCCACGGGAATAGGTGTTTTTTCCTTGAATTGTAATTGCCCTACGTCGTCTTTGAGGTGACACTGCACCCTGCTGATTACACGGTCATATACGGATACGGTAAATTGCCTCTCCAGATCAAAAATTTACGTAAATTGCCCCTTGTTTACATGAGTTACATTACGTACATCGCCTCCTCTTTATTACTCGACCGAGGCCAGTGGAGTCCTGCAGCCCGGAGCGTGGCGCTACTGCTTCTGCGTTCGTAATACCTCATCACGATAGTTCAGATTACGTCCGCGGCTCCACTCGCCTCGGTCGAGTAATACCTGAGAGTGTGAACGTGTTTCTCATTTGTAAATGCGCCACTGTAATAAATACTTTATTTCCCATTTGCAAACTTAGGTCTGTCAGTAGTATAGGCTTACATGCAAATTCGTAAAAAAAATACTGGTACTGGTTAAAAATGCGGTTCAATATGATTAAAATATTGGTTAGTTAATTATCAAAATGTGTCTATATAAACCTTTTGATTACCCAACAAAATTAATTTTTCAGGAATTTGGTGTATCAAATCTAGAACAAATTTATAAACAAACATTGCTGATTTACTTCCATAAAAACCACAATAAATTTAAATTTGATCCTCACGAATACCATACGAGACAAAACTACAGTTTCTTTCTAATTACTCCCAAATGCCACACAACTGCCGGATTAAAACACCGCATGAATTTTGGACCCAAAATATATAATGCATTAATTAAAGCTTACTCTGAGCTAAGTACACTTAACATACATAGATTTAAGAAACAAATCAGATTAATTATTTAATTGTTTAAGCTAATTGAGTTAAAAATTGATACTCTACTATTTATGTACTTTTGTATTTTCTATTTGTATTATTTGACCATATATTAATGTTATTGTGTTCAATGAACTCTCTTAATTTTGTGATATATTTTGTATAACAGATCTGAACTGCGCCCGAGCACGAGCTTCTGCTCTTTAGGGCTGCAATGCCTAATGTAGCTCAAGTGTAAAGTATTAAATAAAAAAAAGTTAGAAAAACTTCTTCATAAAACTTAAAATGTGTTTAAAGCATTAAATATTAACCTCTTTAAACAGACAGAAATTTAACACTCACAGCCCTTACAAACTCATGTGGAGTAATCTGTTCCTGCCGAAGTGAAAATATGTTATTTACTGAAAATAATTATTTGCGCAAAACAGATTTATTCTTTTTGCCCACATTTCCAAGCGACACATAGACGTCGCTCTGTATTTGTTTCAAACTTTCACTAAAGTGATAAATATTTCGATGACTGGCATTGAAAAGATTAAATTTTCTATGAAATGGCGACATTTCGGCGGATGAACAAGTAGTACCGTGAGAGATGCACTCAGTGGCGGATTTGAAGATTCGAAGTTCTAGGTCAAACCTGTCCAAACGGTGCTCACTGAAGGCGAGCAATCAGTTAAAGGAGGAGAGTCGAAGAAATACCTCGCGAGAGCAAAGTAGGGGTGGTATCGTTGCTGTGGAGGGCAGGGATGCTATAATTACCTGTTCAGAATTTTTCAAAATTCTCTTGTTTCTTGAATTGTAATTACCTGTAATGTATAATGAACGTAGAGAAACAAAAAAAAAAAGTTATCACCAACCCTGTTCTTTTGATATGTTACGGGACAGCCGTTATTTTTTTGTAGCAGCTGGAGAACATTTTCGGTGCTTTGTATGTCAGAAAATTATAAAATGAAGACGAAAACATAATATAATACGCCACTACGATTTCCATACATAAAGCTGTGTACAATGATTTTGTTGGCGAATATCGCAAGAGAAAAGTTGAAGAGGAATAATAATAATAATAATAATAATAATAATAATAATAATAATAATAATAATAATAATAATAATAATGTGAACAGAATCGCAGTATTAAACGTAAAATACATTGAAAAAAAAATATATATTTTTTTTCATCTGGAGTGACAATAAAGTTAATGAACGTAAATTCAAAATTGCATAGGTATAACACTTTATATATTTTCATTTCTTTTAATATATAGGACTCTGACCAATATACTCTCAAAATAAATACAAAAAAAAAATCAATTGTAACTCCATATCGAGAAGAGCTCTCAAACTCAGGTGAGATTGTCTCCAGATAGCTAGTTACGTGAAAGATCACTTGCCAGACAGTAGTGCTGTGAGACGAAAGTAACGTTATTCGCGAGAGCTGGCGATCTGCTTACGGAGGGACGGCAGGAATTTCAGTTCTTTAGATTTGACTGGCCTTGTATTTGTATTTAGGTTTCATAATGAGCAAAAATATTACTACCTCTCTCAATACACATATTTAACAGAATTTTTATCCCCTCAAAAATAGGAAAACAGTTGCGCCAGTTCCTTTACATCAGCGGTCATCAGCACAGTGCACCCTCGGGCTAGCGTCTCTTACCCGCGGACAATAGATGCACACTTGTGCTTACGTGGCTACTGGCTGGTATGATTTCTCCCTCTCCCTTCTGCACGATGGTACATATTCTGATACACTTCTTACCCGTTATCCATTTCGGTGAGTACTGACGACCAATGCTTTACATCTTCCTCAACAAGTTATTTCAGATAAAAATACATAGAATATTTGACTTATATGCATCAGATTTTAATATAACCTTTCCCAGTAGAACATTTATTAAAATTTAAGGGAAATTTCCCAAAACATTTTGTTAACAAGTTTTTAAATACCTAAGAAATAATGCAGCAATAACTCTAAATAAAAATTTAAGCTATTCACATAGAATATGCATCTCAAACTTCTCTTCGCATGAAGTCATAAAACGGAGAGGTAGGTAAACTCTGAATACAGCTGGGGGATGTGTGAAAAAAGAACTCCAGAACAATTCTTTGCAAGTGACTTTATACATTCACAATGTGATATATAATGTACAGTGTAGCACGTTAATGTGCTTTGTATTATGTCATATATTCATGTCACAGATTTTAAAATAACTAAATACTTTTAAAATGTGAATTACTCAATAGTTTTGCAGCAAGATGATGTTGATTGTACTCTGAATCATGTTAACATGCTTTCGAATTATGAACATGTTTTTAGCAATGTGTTCGTGAAAGGGCATCGTATGTTTTGAGTTCACACTCAGAAATGTCTTTAAAATAAAATGTACACTATAGGAAGTAAAATTTTGAGAATATCGTTAATGAAATCTGTATTTAAATTCAAACAGAATATAAATCTACAAAATGAAGGAAATATAATTCATCAAACATTGTAAAATCTTACAAAGTACACAATATTTTATGTTTCTTAAAATTCACATTCTTCTTTGTAGCTTTGGTATTTGAGGACATTAATTATTCCTATTGTTTACGTTCATAAGGTAATATTTCGTTTCAAATAGAGTGATTTATTATTGCTGAAATTTCCAAAGCAACATATATAATTCTTCAGAGTGAAAGTTTTCAGAATTTCAATAAAATATTACTCTTATAAAAATTAAAAAAAAAAAATCCGGCATTTATTAGAGTGTCTTAAGAAATCGTCCATTTAAGAACAAATAGATCTTTAAGAAAGTTGAACGTACAAAAATGGCAGTCCGATTACTTAATGTCCTGC
This sequence comes from Periplaneta americana, assembly GCA_025594305.2. Taxonomy (NCBI): domain Eukaryota; kingdom Metazoa; phylum Arthropoda; class Insecta; order Blattodea; family Blattidae; genus Periplaneta; species Periplaneta americana. The sequence continues at coordinate 178,145,666 of JAJSOF020000005.1, read as the reverse complement.
ATAGGAGTATGTTACTTCTATTTCGTTTTGGAAGTGTTCATTTAAGTAGAAATATTAAACTTTTTATATAAATTAGACCAATCTGTGTTTATGTACAATGAATATTGAAAAACAGCCAGTTAAAGAAGTCAGAATATGATCTGGTACTGGTTTGTGGTGTACGGAAAGTACTCAAATACTACGATCCATTTTCTTTGACGGAACTTGTTAAGTTTTAAGGATTCAGGTAACAAATGTTGAGATCATTTTTCGAACACTTAGCTGTTTACGGACGTCGACATACTGTATTTGATAAAGATTCCACCACTGGTCATACACCTACGGCTTCAATAAATTTAATAGGAATTTTATTACAAAATGTATCAAACAAATGGGTGTGGAGAAAGATATTATAGATTTAGTCTAATTCGCCAACTTTTTAGTTTTCAGACAGATGCATACTAAGGAAAATATAGGCCTACGTAATCATACATAAAAATCCAGACTCTAATAATAATGATGATGTGACATGGACTTAGTGACTTAAGTTGTTCACGATTTGTTAAATTGCATGTGGGAAAGGAAAAGGGAGATCAGCCACATGAATAGTATATACAACTGGCCTAACTAAAGAATTCTACAGCGACATTTGTACAATTGAGGTATATAAATGAACAGGGAGAATCTTACTTACATACTGTATAATGTGAAATTATTTACAATGGTGTAAAACATTCTAATTTCCTAATAATTAAAAATATATTTTTAATAACTTATTAATAAAAACAATTCAGAGGTAAATTAGCTAGTCCTTTCACAAATACATTACGAATATAATCAATGTTCCCTCTATTTTCTTTCACAGTTACGCTTAACAGTTCTTTCACCCAGCAGACAAAATTTACACATTACGACAGCGTAGCACTTCAAAAGTATTTCAGCGGCGTTTGCAAAATAAAATTTATTTTAAATTCCATTTACAACATCTTTTAGAGTGGACATAAATAGGTTACAACTAAGCGATATACGTTGTCTCCCATTTAAACATTATATAAATAATTTATGAGAAGCGAGATAAATACTCGTATATTTGCTGCGGATATTTTAATGAAATAAAAATAACATTGAATATATGTAAACTTCACGAAAAAGTGGTTAGCAAAATATCTGGTTTGGTTACAGATTGTTACATACACTTACACGGACAATGCATATTACGGGGCACGCGGTAGTGTAATGGTGAAGGATATGTTACAAAGTCAAAGCTCCAAAGTTGGATTCTCGACAATATGATCATAGAATTTTCTAATTGAAATAGTCATTCTGGTTGCATTTTGGCCCAGATCATCACAGACCAAACAAAATTGTATAAAGTTAATGAAATAATCTAAAGACAAAAAAGTACCACAAATAAATATATATGTGTGTACAGGGTGTTTCCGGGTTAGTGTTACAAAGTTTCAGGGATGATGGGGAAGGGCACATCTACCAATTTGAGATAAGGAACCCTGGTTCGGAAATGACTGAGTCGAAAGTTACAAGCAAAAATAGTTGTGTGGAAATTAAATAATTTTATTTCTCTGTACACCTTATTTATGTGTATTTATCTGTACACCTTACACATACTGTATTCATCTGACGTTGTTTACGTTGTCTATCTACAATATTCCATTCAGTGCGCTGTCTGAGGAATGGGGACAGGAAACTACACTAAAGCAATGCAGATAGCGTAATGTGTAACGGACATGGTCGGTCCTGATATGCACTCTGTAGACAGCAATGTATGTGTAGAAGTTGCAGTGTCCTGTCGATCAGTTTTAGTGAAATGGAGGAGTACACGAGAGCGGAATATGCAGAAATGATTTTCGAATACGGATGAGCCAACGGGAACAGTAGACAAGCTCACAGATTGTATCGGCCTAGTACCCACGTAGGAGACATCTGACCCATAACATCTTTCCACGACTGTTCCAAAGGTTAAGGGAATCAGGGCATATGGTGCCAAATTACAATTCCTTTCCACACAACTATTTTTGCTTATAACTTTCGACTCAATCATTTCCGGACCAAGGTTCCTTATTTCAAATTGATACATGTGCCCTTCCTCATCATCCCTGAAGGTGTTGTACCACCAGCCCGGAAACATCCTGTATATATATACTCTTATGGTGTGTAGCTGGGACGTAAGAGACAAGTTCAAGATATTTATGAAGGCTTATGTAAGAAGTGAAGTGTCATGGGCCAAAGAAGTTTAAATTGTTGACGGTGATAATCCTTGTTTTACTGCTTTTGTTATCCTTTTCAATTTTGGTATCTCATCATTTTTTTTTATTGCAATCTTATTTTATGTGTACATATTTATAACTTAAGTAGGTATTCCTTACTTTGGTAAACTTGCAATATTTTCAATAATATATTTCTGTCAACACAGTCAAAAGCTTTTCCATAATCTATAAAACCATATGTATTTCTTTTCGAAATTCTTGTCTCTTTCTATTAATAATTTTAATTGTTTCTAAATTGATTCTCAATATTTTTTAGTTGGACACAAATTGATGCCTAAGAATATACAAGATGGAAGTGAAGTAACCTTGGAGATTGAAAGGGACGATAGAATACACGCAAATGAATAGAAAAAACCTATATTATGTTTCGTAATTAAATGCACGGTTAATTAGACAATTACGTTTGAAGTTTCAGCAGTCCGGCAACATCGCCGCTAACACACGCTTCTCGTGAGATAGATGTAAGAAGTCATCGAAATTGGTGTGTCTTGCTAGATGACCTGTTCTCTGGCGCTGTTTAGCAACCAAAACACAAAGTGCAATGGCTTCAAATTAGAGGTGTTAACATTAAATTTACACGAAAACCGTTCACACTATTGAAATACGCCAGAGGGATAAATTATTATTTATTAATTTTCCTATCAATATGGACAAAAATCACGATCTTACTCGCAATAGTTACTGAATAAGAGGTTGTTAAACATTAGATAAAAAGTTTTTTTGTGACTATTACACTCTTACTACGTCATACTACTTTTGACCAATAAAACGGTACGAAAGGACGTATTTCAACCAATCATGGCTGCTTATCGCACAATTTTATCGCGTCCCTAGCATTTGTTTAATTTTATCGCGTCCCTAGCATTTGTTTCTTTGTTTGCCAACATTTGAAACTGCGCTGGTCTGGACGTCAAAAATATATATAAAATTACAAACCACTCCAGTCGATGCACAGCAATTTCAAATATGACTCGCATTGGCATTCAAGAACAAGAATTAATAAAAATCACTGATCATACCTATGCATCTTCTGAAATCCGATTTACAAATAAATGAAGAGCACCATTCGGAAATCCTGAATAAGTTGAATACACCATGTAGGCCTAAATCAAACGAATTCCACTTCTATTATGCACACGTCCAATATAACATCAATTGAACCACCAACCACATTCAAATTTGAAAATTGTACATTCAATAATTATTCCTTTTAAAATTATTCATTCGGAAATTCTGAATAAGTTGAATACACCGTGTAGGCCTAAATCAACGAGGTCCACTTCTATTACGCACACGTCCAATATAACATCAATTGAACCACCAACCACATTCAAATTTGAAAATTGTACATTCAATAATTATTCCTTTTAAAATTATTCATGTTTATTTTTATGTCATCGTCGTTAATTAAAACATTTCTAACACTTGTGTATATTAGTTAGGTTATGTTATAGCTTCTGCTCTGAGAGGATAAAAAGAACTTCTGCTATATGATATTATGGATAGTCACTTATCAGAGATTGTTTAATATTAAGATTTATTGAATAGTAATCATTACAGTGTCTGTATAAAGACACTACTGCCATCTAGCATGCATCTAGCGTAATATTTGTAATGTTGAGATGGTACAATAATACATTTGAAAACAGTTGTATTTTCGTAAGTCAATTAATATTTTATTGTATTGGAGTACTTCGTTATTTCTAATCTTTATATACTTTCTTCTAATCGTGTAATAGTCAATTAAATCCCACTCGAGTTTTGATTTTCTCTAGATAAATCAAAACGTCTAGTGAGATTACTGTTGAAAAAATATTAACTTTCCACCAATATGATATTATAGTTTTTTGTTACATACAGCATGAGATATTGGCTCTGAAAATTTCCAAGGCTATTTCACTTCCACTCTGTATAAATATGTTTTACATCAATGCGCTTCAAGTTGACCAGAACAGGTAGGGAAATTCCGGAAAAGAAAAATCTGTTAATTGAAGGGTTCAGAGCCATAGCGGCCAAGCGCCATTTATTAAAAACGGAGAAAACAAGGGTTAAAGTTAAGTGAATACCATAATTTAATGAAGATTGACATATCATTTAATTTTAATGTGAATACTTTATCTTACTTGCTATAGTCCCGTCGCTCTAATTTCCGGTAGCCAACCAGTCACATTTAAACGTGTGCGTCTTGTGATTCGCTGATGAAGATGTAAAGAATTTCCTAAGGCTGGATAAATACTTAATATATAATCGCCCGCCATTTTGGCTCTTTCGTTGGCGTTCGCAGAAAGCACACGAGGACGTTATTTGCCGCTCAATTATTTGCTCAATTACAGTGCGTTTGATTTATTATCATAGGAGCTACGACATGATAATGTTTAACAGTGTGGCAAATAGATCCCTCGTCTGGTAGCTCGGCAACGAAAGAACAAAAATGGCGAACGATATTACCTACCTAGACTTTATACAGCCTTGACTTCCTAATTCGTAAGCAAAGAAGAGGAGTCACGCCGGGAATAACAGCGTCGCGACTTTATATGTTTCGTTAAATTATGGTAACCACTTAATTTTAACTCTTGTTTCCTTCGTTTTTAATAAATGGCGCTTGGCCCACTATGGCTCTGAACTCTTCAATGATCTCCAAGAGACTTGAAAATTTATTTTGACTAAACACGCTGTGAACACTTACACGAGTGATAATTCAGTGTGCACCGGAGCATTTTGTTACATCGCGGCCGAGTATATTCGCAGCTATAGAGGGAACGTTGATTGTTAACCATTTCATTAGGAAATACCAAACTGAAACGATTACAATTATCGATGTTCTACAGTTTATTAACAACATTAGCCATATAGTAATTGATTAGAATCACACCCAAATGCACACACACATACATACATTCATGCAAGTCCACCCCTGTTCTTCAAGAACAACGTATTTCTCAACCAATATGTAACATCTTAACAAATATTACCACAGAGTTTTCATTTCAAACACACGCAGTTTTCTCTCTCTCGCATTCGTTCACGAATTCTGGCACGGCGTTGTCAATCTGAGCTTCAGTGAGTTCGAACACAACCGATATCTCACTAGTCGTCACTGTGTTAGTGTTTTCTTTCTTTGGTATGGTAAGGACTTACTTGATTATGTATAGATTTTGATGAGACGGGTACTGGAGGCGTTTTTATCACTTGCTTTCGCTCTAGCGTCAGGATGAGAATGTCGTCTGAAGGGATGTGATTAGCACAAACACAACGTTAAGCGGGGATGACACCAACAAACCTGCGAACAACGGAAACAAGACATTATATGAAGGGTTCAGAGCCATAGTGGGCCAAGCGCCATTTATTAAAAAACGGAGAAAGCAAGGGTTAAAGTTATTCATTGATTAAAGTTCTCGTTAACACTTTGTTAAAACCATAAAATTTACTTAGTCTTACGTTAAAAAGTGTTAAAATTGTTAAAAAAAGGTATATACCTTCGACAGACGGCAAAACAAAGACAGAACAAACCAACACAAACACCACGCGAGAATAAATACATAACATTAACATATCGCAATACCAATACTCACAAAATTGCAACTTCATTCAGAAAATTAAAATACAAGATAGCATACAAAACAAATAATACAACACAGAAATACCTAAATAATCACATTAAACATTCAAATAAATATAATTCAACTGGAGTTTACAAATTAAAATGCATAGTTGCCCACATTTTTACATAGGACAGACAGGAAGATCCTTTCACACAAGATATAATGAACATATTAAAGCTATAACCAAACCCTACATCACATCAAATTATGCAGACCACATTATCAACAATAATCATGACTACAATAATATAGAAACAGATATGGAAATTTTACACATAACACCAAAAAGTTCACAATTAAACATCCTACAACAGTACGAAATATATAAGAATACAATAGCATACCCACAATATATACTTAACACACAATTGCAGTTCAATACGCACACATTATTCGACGTCATAATACAACATAACACACAAACAGCCAACCCCCACCATAGGAACAACACACCCCACCCCTACCATCGCCAAATGAACATCGTAGAGTCAAGATCACCAGTGGTTCAAGAGACACTGAGGATGACGTGACATAGCGTCGAAACGGGCCGTCTGTCGAAGGTATGTATATTTTTTTTTAACAATTTTAACACTTTTTAACGTAAGACTAAGTAAATTTTATGGTTAAAGTTAAGTGAATACCATAGTTTAATGAAGATTGACATATCATTTAGTTTTAATGTGTATACTTTACATTGCATGCTATACGTTCCCATTGAATTATAGTAATAACTTCATTTTAACCCTTGTTTTCTACGGTTTTAGTAAATGGCGCTTGGTCCACTATGGTTCCGAACTCTTCATATATTACAGAGCTTGCTAATAAAAACTCTTATACAGACATTTAACTGCATAACACTTATACAATGAATAGCTCATTTATAAATTGTGTGTAAATTTCTGAATAATAATCATTATGCAGGGTGTCCCATTTATCTTGACCAAAACGCAAATGCCGGGTAATATTTTGGCGAATCCTCGGACCTCACCTCATCTCACTACATCTCGCCAAAATATTGTAAAAAATTGCACAAAATTGTAAAAATTGTAGAAAATTACTAAATTGTAAAACTATAAAATTTTGTAAAAATTTTAATTGTAATATTGTAAAATTTTGACTTGTTCCACATCTTAAAGCTTCATTGCTCATGTAAGATCTATGGAATAAAATAAATGAATGAATGAATGAATGAATGAATGAATGAATGAATGAATGAATGAATGAATGAATGAATGAATGAATGAATGAAATATCTTTGTACGCAAGCAACAAATGAAACACTGTTTCATGATGCAAATATTTAAAGAAAGGTATTCCAGCACAACAACGAAATAAAGAATAAGGGAATGTCCACAAAATATTAATAACCTCAAGACTAAATTTCCCCTGTTCATTATTTCTGTGCAAAATACATTTTTGTTCATTATTTCTACCGATAAATACAACTTCGTTGCACGTATAAGTAATTTAGTCTAATAATTTGTCCACGTCTGTCCAACTGAAAGGCGGAAATAATATTGATGGAGAGGCAACCTTTATCATCATATGCCATCTCCCTCAAATTAACTTTTATATTATTCTCCTATCTACGTCTCGGCCTCCCGACAGGTCTTTCTCCCTCCGGCCTCCCAACTACCACTCTATATGCATTCATGAATTCGACTATATGTGTTACATGTCCTGCCCATCCCAAACGTCTGGATTTAATGTTCCTAATTATGTGAGGTGAAGAATACAATGCGTGCAGTTCTACGTTGTGTAATTTTCTCCATTCTCCTGTAACTTCATCAAATAGTTTCCTAGGCACATTAGTCTCTGCTCCTTTCTTAAAGTGAGAGTCCAAGTTTCACAACCATACAGAACCGGTAATATAACTGTTTTATAAATTCTAAGGTTCAGGTTTATTTATTTCATATATTTATTTATTTCATATTACCATAATACTAAAATTATATCGATGTTAATTTTTATAATATCTGAGTAGGTATACAATACTTTGATATTAATATTTTAGAATGAGAAGTATAAATTGTTTAATAAAAACAAAGAAAAGGAAGAAGAAAGCACCTTTTAAGGGTATATTAATTGAGATAAAAATCATGTAAAACACTATCGAAAAGGAGAGAACATTAAACTATATAGAAAATGAAAGAGATTTGGGTTAGATTTTAAAATTTGTTTTGTATTTTATTAGAATATTATGTATATTGACGATATTCCCTAAAAACAAAAACATCCTCAAACACGTATACTGTACTGTAGTCTAAAAACTCTAAAGAGAATAATTAAATATTGTGTACATATTATAGGCTTCCTGTTGAACGATAATGTATAACGCAATTGTATAAATGTAACTAGGTCTTATCCTGTACCGGCCCAGATCTTGTTCCAATGAACGTTCGATGTTCATTTAGGAAGAGTCAATTAAATTACTCCTTGGCATCCAAGCACGCAAGATCGATGCCGTTGTTTCCCAGTACTACGCTACCGTAGTGCGCGTAAAGGCTGGTTCACAATTAACCGGGAATGGAAACGACAACGAGAACTAGAACGGAAAAATTGTTAAAATAAATGTATTTAAATGTGATCATTCACATTTAACTGTTGTGAATGCTCACATTTAAATACATTTATTTTAACAATATTTCCGTTCTCGTTGTCGTTGTCGTTTCCGTTCCCGGTTTATTGTGAACCAGCCTTAACTCGGTCCACACCGCATCCTGCACAACATGAGGCTAACGTTTCTCTGATGTTCGACATGCCTTCCAACTTCGTAGATATAGAAATTGCTTATTCATTATTAATTATATTAAAGAATATATTATTGGTATACAGGGTTGATGGTAACCTCTGCACCAAACTTTAAGAGGTGATTCTACATGTTAAATGTAATAAAATTTTTTCACCCTTTTCCTTCAATGAAGCACCGTTAAGCAGAAAAAATAGTAATACGCGTTACAAGAGCGGTATGTTGAAGTTTTCATGTTCGAGGAAAAGTTTGAAAAAGCGAAACGTAGTTGAGCTTTTTTAATTTCCGAGAATTGAAAGAAAACATACCGCTCGTGTATCGTACATTATTTTGTGCGAAGATCGTTTATTACATACCTGAAAGAGGAATTTCTAATTACTTGCAATGAAATCTCCATCTTGGTTTCTGTTCAATGACGGCAAATTTGCAAAACAAAAATATCTATCTTCAACATTGTTGTTTAAAATGTTTTCTGTGTTTACTATACTCCAGCAGGTCGTGATATACGTCTGTTTTTTTCCCCCCCAGTCTATAAATGCGAACTTAAAACAAACGGTAAGGTTATGTAATGATTTATTTTTTCATTTTAATATTTTAACAATATTATTTATATAGCATATTGCAGTAATAACATCGGCAAGTTGATTTGTTGATTTTTTCACGGCTTCCTTAATGTTACTTGCATCACGAATGCAGTAGGCCTAACTTTAGTGGAGTTGTAGAGTTTACTTAATTTTTGCAAATATTTAAAAACAATAATTAACAGTGCAATTTAGCTGAAATTGCAGTGGTAAGTTTCCAATTTATAATTATTACTATATTGAACGTCTCTAAAAAATAATATGTTAAAAGCCTAAAGCAGTAAAATCAATATGTCACTTAAGCGGTAAGAAGAGGAAATTGTTATGTGTGTTAGGTTGGGAATACTGAATGTGGAATTTTAGACTTACCGCGGATTGGTTTTGTGCGGAAACCAAGCAAATACGCACGATCTTCGCACAAAAGTGTTTGTCCAACGTTTGCAGCACTGTATTGCGGTAATGGGCCGAGATAAATGGCTGATGGCTATACAAGGAGATTGGTAAAAATAATCTGAACAGTTAATGTCTTGAATCTTTTTTTTTTTTTTTGCAAATTAAATCGCTTACAACCAAACATTCTCACGGGGGCAGATAAAAATATTAAATTTTTTTCTTCCACCGTGTTAATAATATCAAAAGAAGTGCTTATACAAATTTTGGCCACTCGACCGCAATTACGAGGCCGTCCAGAAAGTGATTTTCCCTGGGGTTGTTTACAGAAAAAAACACAATTTCATGGAAATATTTATTGAAATGGATACAGCAATTGTTGTGCTATTTTTCAACATATTCCCCATTGAAATTGAGACATTTGTCATACCATGGAATCAATATTTGTATCCTTGTGTTGTGTTATGCAGCTCTCTGTTGATCCCACGGTATGACAAATGTCTTAATTCTGATGGGGAATATGTTGAATTTTTTATTTTAGTAGGTTATTTTACGACGCTTTATCAACAGCTTTGGTTATTTAGCGTCTGAATGAGATGAAGGTGATAATGCCGGTGAAATGAGTCCGGGGTCCAACACCAAAAGTTACCCAGCATTTGCTCATATTGGGTTGAGGGAAAACCCCGGAAAAACCTCAACCAGGTAACTTGTCCCGACCGGGAATCGAACCCGGGCCACCTGGTTTCGCGGCTAGTCGTGCTAACCGTTACTCCACAGGCGTGGACGGAATATGTTGAAAAATAGCGCAACAATTGCTGTACCTGTTCCAGTAAATCTTCCCATGTAATTATGCTTTTTATCTGTAAACGATCCGAGGGGAAAGTCACTTTCTGGACGGCCTCGTAATTGCGATCGAGTGGCTAAAATTTGTATAGACACTTGTTTTGACATTATTAACATGGTGAAAGAAAAAAAATTAACTTTTTTATCTGCCCCCACGAGAATATTTGCTTGTCAGCCATGAATTTAAATTGAATAATAGCGTCTTATCCGATTCATTTTAAGTGGGATAACGAGTTCATTACTACATTCGTTTTTCTTATCCGACTCGTTTTTAGGAATGAATGATAGCATCAAGTATATTTCAAAATATATTGAAACTACGTATAACATAATATTACAACGTAAATATCTTATCTACTTATTGCAGATATTAATAACACAGTCTTTGCAGTTACTGAACAAAATGACTGAGCTTTTTGTTTACAGTAACATTGTGATTGTCATGAATTTATAGCGTTACAATAGTATATTATTTCAACTGCTACCTAGATAGTTAGCTTCCATTTTCTCCTTTTCACAATATATATATATATATATATATATATATATATATATATATATATATATATATATATATATAGCAACAAATTATTTTTAACGTCAAATTATTTTTCCTTATTTTTTCTGAACCGGTCTAGATAAAATGTGTGATAACGCCCTAAATTGTTCATTTCATTCATGGTTTTCTGCAAAAAGGACAGGTCTTTCACTGCAAACCCAATTTCCTCCAATCTTCCTTCTTTTCTACCTTTCTTTTCGTCTCCGCATAGGATTCATATTTCTTAATGCTGTCTATCATCTAATATCGTCTTCAGACTCTTCATTTTCTGCCACTCACCATTCCTCCAGTAAGCAGTTTCTTCTTAGTCACTCAGCCAATTTCTTTTCCTCTTTCTGATCAGTTTCAACATTATTATTTCTTCAACCACGCTTTCCAGCACAGCTTCATTTCTTATTTTGTCTGAAAATTTCATATGCTCCATTCTTCGACATAAAATCTTATAATAATAGAGATACGACATATCGTTCATTTACCAGCTTATTTATTGGAAACTAAACTCTAAGCCAGTCCATTCACTTTTTGAAACAATTTTCGCTTCCAGGCCTGATGCTTTTTACTTTTTACTGGTGTCATGTTTTATAACGTTCTCTTCCTCTAGTGCAGCGATGACCAAAGCGGGTGTCACGATTACATCGTGATCACGTACTGAAGGAAAGCAGTGGCGGTATCATGTCGCTCTACAAATTCTGTCTCTACAAGCAGTAAGAAGTGGTTTCTAGAGATTGAGAAGGAGAACTTTTTTGTTGTTCTGTCGGACAAAATGTAATATGTTTACTTTTCTCAACGGTTCAATTAGGACTATATAGGAACATCAGTTGCCACGTTGAATAGTGTATTATTATTATTATTATTATTATTATTATTACTATCATCATTATGAGGGTGAATGCGTCTCGGTTCAGGCCCCACGTTGAAGACCATTTGAGGGTGGAATGGGTCGTTATGGTGGTCCTCAATCGATGATGATGTACGGCTGATGCCCCTGACTCGCATCAACCGGCAGGTCCACGGCAGTCAGCACTCGTCCTTCGGGAAGCGCGAATAGGGTAGGCGAATTTATTATTGTTTTAAGTAGTGGGCGCCAGTCCACCCTATTTCGACGCTCGGTGTAGCATGGGATCCATTCAGGGTAGACGAGGTACAGTTGTAGTGTAGGATGATGTCGGGAATAATACCAAGCCGGCTACTTAGAAAAAAAGGCAGTGTTGATTTCGATACTATAAGTTTATTGTCGTATTCAATTGGTAAACCCTTGAGTATGTATTTCCGGCTGAACTTGTAATTTAATGGTCGGTCGCACTTCTGTATCAACTCAATGGCAGCGCTGAATATACTCTATTCCATACTATAAACGCGATCCTCGGTTCGATACTCTATAATCGAGGCTCCTATTCGGTCACTCCGCTTTCTCTCTATCCGAACGGCTACTGATGGTAATGTTGACGAGTAGCCTCGTCGATGAAAAAGTTCTGTCTATCGAGTCTTCGCCGGAAGGAAGACTAGTAAGTAGGGCCGTCGACACCAAAAAGCTCAGTATGTAGGGCCGTCGACACGAAAAGAAAAAGCTACTCTCCGCGCCTTGTCACCCTTATTTATCAAAACCTATCCTACGCTAAAACTAACTATCCTATTGGCTAACAACTACGTCATTTAACCGACCTAAAATCTATTCTCTATTGGTCCAAAGTGACCTCATAAGCTGAACCGAGATCTCTTCTCATTGGTTGCGAAATACGTCATCTCTAAATTTAGACTTTGGACTTCCCACAACATCAAATTTGTTAGTAGATTTTTCGAGAATACCCGTTCTTTTGGAAAACCCCGAGCTTTGCAATTGCTTTCCCACGAGTCTTGTCCAACTTCCGGATTCTACGCTTGAATGAGTCTGTATACAACCCCGCACAAGGTGGCCATAAATCTGTCCGATTCTGCTAAGTGACTCGGAGACGAAACACCTGCGTGGGAAGCTAATTCTAACAAAGTCGCTAGAACATCCCCGCGAATACATGTAACAAAAATATGGAGATATCAACCTCGCTATTAAATCTGTCTCTCCGTCTTCTAATTACTGCTTCAATTATTATTACTGACCACTAAGTATGTGTTTCTGTAATTCTTCTGTACGTGCATGAATATTGATATTTTTACATCTTCTCCTTAGGAGGATAAAATTATTAGGGTTTATCTCAATTTTAATCTTCTTAATCTTTAGATGACGGTAACTATTTATTAGTTATTCATTTAATAATAATATTGTAGAAAAACTGATCAATATTATGTGTCAACGAACAATTAAAGGCCAGAAATTGACATGCCTTAAATCATATCCAGGAAGATAAAGATGAGATAAATAAATGTAAGGAAGTCAGCTACCTAGTGGTGTTTGAAATATCTCGTGCTCTAAAGCCTTTTAACAGAACAGAATTCCTAAAAAGAGTGATGATTAAAATAGCTTAAATAACTTGTCCATAAGCAGTTTTTAATTTTGAAAAACTACGAATTTCTCGACCATGTATCGAGAGAAGAATTTAGAAAATTCCTGATTATATTCAAGAGGAAGGTTAAAAAAGAAGGAAGAGAAATCGTGTATTATTCACTGGCTCTTGATGACAACAGTGGCATTACTGATACAGCAAAGCCTGAAATTTTTATCCGCGGGATTGATAAAGATGTTAGTGCAGGAACCACCACTGGTTGTAGTTTTCATGCCAACTACCTTTCCTCAGTCTCCTTACTTCATAGGTTGTCTGTCGCATGTAATCACTGCAACTCGAGTTTTGGTCACCGCTGCTCTAGTGTATATCGGATGTTATGTTACCCCAGAGGACCTAACGAGACATAATAAAACCCAATAGATTTCGGATGGTTTTCGGACCTATGTTTATTAGGAGTTTTGGCCGTGATTCATTGTCCTCTAGTCACTCTTGAAGTTGGTATCTATAATTTTGAAACACTCTGTATATGCAAACTCCCCTTGTGTATATGAATGGACTCGTCCACATTTTTTAATTTATCACACATGACATAAGCACTTACATGGCGACGGAAGTCGAACGATGTTAGTGTAAATGTCCTTTCTAGAAAATCCTATATGTTTTAATAATGGAAATTGAATAGAGACATTACAAGTCAAAAGAAAGTTATAGCTCGGAAATACAAAATCCGATCTAACAAATTACAATTATTTACAAATACATAAAAATTTGATTTTGTTATAAAACATTCAGTTGCCCTAAATTGAGGGGTGTGAAAATGTTACATGGAAATACAGTAACCTATTTTATAGTGCAATAACCCTATTCTCTTCTGAGTAGTTTATACCATTATTATTATTATTATTATTATTATTATTATTATTATTATTATTATTATTTCTTTGTCATGTTCGACTATAGCGTCATTTTCACTACACTGATAGAGCGCTACAGACCACAGCGATCGTGTCCTTTATTCAAGAAGGCATTGACTTCCCTTGAATTATTTCTGCCGAATGAAAATCACAAGGGAGATTAACTGCTAACATTTAACACGATTAAACTTTCGAACATTACCACAAGAAATGTGAACTTACATGAGGTTTTAATCTGCGTGGAAAGTTGACGTCTGCACTAAACCGGAAATAAATATAGGCTGCCGTAGCGAAATCCACCGCCAAATTAAGGTGAGTTTACATTGCAAATTTCTCTCCAAATGAAGTTTGGTTAAGTTCATTTCAGCCAATCAGCAATTCATTACAACTGACATGACAGCACGGCCCCCACCAGCTTGGAGTATATTCTTATTTAAAATGCGTTGGGCCTAACAGCGATTGGTAACATCTTCGTTTGCGGGATCGAAATGAGTTTAAAAATGCAGTTTATCTTGATCAACGGGCGTTGTCACGTCGCACGAACACAATTTTCGTCAGCCGCGGTACAACTGAATTAAGCTTCAGTAAAGTGATTAATGGTAACATTTAATGAGGTTCAAAAACCTCACCGCACAATAGTGATGTCACATTCCTATAGAATCGCATCAGATTCTTCCTAGTATTTTATTTAACGGCGCCTTGGACTGCAAAGGTTATTCAGCATTGAAATAAATCGTGCAGAATATCAGGAGCAGAGTTATTTTATGTGCCATAAATCCACGACACCGTAGCAACAGCTTCACACCCCTTCAGAATGAAGGCAGCTTGATTAATTGATTGATTAATTGATTGATTGATTGTTTATTCAATACATTTTTTAATTTTAATATGTTATTTTACGATGCTCTATCAACAGCTTAGGTTATTTAGCGTCTGAATGAGATGAAGTGATAATGCCGGTGAAATGAGTCCGGGGTCCAGCACCGAAAGTTATCCAGCATTTGCTCATATCGGGTTGAGGGAAAACCCCGGAAAAAAACCTCAACCAGGTAACTTGCCCCGACCGGGAATCGAACCCGGGCCACCTAGTTTCGCGGCCAGAGGCGTTAGCCGTTCCTCCATAGGTGTGGACTATTCAATACATGATCGTAGACTATACATGGATGTACACGTCAATTACATAATAAAGAAGAGAAACAAAAAAATTTAAAACACTACAAATTAAAATACATTTAAAATAAATAACATAATCAAGTAGAATTGCATATTGTCATAATTTGTAATTTAAAAATTCGTTTACTGAATAAAAACTTTGTTCAGTTAAAATCTGTTTAACTTTCACTTTAAATTCTGTATAAGGTGAAGTTTGTATCTGCAATGGTAATTTATTAAAAAAACATAATACGAGTATAAGCAGGCGAGTTTTCATATTTCACAAGTCTATGATTTTTTATTGAAAAGAGATGTGCATTTCGTGTATTATAATTATGATAACCTAAATTATTATTGTATTTATTCTCATTCTGTTTCAAGAAAATTAGGCAATTTGTAAATATAAATGGACGGAAATGTTAACATTTTATATTGTTTAAAATAAGCTTTGCATGAGTCAAAACTCTTTAATTTAAAAATGGATAGTATAATTCTTTTTTGTGCAATAAATATCCTACTAGCTTATGTAGAGTTACCCAATAACAAAACGGCATAACTGACATATGCATAAGCAAGTGAGTAGTAAATTGAATCAATATTTTGGTATTTAGTATATCTCTCAGTTACAAAACAGCAAAATTAGCAGAACAAAATTTTTTAGCAATAAAATCAGAATCAGAATTTTAAGCATACAGTCTTATTGATATTAACAATTAGTTTGTTATAATTACACCACGTTTTGAACTGAGATATAGCTATGTCAACTATACTTACAAATCATTACAAGACTCCGAACAAACAGTAATAGAGGTATCATCTGCATATAATAAACCTTTACTTTCCTTTATATAATTAGTCAAATCATTTATGTATAGTAAAAATATGAGAGGTCCAAGTACAGAACCCTCAGGGACTCCCATATTTACATAAAACTGATTAAAAAGAAGTCCTCCTTGAGGGTAGGGAAACGGGTTAGGGACTGCCCTCGCTCGTAAGCAATTTGGGTGGGTCCATTGTACTCGGAATGTGTGAATACACTAAGGCCCCCGCGCTATAGATTCCCCTTTAAGCTGTCCACGAACTCCCCTACAGCCTACAGCAGTCATTTCCAACTGGTCAATCTGTGACGTAGGAGCGCGTTTCCCCTCTCGAATCAGAGCTAGTACAGCACGTGAGGAAGGGTACCGTGTCTCTGCTATTTAAACGTCTCCATCCCTTCCACTGGCACTGTCCCTACTTTGCTTTTTTACCTATGCTTAACAACAATACGGAAAGTAAAAGGTCTGACATATATACAGGGTGATTCACGAGGAAAGGTAAAAAATTTAGTACCATATACAATATCTTAGGCCATTTTGAGTGAAAATGTTCGTATGAACATAGGTCCGTTTTCGAACGATAGCGGAGCTAGATGCATTTTTTTTTTTTTTTTTGTAAAACGTCTCGCCCCAATGTGAATCAGACGTTACTATATGCTGCTGACGTGAGATGTGAGACAAGGTCACGGATCGCAATGAATGACGTAACATTGAAATCTGCATTGTGAACGATGTGGATAAGTTCATTCATCTCACAAACCGGGTGATGGGGCATTACAAATGTCCAATCCCCTGCCCTCGTCTGATGTAATGACACAGAACCCGCGCATAACAAAAATACACTGTCGCTTATCAGTTCATAGCAGTTCAGTCAGTTACCAACACTACAGTAGTTATACAGGTACAGTTATCGTAAGTGTTAAGTTGTGTTTTTCAAGATGCATTATAAATTTTCGACTGCAGAATACGCCGATATTATGTGTATGTTTATGGTTTGTGCAATGGAAGTTCCTTGCGTGCCGTCGCTGAATATGAACGACGCTTTCCGAACAGAAGAGTACCATATCGAAGAGTATTTACTGTCTATGGGGTTGGATGAAAGACTTGGTATACCAAAAGAAGGTGGAAACGAGAGAGGCGCTAATGGACCGTATTTTGGATGCTGCACGCCGCATAAAGAACAGCCACGTGCAAATCTCCCGAGCGATAAGCGCGATTCATGCCCGAGTGAAACAGTGCATTGAAGCAGAAGAAGGTACCTTTGGAAAAGTGCGAAAACTTCGACCCTGACATCTAGAATATTAGGCATGTATGCATAAGTGAATATAAACTTTAAATTTGTCCGTTAGCTGTCTTTAAATGCGAGTTAGTACAATGGAAACCCAGAAGTTTTTGTGAAATCAAAAAGCCACCATATCTCCGTAACAATATTCTTATGAACTTTTTTGCTCAGAATGACTTCAGAATTGACATCCCAAATTTTTTATCTTTCCCAGTGAATCACCCTTCATTTTAGTTTTAAACATTAAATTGTATTATTAATTTTACACAATAGTTGGTTGAGTGGTTCCAAACTGTACAGACGCAGATAAAAAATTTTGGCCACCTAATTTTACTGTTCAAAATACAGCGCATTACGCATGTGCAGTAAACAATGGCGCCTAAATGTATTCTACTTGTGGATAGCATTGCGAAACTTGTTGCCTACATAGAAGAGGACTGCTGTCAAGGCTCGGCCCACTTTTTAATTCCGTGGCTGTACAAATAATAGTAGGCATGGAGTCTACAAATTCTACCGTTTTTTCCTGCTGACACAGAAAAAAAGAAAGAAGTGGCTCAGAAATTCGAGTCGCAAGGATTGGACGCCAACAATAAATAATTACCTTCGTAATGTAAATGTGATTCAACATAATGTATGGTTTTTATTGGGTTATTTTACGACGCTGTATCAACATCTAGGTTATTTAGCGTCTGAATGAAATGAAGGTGATAATGACGGTGAAATGAGTCCGGGGTCCAGCACCGAAAGTTACCCACCATTTGCTCGTATTGGGTTGAGGGAAAACCCCGGAAAAAACCTCAACCAGGTAACTTGCCCCGACCGGGATTCGAACCCGGGCCACCTGGTTTCACGGCCAGACGCGCTGACCGCTACTCCACAGGTGTGGACATATAATTTATGGTGAAATATTCCAAGAAATGATATGTTATTTCAATAATTGCATTCAGTAGTCATCAGGAAATTCTAAGTGCATTCGTTGAAACATTTGTGCTCTGTAGGTGCATCCTCTGGCATGGAAATTGGTTGTTGTTGAACATTTTATGGTGAAAATAAATTACAAAGTTACAAATGATCGCAGGAGTTCTTACCTGCCGAGTTCTTGTATCTCTCCTGGGCCAGCTTGTTGGACGTGAGGGCTCTCGCCAGAACGGGGAACACTGTCTTGTGGCGACTCACTCCTCCTACTGTGGACGTGCAGCGGATCTCCATCCTGGGGGTTAGGCCACCTCCGTTGTTGCTGAAGTGTGAGCTCTGTATCCGAAAATGCAGCCCAACCGTCTTCGTGTGGAGCCCCTGTGAATCCGTCTCGTCAGGCCCCTCGCGGTACTCCCACACCCGCGAATCGTCCTGAAACCACACAGGTACAAAATTGAAGTGAACAAATTATACTAATAGATGATCAGACATTAAAAATAGTTCGTGACTTGTTTGGTTTGAGATTTCGAGGGACGGTTACTTGCACTTGAGCGTACATTTTAGTCATTTTGCATCCTATATTATATGAGACGATTTTCCAACTCCGATAGGTGGCCTCGGAGGCATTCGTGACAGGTAGGCGATCCTACCTCAGCCTTGACAGAACCAGGTTCCATCCTCAGACAAGTAGCCTGATAGGCCCCAAACCCTTCCTATATCAGTATCGAAAATCCCATCTTCAAGACTTCGCCATAGATTACCTGAGATAATATTTGGCGAGATGAGTGCGGCTCCAGCAGGTCTTGATTTCCGACGATTGCTTTTGTCTGTGATGAGGATATGCTGCTCTTATGGTGGGAAGTTTGATTGTTTGTTATGTTTTTGTTTTACTTGGTTATTTAACGACGCTGTATCAACTACGAGGTTATTTAGCGTCGATGGAATTAGTGATAGCGAGATGATATTTGGTGAGATGAGGCCGAGGATTCGCCATAGATTGCCTGAGATTTGTCTTACGGTTGGGGTAATCAGGCCAAGTGGGAATCGAACCCGCTCCCGAGCGCACTCCGGATCGGCAGGCAAGCGCCTTACCCGACTATCTACGTCGGTGGCTGTTTGTCGTATATTAAGAGATCGAATAATGTATGTGCACTGAATTGTAATTATGTATTAAGTGCAGGGACATCATTTTATTTTTACTTGCATTTTTATTGTACCTGCATTACTGAATGTACTTCACTCCCACCCCTTCACTAATGTCCTTGCTCCCGTCAGACACACAAACTTACGGCCGCTGTTGCATTCATAGTCTTCAAGCAGTGAAGTAAACACTGCAGTGTATAGTGTGTTTCAGAAATATGGTTGCGTTTTCTATAGAAGAAAGAACCTATATTAATAATATCGTACTAAAAATTATATTCGAGAAACGATAAATTAATTTCAGAGACTATGCTTCAAAATGTTTTTAATAATATGCGTAAAGAATTGAAGCCTGCATTGTAATGAACGGCAACCATTTTCAGCAACTTGTTTAAAAATTCTGATTAGCTTATTTTGAATTGAGGTGGCTAGAAGCAAAGGAATGCTAGTGACATTTGTAATAACATGAGTTAAGTGCATCCAGTGTAAGCTAAAGTATCTAAAATTTTAGTGGCAAAGGGATATTTTAATCTTATCACACATTAAATAATTTATATATATATATATAATATCTTATATTAATAAAAATTGAATTACCAAAAATTTTAATAAAAATTTCGCCGATTTTACGAAAGCTTAAATATTTAAACCCCATTTTCTCAAAAGTAACATAAGTGCACTTACATCCCTTTACTTATAACCCCCTCAATTTAAATGCACTCTCTATATTGTATGTTAACACCAATAATTAATATGCTAAATAAAGTAGACATTACACAACGAACATAGCCGCCTGAAAAGTTGAGTTTTTGAAAAAAATGTTGCTACTCTACTGTATTTTGATAAATTCCATAAAAGTGATGATCAAACTGAAAATCGTAATATCGTATTTCCCTACAACATAAATGGATACACTACTTTTCTCACCTCGTATAGCTAGTAAAATGATTTGTTTACATATTGCACTAGTAACATCAAACTCCTGTAATGGAAGGGGGCAACAGTGTTTCCGAGTATAGCCAGGTTAATGTTAAAAATGTTGGTAAAAATAAAGTGACGTCCCTGTATATGCTGTCGGTATGTTATTGTGTGCTTGTATATTTCGTATTGTTTTAATATGTTTAACTGTGTGATGAGTAGTATTTCCATATTATCTGTTTCTATGTTATTGTAATCGTGACTATTTCAATCAATCAATCAATCATTCGTTTATTAATATCTGGGCAACAGTTTCTTGCAGTAGATCTAAAATGTAGCCTAGTAAATTGCAAAAGATATAAAATAATATTTGACATACATTTAAAAACAGATGAACACAAACAATAATAATGAAATAATACCTGCAATAATAACAATAACAATAACAATACTAATAATAATCATAATAATACAGAGCAATGCAGCTTAGCAATTTAGAATAGGCCTATATTTACCTTGGTGTCAAGAAATTTACTAATACTATAGAATGGATGGTTGATTAACCAGTTATGCCAGGGCTGGGCACATTACGTGATTCTGAGAAATGAGCGCTGTGTGCTTTAAAGAGCGGGTCTTGCGAGCGCTGTGACGTAAGCACACTGCACGTCATTTAGTGTCGGTGCAGTGGTGACTCTGCAGTATGATGGTGAATTTTGAAGACGGAGCTTCCGCTCATACACTAAAGCGTCCCGCTATTCCCAATGCTTTTAATGTATAATGGGAGGAGGAGTTCTTTTTGGTAGAGAGCAGTGGATTAGCAAAGTGTTGATTTAGCATAAAACACTCCAACTGATTAAGAAGTTCAATATCCAACGACATTAATCTTTACAACATGCTACTGAATATGAAAAATAGGTTCGTAATGAACACCATAAATTAATACAACTTAAAGAAAATGTTTCTCAGGTACATTATATCAGAGTATCTATTTGATATTTACATTGCATTATAAGTTATTATACACTTAGTAATATATAATTTTAAATTATACAAGTATTATGATATATCATAGTATAGTATAATACAGTTTATGATATATAATATGATATATATGTATTACTAATTGTACTATAATAACTTATAATGCAATATAAATATCAAATAGATACTCTAATATAATGCACCTGAGAAACATTTTCTTTAAGTTGTATTAATTTATGGTCATGTATTATATTATATTATATTATATTATATTATATTATATTATATTATATTATATTATATTATATTATATTATATTATATTATGTTATATTATGTATTAACAGGATAAAAATAATGCACTTAGTGAATCGGTTATGAGAATTAGCTACAAAATTTGCCATTAAAAATTGCAAAGGAATTGAAAACATTCAACGAAGGTAAATTCATCAAGCGATGTTTAATTATATTGGCAGATGAACTCTGTCAACAGCAAGTAGGGGAAGTGGAAGACATACGCCTTCCCGTAGAACCGTGGTGTGGAGATTGCAGTATGTGCGTATGGGTTATGTAAATAAGCGTAATGATTTGTGTGTGTGTGCATAGAGCGAAGTTTATTTCATTAAATTAATAAGAGTGTTATAAATTCTGTACTGTACAACGGATTGATGTAATATCCTTATAAACTATAATGTACTGACAGCCTGAATGAATAGAACAACAGTGGCTCTTGT
This sequence comes from Periplaneta americana, assembly GCA_025594305.2. Taxonomy (NCBI): domain Eukaryota; kingdom Metazoa; phylum Arthropoda; class Insecta; order Blattodea; family Blattidae; genus Periplaneta; species Periplaneta americana. The sequence continues at coordinate 178,123,387 of JAJSOF020000005.1, read as the reverse complement.
TATATTAATGCAGGGAAGGTAGCTGTAATGCGAGTCCGCCACTGCGTGAGCGTTCTGCTCTGGCTTGGAATTGAAGTCCCTTGCGGAGCGAGAGCAGCTCTGGCCGACTAAATGGAGCCGCTCTCATGCCCGGCCCTGAGTTATGCAAAACAGATTTAAATTGTATAGACAGTAACTTGCATCATGTGCCTTTTGTCGTAAGCTATTAAAAAATGTGGAACAACTGGATAATACGCACGGCAGACCAATATCGATAGTAGACTCTACTCGTTGGCCACTAGTCTCCGGGCCGTACCGAGCCGTATCAAACAAAATATAATCGAAATGGTGGTAGTCAAATTCGCGACTATATTCTTAAATAATTCACTCCATTAGTCAAGTTCAAGGTTTTATGTAGTACAACTGCGGTTTTTTGAATGCATTAAAAGAAAATGAAGATGTAATAAGATAATAAACTAGGTTATCACAAGGAAATTAACAGGAAAAAGGTGTGTTTCACGGAATACAATTAAAATGACGGAAAGTAAATTTCCGGTTAATGTTCAAAAGCGTAAAGTACGTAATTATGACGGCGTTGCTGTTTTATTTCTGGCCTATAGAAAAATACCTAGCCTTTTACGAAAAAAATTTAAGGACCATGAAATTATTCACCGCTTTCATTATAGGCCTATTATTTTTTAACAATATTACGAATCAAAAACTGTCATATTATATAATTTTAACTACTACATGGACGAATCAAATCAAGCTAACCTAACCTAACCTAACCAAAGCTAACCTAACCTAATCTAACCAAAGCTAAGCTAACCTAACCAAAACTAATCTAACCTAACCAAAGCTAATCTAACCTAACCTAAGCTAAGCTAACCTAAGCTAACCTAACATAACATAACCTTCGTAAATGCAAGGCCTGTAACCGGAGAAAGAAGGGATCTCAATCATTTAATCTGCAAGTACACGCAAAAATAAATTCAAGTAAGGATCACGCTCCCACTGCATGAGAGGTCCGCGCATGCGCTACAGCAAAACTGTTTCTGTCCCGAGCCTCTCATCTAAGGCACTCGTCATAATTTACTCGCAATATTTACGCAAATACACATTGTCGCTAACAGTGGTGCTATCTCTCAATAATGTTCAGAACGAAGGAGGTAGACAGAGAGAGAAAAAATTTCTCCCCCCAACTACGCCACACACCAACGTCATGTTCTTATGTTGGTGACATTGTGTATTTACTTAAATTTGGTGGTAAACGTAACGGCACGGTTCAAAGTGACCGTGCTAATTCTCCAGTATAGCGAACAATGTTATAGCAATAGATGTGAACCATTTTTTGGACTTACATAATCTAACTCTAGGTTCTGAAAGGCAGTAATTGTACCTTGTATTATAGTGGTGAACTTCTGTTTTGGGGTAATGAGTATTAAGGTTTTCCTTAATTTTTATTAGACATGACAGTTAAAATTTTTTCTTGCATAAATAATGGTCTACAGTGAGTGTCATATGCAGAGTAATATGTCAGTAACATGTTCTGCGTAATTATTTTGGTGTGATGTATGGTTAGTTATTGCTTTAATGTTCTCATTGTATCCAGTCTGTTCTATGTAAAAGCCTGAACAGCTATTGCATTTTGATTTGTAAACTCTAGTTAAATTGTACTTGTTTGACTGATGTGTTTATTTAGAGATTTCTGTATTGTGTTATTTGTTTTATATGCTATCTTGTATTTTAGTTTTCTGAATGAAGCTGCAATTTTATAATTATGCCTTGGTATTATGGAAATTAAACGCAGAATAAATATGGGAAATGCGTGTTATTATTCGGTTCAGAAGCTCTTATCATCCAGTCTGCTGTCCAAAAATCTGAAAGTTAGAATTTATAAAACAGTTATATTACCGGTTCTTCTGTATGGTTGTGAAACTTGGACTCTCACTCTGAGAGAGAAACATAGGTTAAGGGTGTTTGAGAATAAGGTGCTTAGGAAAATATTTCGGGCTAAGCGGGATGAAGTTACAGGAGAATGGAGAAAGTTACACAACACAGAACTGCACGCATTGTATTCTTCACCTGACATAATTAGGAACTTAAAATCCAGACGCTTGAGATGGGCAGGACATGCAGCACGTATGGCGAATCCAGAAATGCATATAGAGTGTTAGTTGGGAGACCGGAGGGAAAAAGACCTTTAGGGAGGCCGAGACATAGATGGGAGGATAATATTAAAATGGATTTGAGGGAGGTGGGGTGTGATGATAGAGACTGGATTAATCTTGCACAGGATAGGGACCGATGGCGGGCTTATGTGAGGGCGGCAATGAACCTTCGGGTTCCTTAAAAGCCATTTGTAAGTAAGTAAGTATTATGATATGTTAATGTCATGTATTTTTTATCGTGTGTTGCTTGTGTTGGTTTGTTATCTTTTTGTTTTTGTTTTACCCTTTTTATTAGCGTGTCTATTATATTAAGGTTGTATCGGTTGTCTTGTGCTATGTATTTTATTATATTTAGTTCTTCAACGTAGTTGTAATTGTTCATTCGTATATTAATTAATATGTGTGTCATTGTACGGAGAACTGCATTTTTATGTTGTATGGGACGGTTTCATGAATTGTGTTTTACCTTTAAATTGGCAGAGTATTCTATAGGATACAACAGGTTAATAGGCTATATGTCATAATTTTAACAGAATAATAGAAAAAAATGGAAGATATATTAAAATTTCACAATATCATAATACACTGTGTCCGGGACAAAATTTACCAATAAGAAAGTTTAATAACTCGCGTAATAATGGAGATAGGAAAATGAAATTTGCGGCAAATGAAAGAGGGACATTTTAAGTTTCATGTGTGATGTTAGCAACATTTGGTCATTGTTGTTGAAATAGCTGTAATTAAAATGGCGTTCACAGTGCAACAAAAGTTCAAAGCTGCTATTGGCTTGCCGAATTCAAGTATCCGAAGATAGTGGAGAGAAGATTTAGACAACAGTGGCCTGAGAAGCAACCACCAGATAGGCACACAATAGCAACTTGGCATAGAAAGCTTCTTGAGACCGGGATCGTCAACAGGCATGATTGTCGCATCTGGGGATCAGAAAATCCGCATGTAGTGAGGGAATTGGAAAGAGACAGCCCTAAGATTAATGTTTGGTGCGGACTTACACATGAAACTGTGATTGGACCGTTCTTTTTGTGGAAAACACTATCAATGGAAATGTGTATCTTGATATGCTGCAAAATTACGCCATTCCTCAAATTCCACAGGGATATGTTTTCCAAAAAGACGGAGCTCCGCCTCATTATGCATTACATGTTACAGATCACTTGAATGAATGCTTTCCTCAGCGATGTATTGGTCGAGGTGGACCTACAGCATGGCCTCCCAGATCCCCAGACCTAACCCCACTGGACTTCTTTTTTTGGGGATACATAAAAGACATTGTGTACGAGACTGTAGTGGCAGATTTGGAGGATCTGCGTCGGAGAATTGTCGCTGCTTGTGCAACTGTCACTCCAGAGATGTTAGGAAACACATGGCAAGAACTTGGATATCGCCTGGACATCTGTCGTGCTACAAGAGGTGCACACATAGAAGTTTATTAGTGGTCATTCGAAACTTTGGAAGTCCCTTTGTCAATTCCCGCAAACAGCATTTTCATCCATCAATTATTTGGTGAGTTATTAAACTTTCTTATTGGTAAATTTTGTCCCGGACACCCTGTATTACACAACATATAATTAATTAAATTTAGCTTCCCTTATGAAAAGGTTGCCAGATTTGACAAAGAGTATTACATACAATTTGGAAACACACCTAAAAGGTAAAATGTTATACATTTGAAAACGGTTAGGGAATCGAATATGCAAAATGTCAGAAAAATTTACACCTAAGTAGCGTTTGTGCTCATTTACAGTTAAGAAGGGGGAAATATCATCAGATAGGTTAGAATGACATTGCGATAGTTGTTTTCTTTACAGTCCGACACAGTTTAATAAACTACTGTGAGAAATGAAGTTTTGCAAATTTAAGGGTTAAAATTTTAATAATTAAATATGTAAATAGGGAAAAAATACATCTATGTACGTACCGTTCCATATTTCATGGACAAATATGGTCTACAACAAATTGAAGTAATAGGCCTTATGGTTGGAGCGCGCGGAAATATTCCCGGTTTCTTCTTCCAGACCTGGCAACGCTTCGGCCTACAGAGGAAGGCAATTGATGACATCGTTCTTGCACCTCTGAGAGGATCCATATTTCTACTCCGAAACCATCTCTATGGTCAACAGTGATCTTCAAATTAATTAGTACCTAATTATTTATTCAATCATTTCTTGTCATTGTTGTGTGACTCCAATAAACTTAAACATATGTATATTATTTATACTTTCAACCGCTTATTGTATAATATTCTCTGTCTTTGTGGCAGCCTGTTAATACAGGGGGTTGTTATCGTTTAGATAAATAAATAATATAAGTGTTAAAGCGAACAAAGAAAAGCAATGTTGTATTATACTCATGTCATGATATGGTATAAAAATAAAACCGCTACATCGAGTAATATAAACGTCTTAAAATATTCTTATATTTCAAATATAAGATGTTATATTCGACTGAATAATTTATCTAGCTTTTTCACACACACCCTGACCAATTTATTATCCATTTTATTTTTCAGAGAGAAGATTCGTGAATGTAGATTTTCAAATTTCAAATAATAACTTTCTAAATATACTATTATTTGCCGATGATTTAGCTGTTATTCAGAATAGTGAGTCTGCCTTACAAAGATCTATTTTCAAACTTAATGAAATTGGTGAACAAAATAATATGAAAATTTCTCTAATAAACACAAAGGTAATGGCATTCATAGGGAAGGACCCGATTAGAACAAAAATAGCTATAAATAACTGCTGCATAGAACAGGTAAGCCATTTTAATTATTTGGGAAGTGATGTTGGCTTTGACAAAGAATATGACGTGGACAATAAAATATGTAATTTTCAAAGTGTATGTGGAACAATTAATAGAACATTTACAAACAAAATATGTAGAGAAACAAAATTAAAGTTTTATAAAGTCATGACTGTACCTACGCTGGCATACGGAAGTGAGACTTGGACATTAACCAAGACGCAACAAAGCAAAATACAGACGACAGAAATGAAATTTCTGAGAAATGTGAAGGGATGTACGAAGAGAGACTTAATAACAAACGAAAGCATAAGAGAAGAGTTAGAAATTTTTAATATAAATTAAAGATTAAAAGACTTTAAACAAAATTTGAAAGAACATGTTGATAGAATGCCAGATACCAGACTCACTAAACAAATAATGCAATATCATCCTAAAGGAAGAAGATCGGTGAGCAGACCTAAGAAACGATGGCTGGAGGACTTCGAAGACGGAACAGGCATTTGATTGCCTATACCAGTGATGTCAACTGATGCCCACAGGAGCAAGCGCGCTTTAGAGCCCAGGAGAGCCTGAGCGCTTTACAGCGGAAAGGAAAGAGACAGACGAAAGAGGTGGTATATGCCGCTTGGTCGAGCTATATACAGGGGTGACCAGCACTGATTCAATGGATAAAGGGAAGAGAACTTATTAAAACTGTATCCATGTTAATTTTTAGATTTGTCTGAGAAGTATAAGGGCATTATAAGAATGTAAGTTTTAATTTTAATGTTCATTTTACACAAGTTTGCTTTTTTTATTCAAAAATAATATTTTCTCAACTTTCTTACAGAAAAGTGAAATTTTCAGATATGTTTGATTAGTAGCCTTATAGGTACTAAAACAGTGTTTTCGTAAATCTAATATATCGTAAATACGTATTATGAAGATAGTGTATTAAAATGTTTGAAAATATTCGCATGGAAAATGTTTGTAAGGAAATGAATTAACAAAGCAAATATTGTTACATCACAAACAAAATGTATGTGCATACTGTATATGTTGGTAAAACGTCAGCTCTATAGCTTCAGCAGATTTCGAGATAATTTAATATTCTGATAACAGAAAGTTGCGCACCAATATCACCTAAAAGCATAATGCGATAAGAGTTTTATTATGTAATATTAGTTACAGTTAAAACATATACCTAGGCAACTTTGCTTTGTACTATAATATTGTTTTGATTACTTTTATAAGGCTAAAGATACCATCAGTATCAATTTCAACGTATCATGTCATATTCAGTGTCTTTCTTTGGGATAACACTTTCTTTATGAACGATCTGTTTAATTCACTTAGTATCGTATAGTTGTAGTTATTATGGAATTTGTGTGAATATTCCTTCTTTACTATTTATTATGTTCTTAACGTTTAAAACACATCTGCAATATTAGGCTATGAAATAGATGTTAGTACTTTTGTTTTACAGACAATATAGAAAATAACAAACAGAAAGAAGCCATATAAAAATAACGACATAAAATTTCACGTTCCGTTTGAAGTTTGTGCACCACTGTTTTCTTAATCCAACAGGCTGCTTATTCCTCCTAGCATACCTAGCGCTTAATACCCGCGCATGACGTCAAGGTCAGAAAAATGCGCTTGCTTTGACATCACTGGCCTATACCATGAAGTGAAGAAGAAGAAGGAAGAATAAGAAGAAGATTCGTGTTCCATTTTCACAAAATGACAATGTTAAAATTGCTGGAATAATTAGTGATTATTACTGTTGCCAATTATTATGGTACCGGTAGTAATGAAATATAGCCTATTTTAAATATGTGGGACAGAAACCCGACAATTTAGCGACTTTCACAAAGATTATGGATCATTTGTGTCCCTAAAGAACAAGCGATCTGGCCAGCCTTCGCTACATTGTATTGGAATTGATTAGGAATTACTCTGCCGCAAACTTCCTTCCAAGTTCCCCGTGGGAGCGCTGAGCAACGATAAATCACTTCTCGGGATCGACGCCATGTTAGATAATCCCCGAAATGACATCAATTCTCAACGAAAGCTCCTGTCGACTACATCAGCTGCTCTCAAACTTGTAATCAAGTAAACAGTAAATAAACAGGCAACAGCACATTAATCATCCTGTATGAAATCTGATACTGGATACATCGGATTAAGGATTAATCCAATGCAGACGCACGCAGGTCTGCCTCCGAGCCGTGTTTTATTACATTATGCGTCGTCGAAGGCAGTGACCGTTAAATAGGCGTGTAATACATGTTTGTATGTTTACGTTTCATCACGGGACTGAATTGAACAGGTGTCTTCTTCCTCTATTCAGGATGTTGTTTATGTCTACAGTTCGCCAATTTGGCAATAAAGCCATCTGCCAGTAACTCTGAACAATGAACACAGCCAGAAAAATTCCGAGCTGTTTCAGGGATACATTGGTACTGTCTTCCTCCGACGAGTTTAGTGCTGGGACCTGAAACCCGAGTAACACGGGGATAATTTATAGGAGTCAAGTGCTTGAAGCCTCTAAACTTGATGCTGTATTTGTGATCACATGGAGACACTAAACTTGAAACCATGCTTGAAAAAAAGCGCGCGCTGAATGTGTTGTATTCGTAGTGTTGTTTGAATTCTTGTATTCTGTTATAGTTAATAAAAATCAATAGTGAACTGACATTTTTAGTTTGGTGAAACTGAAGATGCCACCAGCACATATTCAAGCATGTGTGCAGCTGATTGGCGCCTTGTTATTGTATGAATTACAAAATATTCTTGAAAAAAAGGAAAAGCGAGCATGGGTTAAGAAATGGATTCGTAGAAGAATTATGCACGGTGCATCTAATACCTTGTTGAAAGAATTTGCTGAAGAAGGTCCTGCAGAATACAGGAAGCATCTCAGAATGAGTCCTGTTTTAAAGGTTTTTAACTTTTTCGAACCACTTCTACGTCTATGTTTTCGAGACCTTGTTCCATGAGTTTACTGACTAGTTTCTGGAATAATAATTCCCGCTTGTTTTTATTGAGGTATTCTTTGTCACGCATATTCCATACTTCTCACACACTTCCAAAAACTTAATGATATCGTTGGAATTCCACTTAGGGGCGCTCATTATTAATTTACTTCGACAATAGGCCTAAAACTACAAACTTTCTACTTGCCAATTTACCACAAGTTCGCATTCACACGCGGGAAGTGGTGGAATCAAGTAGGTCACGTGACGGGAAAGTGGACACAAAAGTTGACGGGTCGTCAACTCAAACTCTGCTTGACCGCCAAGTCACAACTTGACTGTCTCGACCATATCACACGGGGAAAGTTGAAGGAAAGTCGACTTGCTCCAAGCACTTGACTCCTGTAAACTATCCCCGTGTGAATTAGCCTTGAGGTATTCTTGCCATCGGTGCGGGGGGGGGGGGTTGCAGGTAGATTCTTTTGTTGCTACAGCTAAGCCGAGCCGAGCGGAGTGGGAAGTATTAATCGTCCAAAAATATGCAGTCTTCAGTTTGTAGTAGTGTGTGAATATTTCATATACATATTGTTTACCTAGGCCTATATGGTTTTGTTATTAATATATTAAATATATTGTTGCAACTTTTGCTCAAACGTCTCCCTGAAGTTAGCTATTTTAATATTATATGAATTTATTACTCATGTTAAATATTTCACTGTTACAAGTCATTTTTAAAGAAGCATGCTGCGGAAAAGTTTTTGGTTTTATTCTATTGGAATTTTAGAATATGTGTGATTGGTATCGTGAAAAACAGATTCCTATAATGTCATGCGAAAATCATCTGATGGTAATATCTTAAAATACAAATCGAGCAGTTTTACTTCTCAAGTGAGTTCAGCAGTATAGTATATTTAAATTGATTACTTTACTAATTTAATTCAATTCTACTAATCACTAAATTTTATAGTATGATTCTTCTTTTCATTTATATTATTGTAGGCCTAGTTGTATTATGATTTTTTCTTTTTATTTATTTTATTGTATTTGTATTTCTGGTGGTGTGATGGCCTTAACTTCGCCAGAATAAATAAAAAATAAATATATACATATATAAATAAATAATAAAATTTTCTACAATACTGTATCTCTATCTCGCCAAAAATACTTTAGAAAACTAATAGGCATACTGCTCTCGTAAATTGGGCGAATGTTTCCAGTATGATTGTACTTCCTTCCAGACTGCCGCTGTCACTGTCCCCTCCCACTACAGTACCGCGCTAGACTAGTCGGAACCGCATTCCTCTCAGCACTAAACTCCTCAGAGGATGACAGTAGGTACAGGCATGCGAAACTCAGTTGAAGGCGAAAGTATGACGTCAACCTCACTCCAAAACTTTTAGGGTGCTGCTGGACATTTCGCTAGCCCGCGCTAAGAACGTGCTAAACTAGCCCCGGCTATCGACTGGTTACTTGTACAGGATTCATATCAATTCATATCGCTAGCACTGGTTTATGAATACGAAAAACATTAGTTCGCTGATCATCCACCGGAAGCCCGCGCTAAGAATGTCTATTTTGTTGTTTTTATTGACATTAAATTGTAGTAAATGTATGTGCAGATGTATTGTAGAGCTTCTTTCTCAATGCATTGTATTTATGTTTACAGAATGAAATAGAAACAAAAGGGTATGTTGCTAATAGGGTAGAACCGCTAAGGATAGAATCCCACAAACGTAGCAGTGGTTTTGAACAAAACTAAGAGTTACTCACTTAAATACACAGAAATATTAATTCAAAATACTTTATTAATCATAAAATTAATATACCTCAGTTTGGAAGCAGATTTTCACAGATTCCTCTTCAAACTTCAATGCACTTGATCGGACGGATGTGAACGGCGCTTAGCATGGCTCTCCCTAAGAAGCGTAGCTGAAAATTACCAGCTCTACTTACCCTCGTACTTCACGTCACAGCGCAACTCTCCATTTAGTTTACGTTTCAATGTTTTAATACGATGCAAGCAACTCCAAATCCTGATTCACAGTATGACGTTTGGATTTTACGAATAACTTTCAAACTAATTATAATCGGACACATGTTCATATGATATTTTATGCTCAAAACGACCTGTAGAACTGATTCCTAAAGCGCGGGTATTAGTCGTGAATCACCCTGTATAGATAGGTAGAAAAAGGAAAAAAAAAAACGTGGGAACATTTTTAATATTAGGATATGTACGTTAAGGTGTTTTGTGTTGTATGTATTTATTTACACTGCAAGTGGGCAAGCACCCGGTGGCAGTGGTATACACAATATAAACAATACAAAATAAAATGATAAACAATACACAATAAAATCATAAACAATACACAACAAAATTTACAATACACAATACAATTATACAATACACAATACAATTATATACACAATACAATAAGAATACACAATACAATTTAACACAATAATTACAATTAATAATAAAACGTAAATAAAATACCTAATTTTACAATATGTATAGGCCCTACTTAAGTTTCAATAGTCTTTCACTTTACTCTCATCTCACTCACTGTAGTGGCACTATAACGAATTTCACTGACACATTAGGACACATTTCACTGACACTATAGAACACATTTCATTGACGCTATGAATTATCACTGAACGGAACTATTCACTGCACTGTAAAACCATAACTTCACTGACTCACCTCGCTTCACTGATAAAACAGTTCAAATAAGTCAAATAATTACACCCTTAAGCATACTTATAAACAGAACTACATTTAAGCTAAACATTTCTAGTCTAAGGCCCTCTTACACGCTATTTTTAAATAATTTACAATTCAAACCAAGGATGTAACTCGTCAGGCTAAATAAATACATGTCATCTTAAAAAATTAAATGTTAAATGTCACCTTAATTTTAATTTGCACTCTATACACAACTTTTTAAGTTATTCTTGAATCTCCTTAAGGAAGGATAGCCTTCAAAGACCGCTGCAGGTAGGTCATTCCAATCATTTATAGTTCTATTTAAAAATGAGAATTTACCTACATCCGTTTTCTGTTTCCTACATTTGATTTTAAAATCACGATCATTCGTACCATAGTACGTTGGCTTTTCTAACCGATCCGTTATATCTATCCATGCTTTCTGACCTAGATGTGCTCTATACAATGATGTTATTCTAGTTTTCCTACGTCTGTTTTCCAAAGTTTCCCATTTAAGTTCTTCTATCGTATCGTTTCCATCTTCTCTTTTACCTTTAACAAAGTTAGCTGCCCTATACTGGATTCTTTCTAAGGAATTTAGCCTATCTTATATATTCTATAGGGATCCCAACATGTAGTTCCGTATTCCATTAACGGTAGCACTAACGTTGTGTTTAAGACCACTGTTATCCCACAAATGGCCAAATCTACCTAAAATTAGTATTGTAAAAATGAGTTTGGCAAGTTTTCGACTTCACTAGGTGCCAGAGTCCCTAAACACGTCCTCTTCGCTTCTTCCAACCTCTAACACACTTTCGTTTCTCTTCTCCTGATCATAAATTATGCATCATAGAACAATACTGAGCGAAGCAGAATCCTATTTCAGCATCTAGCGTGCCACTTTACGGAGGTGTTCAGATAAAAGAACCAGTGTAACGCACGATTCGTACTCTTGTTTGAGCACCGTCCGTGCGGTCTGAATTCCCACTTCGTGATAAAAGAGATGGATGAAACGGCTATAAGCTTCTCACGTCGATGGACGTTTAGAAAAGTCTCTAATCCGATTCGGAGCTAGATGGCAGCACAACTGAGCTGCTTACGATGACTCTAAGGCAGGTAAGGGTCATTGAAGCGAGAGGGTGGGATGAGACCACTGTGACGTTGCCGATATGGCGGAAGAGTCAGAAAATCCTCCTCTCGCCCTCTGTCTGCAGATCGGGGACTATATAACAGCATACAGGCAGAAATTTATTCGTAAATAATTTTCTATAACATCTCATCTCTCCGAACAGGATAGGAAACTATAACAGGAATGAAATTGTTTATATTCATCACATAATTCAAAGGTGGGATAGGATAAAGAAAAAGTAACAAGGAATTTTGGTGTGGTTAACTTTATAGGTTTCATATCCTCTTCGTACCACAGCTTGCCAGAGGCATTACAATATATTTTAACCTAGCTTATTGTTAATAAAAATAAATGATTATTAAATAACTAACGGGTTATTTACAACCCTGCATTCCTTTAGCATTGAAGACATTTGCAGTTGATGTACGTACATAGATGCATTATTTTCCAAACAGTTTTCTTTTGTTTAGTCAACTGACCGAAGACAGGGTTGAACCTCATAACCATAGGTAGGAAGTTCGTACCAAAGCAGTAGAGTTCAGTTGAGTACAGCGAGGAGTATGGATGTCACCCGCGCCTCGCTCTGTTGCCGCTCGCTACAGATGATACGCAGTATGTTCACATAAACAACGCATAGTATCATTCTGTGAAGCTGTGTAGAGTTGTGAATATTTTGAATATTGTTAATTTATGTTGATATTTTAGATTCTGAACAAAGTGGGCTATTTTGTTATTATATGTCCAGCAAACTATCTGCGGTTAGATCTGTGCCCGGCAGAAGTTTCAACACAACCCGTTGTCACCATCCTGGCTGCAACGAGACGGAAACTCTTGGTCACGTGTTGGGGTTCTGTCGAAAAACGGAGCTGCTGCGCAACAATCGACACCATAAGGCCAGGACCGGTATTGCTGATGTCCTCAAGCGTCGTGGATGGGAGATACACGAGGAAATCAACTGCGTTTCATCCTTAGATTCGAACAGAAGAGCAGATATTGTAGCCATCCACAGGACTCAATCTAAGGGAATAGTTCTTGATCCTACAATCCGGTTTGAGAGGGATGCTCTGGAGACACAACACGTTGATGAGGAGAAGAAATCCATTTATGAGTCCTGCATCCCTTACCTAAGTGAGAAATATAACATTCCCACTAGTCAGTGGAGTGTTTCTGGTCTTCTGTTTGGTGCACGTGGCACACTTCCTAAATTCGCATGTAATATTTTAAAAGCACTCGGTCTCCAATTTTTTGAAATCAAAAAAAGATTACTGAGTATTCTTAAGGATTCAATCCAAATATTACATTACCATTTATATTTTGGCCATTGATGATTCTATTTGGTTTGCATTTCTCTGGATTTTTTACTAAACAATTCCTGTATTTAATCTTTTTGTCTTTTTAAATTATTCTGTAGTGCTTTTATTCTGGATCTTTATGTTCACCCTCATTGAGGGCATATTATTTTGTTAAAAATAGTTGTTGTGTTATTTACGTAATGTTAATATTATGCATTATTCCAAAAATTTAAACTCATCTATTACTAACTAATCGTGCAAACAGGAGTGTGTAACACGTTTATGATTCCCGAATTATTCTTTGTTAAATGTTGACGTCTCGTGCTGCTATGCATTCGGTTGCGTTACAGTCCAAGTTCAACATCGGAATTACAATATAACTTCCTAGCTGTCATTACAATGGTAATGAAAAATTTTCTTGAAAACAATTATGGGTATGTTCCACAGACGAGATACACTATTACATTCACAAAGTAGTTGTTCATGTGATAATAGTAAGATATATTGTATCAAATTTCAGATTTGCTCACGTCACGTGCGTCAATGGCGCAAGTCATATCTTTAATAAATCACAATTTGAGTCCATATTTCACAGGAGAAAACCGTAACTACAAAATAAATATTTTGTTTGTTTTTTTTTTTTGTATCTAGGAGCACTTTATCCCATTTGAATAAAAACTAAACAAAATAAACAAAATGACTTTCTTAAGATATAATTGGCAACTTGAGAGCACTGAAACTGAGCTACCTATAGTCCCGTCGCTCTAATTTCCAGCAGCCAATCGCGTTGCAGGTCGGCTACATTTAAACGTGTGCGTCTTGTGATTCGCTGAGGAAGACGTTATTCATTTCTCAAGGCCCGCCATTTTGCCTCTTTCGTTGGCGTTCGCAGAAAGCACACGAAGACTTTATTTGCCGCTCAATTATTTGCTGAATTACAGTGCGTTTGATTTATTATCATAGGAACTACGACATGATAATGTTTAACGGTGTGGCACATAGATTCCTCGTATAGTAGCTCGGCAACGAAAGAACAAAAATGGCGAACGATACTACGTACCTAGACTTTATAGAGCCTTGACTTCCTAAGACGTAAGCAATAAGCCGGGAATAACAGCGTTGCGACTATAATAGAAAAATTTGGTAGTAAGCACTTCATTAGGAAAGAAAAACATGCTTTCTATTTTTTTGCAGTTTACCGTTTTCAGTGCAGATTACAATCGTCCGAATAATCTAATGGGAAACGAAGGCCAGTTTCTTTGGTGAGAAGCTAAGAGACTAAGCAGTGACTGACTCTCGTGTCTGTTTAACATGGATCTGTTTACAATGTCCCTCCGTCCTTTCTATTTAATTACCGCTTCGTCTTACACAGGCCTTCCTTCCTTATCCCTACACCTTCCTCAACAAGACACTTTGCTTGCACACAGAAGCCTGCACTGAATCTCTGCCACACAGAAGTGACGATAAACTCAAGTCTCCGTCCTGTGTATGCAAAAGAGAGGACTCAACTGTGACGTAGCACGAGAAACACAGTCGTGGTTTTCAATCTCACTTTGTGTATGGATGTTTGGATGCCAACCTGAGGTCAGTGTTATCACCCACATCTCACGTCAGTGTTACCTACAGATAATCTGCGATATCTTTAACGTTTTATTAAAAGTCGTTATATCTCCCGTACATTTCATCAATAATATCACAAGAAATACCAGCAAACAAAATCACAAATAACAAATTAACAAACAATATTAAACATTAGTCATGTCCTATAAAAAATGTTATTTCTACAACCTAGTCTTTCTTCTCTATGATGATGTCAAGAGACCGGATTTTTATGTAATATCAAGGTGTGAAATATGTACATATTTATGTAAGAAAAATAAGCTGAATATGTACCAAAATATGTAAAATCATGAAAATATTTAATATCAATATCTGGCAGGTATAGGATAGGTAAGACTCTCCAGTCGTGATTTCATAAAGCACCCGACTTTTTTACCGCACACTTGACACATTACTATTTTTCCATCCGTAGTGAAAGCATGCATTTTAGCTACTCCCTGTAAGAAACAAAGTATCTACCAAAACCTCAAACTATAGGCATTTACAAACTTTTGTTTGAAAAGTGACATTCCTGTCTCATTCAGAAGGGTAGGATTTTTCCAGCAGAGAACCATACTTTCTAATTGCTCGGAAAATCCCATTTCCATATAGGTCTACTAAATTTAAAGAAAAGAGGTCAAGCAATAACCTGAAAAGCTATTTATTTTAATCTTTCAACATATTTCCAGTTTGTTCCTTTACTTCAGCTTCTTTTCAGAAGTCGGCTACTTTATTGCGGCTCATGCTAGGCTTGACACGGGTTTTCCCTGGAAGGATTAGGAAGAGGGTGGGTAAAGTTACAAATTGCATGGAAACGGCTTGTCAAGACGTTTGCAGAACAATTATAGTTCGAGACAAATCATGTCGTCCTCGTCCCACACCACCGCATGAAGGCAACGCTACTTTTGCAATACAAGATAATTGTATGAGAAATATTGTCTTTTGTTCACTCATATTTACACTGGGCGGTATGGGGTGAGTGCCTCTATTACTTTCTGGAACTAAGGACGTTATGTTTCGTCCCGAAATACTGGGTGTTCAGTTCAAAATGTGTCATGGCTCACTGTATGCCGCCATCTGGCCGATGAGCCTAGAGAATTCAATTTTCCTACACTTCCGCAGAGGCGTATTACCTATATGCCAGAGAAGTTGCCTAGCAAATACGACGTTCATTCTGAAGAGTACTTACCGATACGTACGGTAACACCGGATAGTGGCAGGAGTGTGAACTGTTTGAAAATATGTACTGAGGTGAGTTTTTTTCTTACTGTCGGGATATGGGGAGAGGGTTAAGACGATTACTTACGTATTTGTTGACATTAACTTCGACGGTCAACATGGACACGGAGCATTTGATTTGTATTGTGGAATGTTGCAGTACGCAACCGATGATAACAAATACCCTGCGACGACTTGCCCGCGCAAAACATAGTTCGAAAGAGGTTATGGTAGCACACAGACCGTACAGACCGCCATCTGTTGCTACGACGTTCAAGTTATACCGTACACGTTCTCAAGTTCAGATTGAACGCCTTGATTAATAGGAATCTTCTCTGACATAAAAGCTGAAACTCGCTTCAAATCGCTGACTCACAACAGTGACGTCATGACACACTTTGAAATGAACACCCAGTATATCCTTTCTGGGATAAGTAAAAAGGCTTTTTAAATCTGTGTATTTCAAATTGTAAAGAAGAAGTTTTTTTTTTTTTTTTTTTTAGAAGTAAAAATGAATAAAACTCCTAAATATGTACATGTATGTAATATCAAGCCATAATATGTAATGTGGGATAAATATGTAAAAATATGTATTATCAAATTTTAATATATTAATGGTAATTACAAGATTCGCAAAGATTTGTTATTTATATAGGTTAGGTTGAAAGGAATATAATATGTAATTACATAAAAATCCGATCCCTAATGCTGTCTATTTGTGAAGTAAAATGCTATCACATACTGAAACGCAAGATGTAGAAACAGATGGTTGTTTCTTTCCCTCCACTTTTCTTAACAATCGTTATTCACAATTTTCGACTTGCATTGGACTTCACAGTCGTACGCTAGATTACAGTATTGCCACATTTGGTACAATTGTACAGATTTGGTACAATTTTAAATGGTCTGTACGCTAAGGTTAATTTTTTGGTACATATTGATATAATTTGGTAAAATCTAGAATTATATTTTATGAGTTTTCAATGCTCAAATTAACTTACTGGTAGAAATAGCATGATATCAACAATCAACAATGATATTTAGCCAGCTTGGAGTTAAATCACGTCGCTCTTATTTCCGGCAGCCAATCACGTTTAAGGTCGTCTACATTCAAACGTGTGCGTCTTGTCATTCGCTGCTGATAATGTTATGCACTTCCTAAGGCTCGATAAATACTCAATATAATCGCCCGCCATTTTGGTTCTTACGTTAGCAGAAAGCACAAGAAGACGTTATTTGCCGCTCAATTATTTGCTCAGTTACAGTGCGTTTGATTTATTATGATAGGAGCTACGGCATGATAATGTTTAACATTGCGGCAAATAGATTCCTCGTCTGGTAGCTCGGCAACGAAAGAACAAAAATGCCGAACGATACTATAAGTCGCGACGCTGTTATTCCCGGAGTGACTCCTCCTCTTTGCTTACGTCTTAGAAAGTGAAGGCTCTATAAAGCCTAGGTAGGTAGTATCGTTCGCCATTTTTGTTCTTTCGTTGCCGAGCTACCGGACGAGAGATCTATTTGCCACACCGTTAAACATTATCATGTCGTAGCTCCTATGATAATAAATCAAACGCACTGTAATTCAGCAAATAATTGAGCAGTAAATAACGTCCTCATGTGCTTTCTGCGAACGCCAACGAAAAAGCCAAAATGGCGGGCGATTATATTAAGTATTTATCGAGCCTTCTTTATCTTCATCAGCGAATCACAAGACGCACACGTTTAAATGTAGCCGACCTGCAACGTGATTGGCTGCCGGAAATAAGAGCGACGGGACTATACCTACCTAGACTTTATAGAGCCTTTACTTCCTAAGACGTAAGCAAAGGGGAGGAGTCACGTCGGAAATAATAATAGCGACTGGAACTATAAATTGCTTTTAAAATGAAATTTTACCATTCCTTCAATGCTCTCCTCTGTTGTTATCCAGAAAATAGGTTTACATTGTTCATGTGGTGATATAATTAATCGAAGTGACCATGGGACAACAGTTGGTACAGTAAAACCTCGTTAATGCAGACCTGACAATGCGGACTTCGCATAATCCGGACAACTAACAAAATAGCTTGCCTAAAATTGGGGAATATGATGTTTTATATTTGGCTGGAATTCAACAATCGGATTGGCCACATAACTCCGTATTTTACACCAATTTCTGCAACAAGCGTCATCATCATCATCATCATCATCATCATCATCATCATCATCATCATCATCATCATCACCACCACCATCATCATCACACAGTCAACCTGGATGCAAGTTGGTATAGCGCTGGCCTTCTATGCCCAAGATTGCGGGTTCGATCCCGGGCCAGGTCGATGGCATTTAAGTGTGCTTAAATGTGACAGGCTCATGTCAGTAGAGAACTCCTGCGGGACAAAATTCGGGCACATCCGGCGACACTGATATAACCTCTGCAGTTGCGAGCGTCGTTAAATAAAACATAACATTTCCATCATCACATCATCATTAATTCATCATCATAATCATCTTAACTTTACGGTATAGGCATTTCCATTGCCCGTTCCGGCTTCTAAGATCACTCCATCTCTTGCGAGGTCGACCCTGATCTCTTCTTCCACGTAGGTTGTAGCTCATTGTCATTTTCGGGATCCTATTTTCGTCCATTTATATCTGTAGTCCAAAATTTTATCATTCATAGAATAGATAATCAATTCTTTTCCGATATCTTCATTATATAGTTTGTCCATTCTTGTGCAACCTTTTACTTGACGTAAAAATTACATTTCAGCAGCATGAATTTTGCTAAAATCTTTCTGAGTAGGAACCCGAGTTTCGGAGCCATACAGAAGAACAAGAGTGGCCATAACTTTATAAAATTTTATTTTTGTATCTCTTCGTGTTTTTTTTCAAGTGTTCTATTAATTGTATCACATATTCTCTGGAATGAATGTATTTTCATTTGGATATCATTTTCATATTTATAGCTGATATTACATCGTAAGTATTTGAATTGTGTTACTTGTTCCAACATGTCTAGAGACCAGAAAGTGGCAGCCCCACTAATCTTTTCGCTGTAAGAAAAATCTTAATGTAAACAATAGCACGTGACTGAAGTGAGGCTTCATTGGCCGCTGTTTGGCGCCATAGATTCTCAGTACGTGTCCCCGCCTACTGTTGTACATTCTGTTTCATGTTAAACATTTCCCGTTACTCATCAAGTAGGCCTAACCTCACTACTATGCATTCGTTTGCTTAGGAAACATTTACTTTATAATTACTATAATTTAATTATTTTAAACTTAGGTGTAAGGTCAATCACTGCCGGACAAAGGAGTTATTCCTTCCAATCGGAATCGTCAGAACTATCGTCGGCAGGATTTATGACGAGACGGTCCACAACAGCGTCAGTTATCCCTTCCAGCTGGAACATGCGGTCTGATTGACTTGCTCTGAATAGATAACGTTGAATTCAACTCAACTTCTTATATATACATTTAAGACTATTTGTTTTTCTCCGCTTTTGAGAGGGTTTCCACTCTTACGATTAATAACCACACACACCGCGGATGCAGAAGCCATACTTCAGTACCACGAGCTAACGTGAACGACGAGCTCAAGTGACGCCAGCTCGTTACAAGAACAGACTACCTCGGTATTACTGTTGGTATTCATCCGCGTTCGTAGTACTTACTTACTTACAAATGGCTTTTAAGGATCCCGAAGGTTCATTGCCGCCCTCACATAAGCCCGCCAGCGGTCCCTCTCCTGTGCAAGATTAATCCAGTCTCTATCATCATACCCCACCTCCCTCAAATCCATTTTAATATTATCCTCCCATCTACGTCTCGGCCTCCCTAAAGGCCTTTTTCCTTCCGGTCTCCCAACTAACACTCTATATGCATTTCTGGATTCGCCCATACGTGCTACATGACCTGCCCATCTCAAACGTCTGGATTTTAAGTTCCTAATTATGTCAGGTGAAGAATACAATGCGTGCAGTTCTGTGTTGTGTAACTTTCTCCATTCTCCTGTAACTTCATCCCGCTTAGCCCCAAATATTTTCCTAAGCACCTTATTCTCAAACACCCTTAACCTATGTTCCTCTCTCAGAGTGAGAGTCCAAGTTTCATAACCATACAGAAGAACCGGTAATATAACTGTTTTATAAATTCTAACTTTCAGATTTTTGGACAGCAGACTGGATGATAAGAGCTTCTCAACCGAATAATAACACGCATTTCCCATATTTATTCTGCGTTTAATTTCCTCCCGAGTGTCATTTATATTTGTTACTGTTGCTCCAAGATATTTGAATTTTTCCACCTCTTCGAAGGATAAATCTCCAATTTTTATATTTCCATTTCCGTACAATATTCTGACATGACAAAATATAAAAGTACCTTTTCTTTTACATAGCGTTTTACATATGAATGAAATTATAATGTTTAATCATATTTAACAACTAGAATTCAATTTTTTATTTTCAAATAATACAAGATTATGGTTTCCAAATGCGAACTATATTTTCCTGCGTAATGTGGGTGTTTGGACTGGGAGCCAATCACGGGTATGACAGCCACGTGCTTATGTTTACAATAGGATTTTTCTTACAGCGAAAACAGTATAGACTGCTCGCACAGCGCCTGTAACGCTATCAAGTAAGAATATAATAATTTCTAAACTGCTTCAAAGACAACCGGACGGATCAATGGCGTTATTGTAGGCCTACTACTTTAAATGTTATGTACCTATATTACGGGTATGCTCTTTTTAAGACGTGTTTTTTTTTGCTGTAAACGGAGTTTTAATTCATTTTCTACGTCTTTTCAGGACATTTCAGTTAATCCGGACATTCGTTAATTCAGACAACTTATCCCCAATTAGTCCGGATTAAAGAGGTTTTCCTGTAGGCTTTATGTTAAAAAATAAAACTCACATTGCAGTAAATGGACAACAACAAATTTTCTGTTAGATTTATGCTATCTATTAATGCCTTTTTCCAGATTTTATAAGAAACTGGCAGATTTAGTACATCAAACAAACAAAAACAGTACAGTTTGGTATAATTTTCTGTGAGATCTGGTATATTTTATTTTTGGTCAGTAGGAACACTGTCCTAGAATCAATGTCGTTCTCTTCCGAGGTGAGAACCCTCTGGCTTTTGAATTTGCTTACAATAGTAACAGAAATTTAATTATAAACTATAAGTACTAGATTAAACCCTTTAATAATTACTATATTTTTACCTAGAGGGTCTGCGCATGATTGCTTTCAAATGTGGCCATATGAAAACTGTAAAATTTGTATAGCCTACAAAAAGTTAATTACAACACATGGGAAATAATTAAGCTAAACGTATAGGGCTAAGGGCATCACAGCCGGGTACCTGACTAAACAAATGCTGTGGTTTACATTGAACATGGAGACATGAATTTGCAAATATTATACCTGTCGTTCAATTAACTCATTATGACACCGTCCCCATTTGATTGACTGATTCACTGAGATTGATTGATTGAGACTGATTTATTTATTTATCTATGCATTCATTTATTTATCTATTTATTTATTTATTTATTTATTTATTTATTTATTTATTTATTTATTTATTTATTTATTTATTTATTTATTTATTTATTTATTTATTTATTTATTTATTTATTTATTCGTTCATTTCTCCACTCACTCACTCACTCACTGATTCTAAGCTAACTTGGTAAGGTCATATTAACGACCTGTGTATTAGATTGTCAAGAGTAATCTTGTACCTCAAGAATTTCTTAAAACCTCATATGTATTTTGCCTTTTTCAATAGTATAATTACTTGTGGTATTCATTTGAGGGGTAATTGTCAAAAAATTGATCAAGTTCTTCTTTTGCAGAAAAAGGCAATACGAATTTTGATTGATTCTGATTTTGATGGTCACTGCAATTTAACTGTTGTTAATTTGTATATTTTCCATTGTTTCATTAAAATTAAATCAAATTTAAACCGTTAATTTTCACATAAAATTATTATTATTATTATTATTATTATTATTATTAAAATTAAGTCAAATTTAAACAGTTATTATTCATGTAGTGTAACTTCGCTTTAGAATATGCCATTAGGAAAGTTCAGGATAACAGGCAGGGTTTGGAATTGAACGGGTTACATCAGCTTCTTGTCTATGCGGATGACGTGAATATGTTAGGAGAAAATACACAAACGATTAGGGAAAACACGGAAATTTTACTTGAAGCAAGTAAAGCGATCGGTTTGAAGTAAATCCCGAAAAAGACAAAGTATATGATTATGTCTCGTGACCAGAATATTGTACGGAATGGAAATATAAAAATTGGAGATTTATCCTTCGAAGAGGTGGAAAAATTCAAATATCTTGGAGCAACAGTAACAAATATAAATGACACTCGGGAGGAAATTAAACGCAGAATAAATATGGGAAATGCGTGTTATTATTCGGTTGAGAAGCTCTTATCATCCAGTCTGCTGTCCAAAAATCTGAAAGTTAGAATTTATAAAACATTTATATTACCGGTTCTTCTATATGGTTTTGAAACTTGGACTCTGAGAGAGGAACATAGGTTAAGGGTGTTTGAGAATAAGGTGCTTAGGAAAATATTTGGGGCTAAGCGGGATGAAGTTACAGGAGAATGGAGAAAGTTACACAACACAGAACTGCACGCATTGTATTCTTCACCTGACATAATTAGGAACTTAAAATCCAGACGTTTGAGATGGGCAGGTCATGTAGCACGTATGGGCGAATCCAGAAATGCATATAGAGTGTTAGTTGGGAGACCGGAAGTAAAAATACCTTTAGGGAGGCCGAGACGTAGATGGGAGGATAATATTAAAATGGATTTGAGGGAGGTGGGATATGATGATAGAGAATGGATTAATCTTGCACAGGATAGGGATCGCTGGCGGGCTTATGTGAGGGCGGCAATGAACCTTCGGGTTCCTTCAAAGCCATTTGTAAGTAAGTTAGTAATAGTGAGATTCATCATTATGGTACAAGACATAATTTAATTATCACCTTGTGACCCCTAGGATTAGATTAGCTAAGTCTAAACTATGGTTTACATCAGTAGTGTCAGAGTTGTAAGCTCCAAAACCGGTTGTGGAGCTAGAGAGTGCAGTCAGAGCGTGAACTTGCTTATGTCTGTGGAAACACCGGAGCACGCAACGAGGCAGAGTGGAGCGCTCCGCTCCGTTTAGGATATGTCTGACAACGCTGGTTTACATCAGTTATTGCTCTGTCTATGTTTAATAAACTTTCTTATAGTGCATATATTGTTAATTTTAATAGACTTAGATGTGTTATTCGCGACTGGCTAATCAAAACCATTTTTATGATGTAAATGAATTTATAGAAACTAGTGTTGATGTAGTATTTTAGTTACTTTGCTTTTCTTTTGATTTTGTCTATGTATCTCTGACAACACGACTGTTTTCTCAATAAATCACTCATTTATTTATTGTGACTATTACACTCTTACTACGTCATACTACTTTTGACCAATAAAACGGTACGAAAGGACGTATTTCAACCAATCATGGCTGCTTATCGCACAATTTTATCGCGTCCCTAGCATTTGTTTAATTTTACCGCGTCCCTAGCATTTGTTTAATTTTATCGCGTCCCTAGCATTTGTTTAATTTTATCGCGTCCCTAGCATTTGTTTTCTTGTTTGCCAACATTTGAAACTGCGCTGGTCTGGACGTCAAAAAAATATATATATAAAATTACAAACCACTCCAGTCGATGCACAGCAGTTTCAAATATGACTCGCATTGGCATTCAAGAACAAGAATTAATAAAAATCACTGATCATACCTATGCATCTTCTGAAATACGATTTACAAATAAATGAAGAGCACCATTCGGAAATCCTGAATAAGTTTAATACACCATGTAGGCCTAAATCAACGAGTTCCACTTCTATTACGCACACGTCCAATATAACATCAATTGAACCACCAACCACATTCAGATTTGAAAATTGTACATTCAATAATTATTCCTTTTAAAATTATTCATGTTTATTTTTTATGTCATCGTCGTTAATTAAAACTTTTCTCACACTTGTGTATATTAGTTAGGTTATGTTATAGCTTCTGCTATATGATATTATGGATAGTCACGTATCAGAGATTGTTTAATATTAAGATTTATTGAAAATCATCTCTCAAGTGACGTTGATTACTGGGATTCGGATAATTGAAGTGGAATGTTGCATTTTAATAAAAATGAAACTGAATCAACAAAGCCTTCTTGACTAGTAACATTGCCATCGTGTATAATAGATCGAGAGAGAACTTCTCGACGAGAAGGCATTGCTCACTACTGCCATCTGGCATTCATCTAGCGTAATATTTGTAATGTTGAGATGGTACAATAATACATTTGAAGACAGTTGTATTTTCGTAAGTTAATTAATATTTTATTGTATTGGAGTACTTGGTTACTTCTAATCTTTATATACTTTCTTCTAATCGTGTAATAGTCAATTAAATCCCACTCGAGTTTTGATTTTCTGTAGATAAATCAAAACGTCTAGTGAGATTACTGTTGACTAAACTGCACTTGTTATAATATTTGACAAACTTTCGGATAAATTATAAACGTGACAATTTTTGCCCTAACATTCGAGGGAGTAGTAGTAGTAATAATAATAATAATAATAATAATAATAATAATAATAATAATAATAATGATAACAACAATTTAACAATAATAATATTAGTGCAATTGTTAATTTCTTCGGTCAGTTCATTGTGAAAGTTTCAAATCTAAGACTTTTGCAATATTTTGATAAGCGACATGAAATTAGAGGCCTACTACCAACTTTCAGGGGCAGTATACCACTGGTTTTCTATCTGACCTTTTTCCGATGCACTGTACCAATTTCTTTAGCTATGTGAATTATAGCATCCTTAACGATATTCAAGCAATTGTTCACTGTAAAGACAGTCGCTAATCGTATTTGATAAAATTTGTCGCTGGGACTTGCTGAAAATTCCCTAGATTTATCGAATTATCGATAATATGACAGCACTATCACTAGAGACAGGATTTCCATGCAAATGGATGTTTTTATATAAGCTTGCTACAGTTCTCAAACTTTGTAAATACCAGTTTCATGGCTTAGTGATTCGAAATATGTATACTTTTTCCATGTATATTTACATCTTTTGGTCTTTTTAGTGGTAAATTCATGCTTAATGCATGTTTTTTTAGATTTTAAGTTTAATAACGCATATTTTGAGGTTTATGTAGCATATTAAGTCCATTTTTATAGTTTCATTGCATATTTTATATTAAATAGCATGATACTGCATTTTATAAAAATGTTGCCTTGTAGAGTTTGGTATTTCTGAGCTTACAATATTTGAGTACATATACTGAAAAATATAAGTGAAATGCTAACGGTTTGCAGGGTTTCTATCTGAGAACTTTGAACCTTACCACTCATTGTATTGTCACACTGGAATTCCAAACTCCTGTTCTATATAATCCTTACCATGAGGCTAAAATTATTATTAGAAGGGTGCCTCTTCTGCTCCCTTCAATACTTTTGTAGTTTGTTGACAATAGCACTAACATGCTTCCCCTAACATGCCTTTAATTTGGACAGGCAGATAGGTAGAAGGTCTGTAGTAGGCTACATGTACAGATGTTTTGTGAATTAGCTACTATATTTGTGTACTGTGGTGATCTGTGAATTGTTGTAATGCCGCCGATTAAATGTTCGAGAAGAGATCTTGTGGCAGAGTGGATCAAAGGGAAAGAATATCTTAGAAATTTGGAAAGACTGTTAGCAGTACATTGTGCCATTCGAAAATAAAATGTAAGTTTCAATTTTGTTAGTGAATATTTTCAGTGTTTTTTTCCCTTCATTATGCATATTTGGCCATTTGATAGTGCATGGATGCATGCATATTTTAAGATTTGATAATGTATGATAATCCCGTCTCTAACTATCACACATAACAAAACCACGTCACGAGTTTTCATAGCACATAATGTAAACACGCATG
The DNA here is from genome assembly GCA_025594305.2 of Periplaneta americana. Taxonomy (NCBI): domain Eukaryota; kingdom Metazoa; phylum Arthropoda; class Insecta; order Blattodea; family Blattidae; genus Periplaneta; species Periplaneta americana. Next base: position 178,097,554 of record JAJSOF020000005.1, on the reverse strand, counting down.
GTGAGGGAGATGGATTTTTATTCAGTACTCGAAGAAGTCAACAAAATTAAGGTTCCAAATGAAAATTAAATTTATGGTTGATTTAAACAGTTTTATTTAATTTGTATAAACTGTTACGATATACAGGGACATCATTTTATTTTTACTAACATTTTTAATATTAACCTGTCTATACCTTTAGAGAACCGGAAACACCGCTCGCTCCTCCCTCCAAGACTGGAGTTCGATGATACTGGCGTAAAACACAAATCACTCTACTAGGTATAGGAAGGAAGAAAAGTAGTTCATCCATTTACGTAAACTAGGAAATATCGCGATTTTGAGTTTGATAATTTTCATTAGGTTTTTCTTTAATCAAAGTACAGTACTGTGTTAAGAATAAGTGTTTTTACTCACGAAGTGAGTTATCCATGCGAACGTTTTCATTATGCGGTGTATATTATATTGTCTACAGCACATTAGCGTACAATATAGAGAAAGAAGTTAAATTGAAAAATGATCATAATATGAATATTTAAACACAATTTTGAAAATGGTGGCCGTTCATTTCGATACAGGCTTCAGTTCTTTTGTGCATATTATCGCACTATAGACTATTGCATCTAATTCCAATTGCCAGTTTCGTCCTTCGTACTAGTAACTCATGTTGAAATAATTCTATACCTACTCTACGCACTGTTAATTCAATCTTCACTTCTGCCCGACCCGAAAATATAAAATTACACAGACATGCTATCTACTGTCCGTCCAAGTGGTTATGCCGCATGATTGTAGAAAGGGAGGAAATCACGTGACAGTTAATTACTTAACGAGGCCCTTTTATTTAAGTTAAATTAAACAGCTGTATAATATTACGTAAACGCCCAATTCCTAAGAGAAATTAATGTTTTCAGAAAAGAGCTAAGACAGCCCAGCTTTTACAGAGGGGCGAGCAGAAGCAGGTGGGGGAAATCGGGATGCGACGTAGGCAAACGGACAGTACCTGTGCGAAAATATGATTCAATATTGAAAGCTCTTTCGTCACTGGAAAACGCGAACATATTTCTGGAACGTACTATACTCAGTAACTCAGTACTGCTTACTATCTGCCGTCTTGGCTCTGTGTGGAGTTGGAACTTCATTAGAAGAAGGGGTGGGAGTGAAGTACATTCAAAAACTCAGGTACAATAAAAATTGAAGTAAAAATAAAATGATGTCCCTGTACAATGTTAATAAGCGGACAGTATGAAATAGAGAAAATAAATTAAACTTTTAAAGTTTCACACACCACTGGGGAGAATTTGATGGTGAGAGGAAACATGTACGCGAGCTCCAAGCTTGATGGTGACTTGTTTTATTCCGATTTTCTCCGTTCTAGTTCATGGAACATTAGAGAATTCTGAAGTGGAAGCTGAAAATGGACGTCACCTAATAGCCACCAAACGAGGGCGGACATCGAAAGTGCAGAGCAACTCAACAGCAGTAGAGCAGAATAGTCGAAGATGTTAAAAGTCTGGCCAGAGCAAATTGGGGGAGTGCGCTGTGCAAGTGACAATGGAGTAAACACGCCCTGAAGTACAAAGGCGGCGCAACGAAAGTCGATACTCCGATTATCTGAAGGCATTAATTGCAATGCCAAAATTTATGTGGGGGTGAGGGTGTAGGTTCGTGATCCATTTCTTTCAGCTGGAAATTCTGTAATTTTTGTTACAATTATTCTCCAGTGCTGTACGCAGAAAAACGTTCCACATTTAAAACAGATCTAGTTTTAATAGTGTGTCTTGTATCGCCTGCACACTTGTAAGTTTACAACTCTTAAATTTTTCAGCTACACTACAGTGGGTGATCAAATTATTAGGGACACTTAGTAAAAGTAGGAATTTTGTTTCAAATTCACATAAAACACAAGTAATTTGGATTTTCTCAACTGGAAAAACTTTATTACTCTAAATAGTGTTTTATAAACAATATTATTACATATTTAATTGTGTAATAATGAATATGGAGTGGAATAAACAAGAAAACTAATATTTTGTCACACATCCCTTTTCAGAAATTACAGTTTTAACTCTCTTTGGCATACTAGAAATGCATTGAAGACAATTGTTTTTAATTTATTGACTGTGATGCCACATATTGATCAGTTTTTCTATTAAAGATTGTTTATTTATAATAATTTCTGAATGAACTTGCCTCTTCATTAGCTCCCAAATATTTTCAATCGGATTAAGGTCCGGAGAGTTACCAAGCCAATCCAGAACCCTAATTTTGTTGTCAGATAGGAATTTTTCACCTTATTTGCCTTGTGACAGGGCGCAGAGTCGTGCATGAACACAAAATAACCATCTGGAAACCATTCACGGACTTGTGAAAGAAGCCGTTCCTTCAGAACCTTTATGTATTGATATTGTCTCATCATCCCTTGAACAAAATACAGGCAACCAGTTCCATGACCACTAATCACAGACCACACCATGATGCTTAGAGGATGTTTAACAGTCTTTTACATAGAAAGGCACCAATGAGAGATGCTGGAATCAACATATCTTCTATGACAACCCGTCAGAGGATCAAAGAGTTAGGGTTTTCATGTCGCACTCCAACCAAGAAACTATTCCTGAAACCATACATGGTGAAGAAGCGTCCCTCTTGGGCAAAGCAGCATCAATCTTGAACTGTGGATGATTAGAAAAAAGTGAGTTGTTTGTCATTCACATGATTTCTTTGTTAGTCATAATTTTACTTTGTGTAAATGTGTTTTATGTACTGTTTATTTCTTTTTTCAGGTGTGTTTCTCAGATGAATCTACCATACAGATACTTGCTGACAAATCTGTGTTCGTTAGAAGGCGTAAAGGTGAAAAGTACAATAATGACTGTATTATGGAGACTGTTAAACATCCTCTAGGCCTCATGGTGTGATCTGTGATTAGTGGTCATGGAACTGGTCGTCTGTATTTTGTTCAAGGGATGATGAGACAATATCAATACATAAAGGTTATGCAGGAACGGCTTCTTCCACAAGTCCGTGAATGGTTTCCAGATGGTTATTTTGTGTTCATGCACGACTCTGCGCCCTGTCACAAGGCAAATAAGGTGAAAAAATTCCTATCTGACAACAAAATTAAGGTTCTGGAATGGCCTGGTAACTCTCCGGAACTTAGTCCGATTGAAAATATTTGGGAGCTAATGAAGAGGCAAGTCCATTCAGAAATTACTATAAATAAACTATCTTTAATAAAAAAAAAACTGATCAATGTGTGGCACCTCGGCCAAGAAATTAAAAACAATTGTCTTCAATGTATTTCTAGTATGCCAAAGAGAGTTAAAACTGTAATTGCTGCAAAGGGATGTGTGACAAAATATTAGTTTACTTGTTCATTTCACTCCATATTCATTATTACACAATTAAATATGTAACAATATTGGTTATAAAACACTATTTAGAGTAATAAAACTTTTCCAGTTGAGAAAATCCAAATTACTTGTGTTTTATGTGAATTTGAATATGAAATTCCTACTTTTACAAAGTGTCCCTAATAATTTGATCACCCACTGTACATGAAATGGCAAGAATTCTTAATAGCTTACCTGTACGCCGTTGATTTGCCAGGTGAGAACAGCTGGAGGGTTGGACTTTCCAGACGTGCAGTTCGCGGTGACGTAATCTCCGATCATATACGTTGACAATATGCCTTCAATCATCGGATCTTCTGATGGGAAAGCTGTAACAATCAGATAAATACCTGATATTATTTTCATACAGCCATTTCTAAGAACAAATGCTGGAATGGATAATTTTTTATTCGCGAATTTATAACATGAATGTACATTAATTTTTCCCCATTAGACGATCGTATTCATTCTAGTATCTCTATTGGAGGTCATGATCTACAGGATAACTTCCATTTTTACAGATAATCAGCATTAATAGCAGTAAGAAATCAGTTCTACGTTTCTGCCGCCTTTACCTCTACCAAAAAAGTAACACTGTTAGTCATATCCGTAAGGGGGTGAGTGACCTCCGGGAACTTAGAAGGATTATATCAACAGGAAAAATTATTACCCCATCAGGGATAGAGTCTGCGATTTTCCGTTCTTAAGTTCGTTAACTTCCGAAATGGTCCAATGGTCGGTTTGGCTGCTTCAACATTACTTTATCGCTAGAAATTTTGTATTCTGCATATTGTTAATGGACGACCTGATTTCACGCTGTCATAATGCCTCAACTGTCACCACAACTATGCACAGGGACATCATTTTATTTTTACTAACATTTTTAATATTAACTTGCCTATACCTCTGGATCAACGCCGTTTGCTACCCCCTTCCACGACTGGAGTTCGATGATACTGGCGCAATATACAAACAAATCACTTTACTAAGTATAGGAGGGAAGAAATGTAGTTCATCCATTTACGTAAACTAGGAAATATCGCAATTTTGAGTTTGATAATTTTCATTAAGTTTTTGTTTAATCAAAATACAGTACAGTATTAACAATGAGTGTTTTTTACTCACGAACTGAGCTTTCCATGCGGACGTATTCATTATGCAGTGTATATTATACTGTCTACAACACATTAGTGTACAATATAGAGAATGGAAGTTTAATCATAATATGGATATTTAAACATATTTTTGGAAATGGTGACCGTTCATTCCGATACAGGCTTCAGTTCTAATATGCATATTATCGCACTATAGACTATTGTACGTAATTCCAATTACCAGGTTCGTACTTCGTATCAGTAACTCATGTTGAAATAATTCTGTACCTACTCTATAAAAGAGACCTTACGTACTGTAAATTCAATCCTCACTTCTGCCCGATCCGAAAAGATAAAATTACTCAGACATACTATCTACTGTCCGTCCAAGTAGTTACGTCCCAGCGTCGTAGAAAGGAGGAAATCACGTGAGATTTAATTACTTAACGAGGCCCTTTTATTTAAGTTATTTTAAACAATTGTATGCGTATAATATTACGTAGACGTCCAATTCCTAACAGAAATTAATGTTCCTAGAAAAGAGCTAAGATAGCCCAGCCACTAGCATTTACACAGAGGCGAATAGAAGCAGGTGGGGGAAACCAGGCTGCGACGTAGACAAATGGAAAATAATGCAATATTGAAAGCTCTTACGTCACTGGAAAACGCGAACGTATTTTTGGAACGTACTGTTCACTATGACCGTAAGGCTACTAAGACTGTATATGCGGTCTTGGTTCTGTGTGGAGGACGGTTGAACTTCATTAGTAGAAGGGGTGGGAGTGAATTACATTAAAAAATTCAGGTACAATAAAAATTGAAGTAAAAATAAAACGATGTCCCTGTAGAATTGTAACTAAGTGTGTCGCTGTGTCTGTGATACGTTTCCAGAAATAAATTATGATTATTCACTAAACTACACCACTGCGTTCAAAATGTTTTGTGCGAGATCGTGCGTATTTGCTTGTTTTCCGCACAGCACCAATACGCTGTAAGTGTGAAATACCACATTCAGTATTCCCAACCTAACACACATAACAATTTCCCTCTTCTTACATCTTAAGCGCGACATTCATTTTACTGCTTTAGGCTTTTAACATATTATTTTTAGAGACGTTTAACATAGTAATAATTATAAATTGGAAACTTACCACTGCAATTTCACCTAAATTTCAATGTTAATTATTGTTTTTAAATATTTGCAAAAATTAAGTAAAGTCTACTACTCCACGAAACTTATTGCATTCCTGATACAAGTAACATTAAGGAATCCGTGAAAAAATCAACAAGATTCCAGATGCCGATGTTATTACTGCAATATGTTATATAAATAATATTGTTAAAATATTAAAATGAAAAATAAATCATTACATAACCTTACCGTTTGTTTTAAGTTCGCATTTATAGACTGGGGGAAAAAAAAAGACAGGCGTATATCACGGCCTGCTGGATTATAGTAAACACAGAAAACATTTTATAGCAACAATGTTGAAGAAAGATATTTTGGCTTTCCGAAGTTGGCGTCATTAAACAGAAACCAAGATGGAGATTTCATTGCAACTAATTAGAATTCGTCTTTCAGGTATGTAATAAACGATCTTTCCTCGCTTTTTCAATCTTTTCCTCGAACATTAAAACGTTAACATACCGCTCTTGTAACGTAAATTACTATTCTGATCTACCCTCGTATTTCAATGATTCCAATTTATATCACTAAACTTGACAACGGTCTTGCTTTCAAGATGTCTTTCACACGTTTAAAAATATTGGTTCTTATTGCTGTATATGATCACCCTGCATAGTTTTTGTAACTGAATTCATACAGGCTCCAGATAACTGAAAACTCCCAAGTAGTGTGTGTCATGTACGCGCACAGGCCGCCCAGAATAACGTATGAAGGCGATTTGTCGCGCTCGTAATCCTGATGTATCACCTCGCCCACACCGCGCTAAACTCTTTGACGACTAAGCTTCTTGATGGACTGTGGGTTTTACTGACCCAGGCTTTCAGCGGATCTGGATTCTGTTTGCGGATACATATTTTAGCGTTCCGCGCACTCTTTTCTATAATTCAGGGCACGAAATTATAAATATATGACAAAATGTACTACGAAAAATTCTGTGCTGCAGAAGGAATACAAGTCCACACCTGTGGAGTAACGGTTAGAACGTCTGACCGCGAAACCAGGTGGCCCGGGTTCGATTCCCAGTCTGGGCAAGTTACCTGGTTGAGGTTTTTCCGGGGTTTTCCCTCAACCCAATATGAGCAAATGCTGGGTAACTTTCGGCGCTGGACCCCGGACTCATTTCACCGGCATTATCACCTTCACCTCATTCATGCGCTAAATAACCTAAGATGTTGATAAAGCGTCGTAAAATAACCTACTAAAAATGTACATACAGGGACATCATTTTATTTTTACTAAAATTTCTAATATTAACCTGGCTATACCTTTGGATCAACGGTTGAGAACCTGAAACACAGTTTGCTACCCCCTTCCACGATTAGAGTTCGATGATACTGGCGTAATATACAAACAAATCATTTACTAGGTATAGGAGAGAAGAAAAGTAGTTCATCCATTTATGTAAACTAGGAAATATCACGCTTTTGAGTTTGATAATTTTCATTAGGTTTTTGTTTAATCAAAATAAAATACAGTATTAACAATGAGTGTTTTTACTCACGAACATCCATACGGACGTATTCATTATGCAGTGTATATTATATTGTATACAGCACATTAGTGTACACTATAGAGAATGAAGTTAAATTGAAAAATAATCATAATATGGATATTTAAACACATTTTTGAAAATGGTGGCCTTTCATTTCGATACAGGCTTCAGTTCTAACGTGCACATTATCGCACTATAGACTATTGTACCTAATTCCAATTACCAGGTTCGTCCTTTGTACTAGTAACTCATGTTGAAATAATTCTGTACTCTCTCTATACGTACTGTAAATTCAATCTTCACTTCTGTCCGACCCGAAAAGATAAAATTACTCAGACATACTATCTACTGTCCGTCCAAGTGGTTATGTCGTAGGGTCATAGAAAGGGAGAGGGAAATCACGTGACAGTTAATTACTTAACGAGGCCCTTTTATTTAAGTTATTTTAAACAGTTAATATTACGTAGACGTCCAATTCCTAACAGAAATTAATGTTCTCAAAAAAGAGCAAAGACAGCCCAGCCACTAGCCTTTACAGAGAGGCTAATAGAAGCTGGTGAGGGAAACCGGGATGATACTTAGGCAAATGGACGATTGTACCTGTGCGAAAATGATTCAATATTGAAAGCTCTTTCGTTACTGAAAACGCGAACATATTTTTGGAACGTACTGTTCACTATGACCGTAAGGCTACTATGACTGTATATGCGGTCTTGGATCTGTGTGGAGGACAGTTGAACTTCATTAGTAGAAGGGGTGGGAGTGAAGTACATTAAAAAACTCAGGTACAATAAAAATTGAAGTAAAAATAAAATGATGTCCCTGTATAAGGAATACACCGGCACGTACAATACGTAACCCAGTTTCTGGAATAAAACTACAAGTTGGTTTTAGTGTTTTAGTTTGTTTCGGTTTACAAATGAATAGTGTGGATCTATGATAAGAGAAATAGTAATGAAAGACATGCAATAGGCCTATATTTTCCCTTTATATGAAAAGACATTCAGAAATTAGTCTCAGCTTACAACAACAAAATTTTTCACTATTGTTCAATCAATGTATATCGTACGTGTCTATTATAATTTTAATATTGCAGAACTCGGAACTACACACTAAACAGTGGCCGAGAAAGTGTACCAAACGGAGATAGCAAGCAGGGAAAAGCTCGTTGCAAAGATCAACACGGCTGCAATGGAGATACACCAGCACGGATTGGATAATGTGCAGCGAGAGGTCAGACTGCGTGCTGAAGCGTGTGTTCGTGCCAGAGGGGGACATTTTGAGCATCTGCTCTAGACAATTACATTCTCTCAAGCAGACAGGTCCATTAGGTGTGGAATCAAATGGGGATAGATACGGTACCTGATATTCGTGTAACTCGGAAACGGGGATGAATACTGAAAAAGTGTATTAGGATTTTTGTTGCAAATAAGGTCCTGAATCGCCTCCTTAAGGAATAACCTGACCTTTTGATACACCCTGTATATTCTTTTTTTTTTTTTTTTGAAACCATTACTTAAAACAGCGTTTCTCAAACTATGGTCCGCGGACCACCTGTGGTCCTCGAGGTCTGCCCTTGTGGTCCTTCAAAAAAGACAGAAGAAAAAATAAAATTCGAACGAATTGCATATCATACTATAGCTTAAAATTTCAGAGTTTGGAAATGACACATGGCAATCGAATTTCACTTTTTCTCCCAGTACAGACATTTTATGAAATTGATTACCCTACCCGGCTATCGACTTCCCACTCTACTCTCAGCAGCAAAAGAGGGATTTAAAGCACTATATACGTGGTGTTTCTCGACATCTTTTTCCTGCACATCTGGCGCCGCGCCTGTAATCCAGCCAGTGACCACCTGAATTCATAACAGACGACCGAAATAGCGAACCTTAATTAAATCTATACTAATAATAAATCTGTAGCCGAAATTTTTCTGGTAATTTTCGATTTTCCAAAAATAATTGGTCCTAACATATATAATTAACCACCCTGAAACCGAAAATCGCTTTTTTGAAATTTTTGTTTGTATGTCTGTCTGTCTGTCTGTCTGTATGTTTGTTACCTTTTCACGCGATAATGGCTTAACCGATTTATATGAAAATTGGAATATAAATTAAGTTCGTTGTAACTTAGATTTTAGGCTATATGGCATTCAAAATACATTATTTAAAAAGGGGGGGTTATAAGGAGGCCTGAATTAAATAAATCGAAATATCTCGCTTATTATTGATTTTTGTGAAAAATGGTACATAACAAAAGTTTCTTTAAAAATAATTTGCGATAAGTTTTATGCTTCAAAAATTTTGATAGGACTGATATTTAATGAGATAAATGAGTTTTAAAATTAAAATAACTGCCATCTAAGGACGTGTAATGAATTAAAAAACAAATGACTTCGTCTATAAGGGGCCTTGGACAGCAACAATCGAAAGCTATGAAAGATATCCTACAGACAATGTTTCTGTGTTTGTATGAAGTAATATCAGAAGCTAAATTAACCAATTTGTATAATTAATTATTATTTCACCATTGGAAAGTGTAGTTTCTCTAGATGGACATAATGCTATAATGTTATTACAGTAACGTCTGAGTAAATCGAGGACAGGTAAGATTAAAATAGCTTCTTATGCACAGAAAATTTGATAGGCTATTTTGTACATTCGTTTTCTGTATTTCTTAAAATAATATTTATGTACACTCATTTCAGTCTCAGAGAATTAACGAACAACGAGAGTGTATTGATTTAGTATGCAGTAATAGTACGTTAGCTTAGCAATCCATTATTTTATAATTAAAATTTTAACTATGCTCAATTGAATCGTGTTAAAATACATAAAATATATATGTAATAAATGCAATGCAAAAAAAATTGGGTAATGAGCGAAGCATATTATCTTGCGCTGTTGTAAAATTTGTTCCCTGGATCAAACGTCCTATTTTAATTATGTAATTACTTTATATTTATTTCTAACAGGTGCAGCGGAGCGCACGGGTACTGCTAGTTTTAAAATATAAGTATACTAGTAATGAAATATGCTACGAAAATTATAGGTCTAAATTTCTTTCGAAGGGAACAAGACTAATGTGGTCCGCGGAACTGTACAGACTTTCAAAAGTGGTCCCCACTTCAAAAAAAGTTTGAGAAACGCTGACTTAAAATAATACGACTGTATTTATTTACCGAACTGTGTATATGTAAACATACTGTTAATTGGACTTTTCATGTATTGTGTCACTTCTCCGTGTTTGATATAATCGATTTTGCTTGTGTTTGTGTGTATCTGCAGTAAAGTCTGATATCGCACTCCATCCAGAACGAAGCCATCAAACTGACAAACCTACAGTAAGTATTCATATTTAATGACTTGTTATGCAAGCCTCCCGTCATTAAAATATCAACAAGTATGTCCGCTCTTCACGATTCGTCACAGATATGGCAAAACAAACTGCCTTGTTTCGCAAGTATGAGATAAAAGCTGCGCAGCGCTACCCTACATGCGTTCTGTTTGCACAGCGCTGGAATGTAAACAGAGCAATAAAATTACCATGCTGGTATGCACACCGCAGGCTCTATGTTTTTCTCTTACATCTCGTTTAGTGTAAGGGGGTGTAAGGGGGTGTTATATGTATAGCTCAACTGATGAATTGTTTATGATTATAAATTGAATTAATCTACTTGATATTAATTGCACAAATTTTTATAGCTTAATGAAAGTATGCTACTTTGTATTGTATATATTTGTATAGTTTTGGCCGATGAATTGTATATGCTTTAAATTGAATAGTAATCTATATAGCTCTACTGATAAATTGTTTGTGTTTGTAATTTGAAGTAGTTTGCATGATATGTATTATCAATTTCTGTATATCACAACTGGTTGAATTTTTTATACCTTAAATTTAATTAAATTGTTTTGTATTATAATATAGCTCAACTTATGAATGATCGTTTGCGTTTGTAAATTTAATAATCTGATTGGCTATGTATTGTATACTTTTAGTAGAGCCATCGATGTAGCTCAGTCGGCAGACTCGCTGGGCTGCTGTTCCGGAGCTGCGTTCGGGCTTGGTTGGATCCCCCTTTGGACTTTGGTTTCTTCCGAGGTTTTCCACAGCTGTGGGACTGAAGCCGGATGGTCTATGGCGAGTCCTTGGCATCAACACCTTTGATTGATTACCCCCTTTGATTTGATTACCTGGTTGGGTTTTTCCGAGGTTTCCCCCACCGAAAAGGCAAATGCCGGGTAATATTTTGGCGAATCCTCGGACCTCATTTCATCTCACTACATCTCGCCAAAAAAAAAAAAAAAAAAAAAAAAAAATTGTACAACATTGTAAAAATTGTAGAAAATTACTAAATTGTAAAACTATAAAAATTTGTAAAAATTGTAATTGTAATATTGTAAAATGTTGACATGTTCCACATCTTAAAGCTTCATTGCTCATGTAAGATCTATGGAATAAAATAAATGAATGAATGAATGAATGAATGAATGAATGTTTGATTTGTAGTTAATTAACACATTATAAAACATTTCTGCCAACAAAGGATAACTCAAACGTATTCAAAGATACATGATGGCTCTGGGAAGGCAAAAATATAGGTCCAGTTTCTTAAGGGGAGGTTGTATGTAGGCTAAATTTGGTCCAAAATATCGATTTTCTGTTATCGTTGTTACAATTATGATTATTAATATCGCCGTTTTCATTATAATTATTCTAATTATCGTTATTAATAAAGTTATTTTTATTATTATTATTATTATTATTATTATTATTATTATTATTATTATTATTATTATTATTATTATTATTATTATTATTATTATTATAGGTATAGGTCAGTTTCTATCTGTTGCTTTTCCAATTCACTGTGGGCTAAAGGAGGGAGATGCACTATCACCTTTACTTTTTAACTTCGCTTTAGAATATGCCATTAGGAAAGTTCAGGATAACACGCAGGGTTTGGAATTGAACGGGTTACATCAGCTTCTTGTCTATGCGGATGACGTGAATATGTTAGGAGAAAATACACAAACGATTAGAGAAAACACGGAAATTTTATTTGAAGCAAAGCGGTAGCTTTGGAAGTAAATTCCGAAAAGACAAAGTATATGATTATGTCTCGTGACCAGAATATTGTACGAAACGGAAATATAAAAATTGGAGATTTATCCTTCGAAGCGGTAGAAAAATTCAAATATCTTGGAGCAACAGTAACAAATATAAATGACACTCGGGAGGAAATTAAACGCAGAATAAATATGGGAAATGCGTGTTATTATGCGGTTGAGAAGCTCTTATCATCCAGTCTGCTGTCCAAAAATCTGAAAGTTAGAATTTATAAAACAGTTATATTACCAGTTCTTCTATATGGTTGTGAAACTTGGACTCTCACTCTGAGAGAGGAACATAGGTTAAGGGTGTTTGAGAATAAGGTGCTTAGGAAAATATTTGGGGCTAAGCGGAATGAAGTTACAGGAGAATGGAGAAAGTTACACAACACAGAACTGCACGCATTGTATTCTTCACCTGACATAATTAGGAACTTAAAATCCAGACGTTTGAGATGGGCAGGGCATGTAGCACGTATGGGCGAATTCAGAAATGCATATAGAGCGTTAGTTGGGAGACCGGAGGGAAAAAGACCTTTAGGGAGGCCGAGACGTAGATGGGAGGATAATATTAAAATGGATTTGAGGGAGGTGGGGTATGATGATAGAGACTGGATTAATCTTGCACAGGATAAGGACCGCTGGCGGGCTTATGTGAGGGCGGCAATGAACCTTCGGGTTTCTTAAAAGCCATTGGTATGTATGTATGTATGTATTTATTATTATTACTATTATTATTACTATTATTATTATTATTATTATTATTATTATTATTATTATTATTATTATTATTATTATTATTATTATTGTCGTTGTTTCAGTCAATAATTAGGTATGCCTTAATTTTCTCGGGAAATGATAGCAAAATTGGGAGTGTCTTGATTTTGCAAAAGACAGTCATTAGAATTCTATGTCAATCAAACTATCTTGAACATTGTCGACCTCTTTTCAAACAATCACAGATATTTACTGTCATAAATTTGTATTCATATATGACCTAGTCCTTTACACTCGACAAAATATAGACAATTATTCATTAATAGCCAATGTTCATGAAAATAGAAATAGTGAACAAATTAATATTCCATACTGTAGATTACGTCATAATACTAGTAAAAATTTTTGTGTCATGGTGATGAAATTATATAATAAGCTTCCCAGTCAATATTATAAGTTACCAACCAAATAGCTTCAAAGCTAGATTTTATAATTGTCTTTTAATTAATCCTTTCTACTCTCTAGATGAGTTTCTTAACACAAATTCATACGAAATTGTTTTTTAATAAATAAAGTTATTTACATTAGTTACAATTATTACATAAGAGTGAAGTGTTTTCATTAATTTTAGAGTTTCAAAATGTTTTATGTTTTCATTCTAATTACTGTTTTCAATTATATGTGTATTTTCAAATGTAAGTTTTTTTTGTGACGAAGCCTATCACTGTATGTTTAATGGCTTAATAAATTGAATTGAATTGAATTATCGTAATTATTATCTTTATTATTATCATCACCGTTATCACCATCATTATTATTAATATTATCATCATCACAGTTAGCATTATTACTATCGTTACCATTATCGTTATTATTATTACCATTATCATTATTAATGTCGTTATTATTACCGTTATTATTATTATTATTATTATTATTATCATTGTTATGATTATCGTTGTTACTACTATGATTATTATTATCACCCCTATAATGATCATTATCATCATTATTATTATCGTTATGAATATAGTTACCGTTATTATTATCATTATCATTATCGTAATTATTATTCGCCATTATCATTATCATTATTATGGTTACAATTATCGTTATTATTATCATCATCGTTATCATTATCGTTATTTATACTATGATTATTATCATTACCGTTATGATCATTATTATTATCGTTATTTTATTATCATTATTATTATTATTACTATTACTACTATCATCGTTATCACTATCGTTATTATTATTATATTATTGTTATTATTATTTACTATTATTATCATATATTACAATTTGAAACAACTCATTGGCGTGATATTGATGAGTAAATCGTTTTGACCATTAATTGCATTGTTGTCTCGAGACTAGGCCTCCTGAAGTTAGGAAACGATTATGAAATAGATAACGAGAAGGCTTCGCTTTCTTAAATTTAAGTGCCATACTTATAATAACAATCACGAACAGCATAAACGTTACACGCTATTGTGGGATTTCCATGAATCCCTCTCATTTTTTTCACTGGCATTATTTGCTCGTGTACGAAAAGTAATGTAACAAAATAACATAAAAATATCTAATAAGCTACGCAGAATAATGTAATTCTGGTTTTTGTAAAATGTTAACAAAAGTTGGGAGATTTTATGGATTGGCAGTAATTAGGCATTATAATCAACTGTGCTCGTTGTTTTCAGTTTTTTTAACATCGATTGTGCAATAAGAGGCTCGTTGTATAGAGTGGCTAATTGAGAGAAATTTCACAACACAGTTGCAACTAAACTTCAAGAGAGTCTACAATACGCGAAATGTACTCTCTATGAGTGACATCTGTTTATGGAAACTGGTAGCGTAGGAGAGGTTACGCCCAGGAAAAACCAGTGAATTGAAGCTCAAGTTACAGCAGAACGGAACGCTTCCCAACATATTCCCGCAAAGTAGTGCATCACGAGAGTTCATATTTAGGAATCAACCATTCGCAAAGTCCTTCGGAATCGTCTTAAACTCCGTCGATTCAAAGTGCAAACTCTGCAGGTCATTAAAAGCAGAGGACAAAGAAAAATTGAAAAGGAATGCATTTTGCCGTGGATAACAGAATAGGACAATATAACATTGAATTTGTCGAGGTGTATTTATCTTCACCAAATTTAACTCCAATGGATTTTATCTAGGATTATGCGAAGGGCAAGAACTACAGAACGTCTGTAATGAATCTTCAGGTCTTACGTGATGTAATGAGATATGTCTTATCAACATTTAAACAGTATGCTTCAAAAAACTTGATCCAAATTGATTAGATGACATCAAAGCAATAAGAGGTGCGCATATAGATTCTGTGTAACTTACAAGCTTATAAATGGTTTTTAGAACCAGGATCAGATCATAAGCTCGCCATTAATCCAGTCTCTACCATCATATCCCACCTCCCTCAAATCCACTTTGTGTAACTATGTACAAATTAATCTCACAAAAAAAAAAAAAAAAAAAATGTATGTTTGTTTCAAAGTTATTGCTCTGTATTTTTGTTACATCAATCAAGTGCTTTGTGTGGAGTATGGCATTGTATGGGGCAGAAACATGGGCATTACGACGAAATGAAGAGAAAAAATAGAATCTTTTGAAATGTGGATATTGAGAAGAATGGAGCGTGTGAAGTGGACAGACATAATAAGAAATGAAGTTGTGTTGAAAAGAGTGGGTGACGAAAGAAAGATGCTGAAACTGATCAGAAAGAGAAAAATGAATTGGTTGGGTCATTGGCTGAGAAGAGACTGCCTACTGAAAGATGGACCTTCCATAATGGCGAACGGGAGAAGAGTTCGAACAGAAGAAGATATCAGATGATAGACGACATTAAGATATGTGGATCATATGTGGAGACAAAGAGGAAGGCAGAAAATAGAAAAATTGGAGAATGCTAGGCTTGCAGTGAAACATATGCCCTTGGGCAGAACATTATGAATGAATGAATGAATGAATGAATGAATGAATGAATGAATGAATGAATGAATGAAATACTTTTAGAACATTACTACATTTCCTGTAATGAGAAGGGGAAAATTGGATTCAATTCTCTTTGCAGATGATTTGGTATTATTAGCACTTTCAGAAGACGGCCTCCAAAGGTCAATATATAATTTGCAGCAAGTAGCAGCCACATACAATATGGATTTTTCAACAGATAAATAAAAAAATTATGGCATTCTGTGGGAAATACCCAATACAAAGTAAAATTTGTCTCGACAACAAAATATGAGAAAGATGTAATAGTTTCCCATATTTAAATTACAATCTTTCCATTTTTGAAGAATTGGATATATCACAGAAAATTAATAAATACACAAGAGCTATGGGCATTATAAATAGTGTGATGAAACCATCCTTGGTTCAGAAACACACCCGGATACGTCTCTACAACACATTGGCACGACCGACGCTCAGCTATGGCAGCGTAGCATGGACACTGAGGAAAGCAGATAAAAGCAGAATAACGGCTTGTGAAATGCGATTCATGCGAAGAACAGCGGGCTATGCTAAATGGGATCTGAAAAGAAATTGTGAAATTTTAAAGGAACTAAAACCTCAACCAGCTTTAGATTACATTGTTCAATATCAGTCTAATTGGAAACATCATTTAGAAAGAATGAGTAATAGTAGACTCCCAAAGGCAATTTATGATTATGTACCACATGGCCAAAGATCTGTGGGTCGTCTTGCTAAGAGATGGCGCGAAAATTTTATGTGAGACCGTAACAGGCCTTGTGGCCTAACACTTGTCAGGCAGAAGAAGAAGAAAGAAGAAGGGGAAAATGGCGAAGTAAAAACAGAAGAGAATTTGGGAACAAATAGAAATTAAACTGACACAAATAAATAGAAATAGCTGTAGGAAAAAATTAAGGAAAGCACTGTATGGAGAAATTATATAAATAATAAAAAACTGAATAGAAATAGAGAGAAAAATAGGGAAAAATTAAGAATTGGGAAATAATTTTGGAAACCGTAGTACATAAAACACAATCATCCTTCCTCTTAACTTAAGGGAAGTTTCTTAGGCGTTAACTAACTTATCGCAAAGAGCTGCCATATGGCTCAAATGTAACTGTAGTTGAAATTACAATTAAATTAGTCTCAGTGAAGTGCACGTAACTTTTGTTAAGACTGTACTCGGCGGAGGAAGTATTCTGCGGCTAAGGAAACGCCTGGCCTGGACTTCTGTCTGCTGCAAGAAGCGAGTCAGCGTGGTATGTCTGGAACACTGTGCAGTAATTAATGTTTTATGAGGTGAAGCGTTCTGAATATGGATGTAAGAACCCCGTAATTACAGCTTTAACTTTCCCTTCTTGCTGGAGAGGCTACGCCCCCTGGACTATGTTTATGTATCTAGATCCCATAGTTCTGACGAATAGCGTTACCTTTCCGTATAATTAAGACAACCGCTCTATCCAGGGCTTCAAGAAGTTCGTGTTAACTTAACAGTTGTCATACAATGAATATATTATTCACACGTAGCTGCTGCAGACCGGATTCCGTGGAAAAGTAGATTCTTATCTCTGTGGCAGAGGAACTGGAAGTTCAACATTCATTTTTCCTGGATGATTTTCCTCGCTTGGAATTAAAGAGGAAGGCCGGAACTTGGAGTAACTGGCAGTACAGAATTCCGATAATAGAGACGAGACACGACAGACTGCCTTGAAGCAGAATACTGTATACAGGGTGTTTCGTGCTTGTTACTTTTGAACTGAAGGATGAGTTTTGGGCTTATCCTGAAGCGGTACGCTACAACATAACCACTGTATGTTAAAATTTAAGACCACATCCACAATATAGCCTTATACATAAAAGGGTTTACTAATAAATCGTGTATAGTTTTTATACGAGTCTTATGAAGAGTTGAGACAGAAAACGTTAGTAATAAACCATGCATAAGCGTTGTATATAGAGGGAAAATGCCCCCTCTAACAGCTATTTCGTTTATATGACGTCCTTCCATTTTCGACCAATGAAGTGTAATGAAATTTTGAATTCCAACCAATCACAGTCACACTTTGCGATAAATTTTGCAGCTAGATTTATCGCTATCAATGTATCGCATGACAGTTCTTTTGTTTAGTCGTTGTCGCCAACTGTTTCCCCGTAAATTGATGATCATGAATACATTAAGATGTAACTACATGGTTAAACTTTTCTTTCAACTTTAAAACAATGAATGAAAGATTGATATTTAATATTAATTAATATATTTACGCAGTGAGTCGACCTGGTTGGCGAGTTAGTATAGCTCTGGCCTTCTATGCCCAAGGTTGCGGGTTCGATCCCGGGCCAGGTCGATGGCATTTAAGTGTACTTAAATGCGACAGGCTCATGTCAGTAGATTTACTGGCATGTAAAATAACTCCTGCGGGACAAAATTCCGGCACATCCGGCGACGCTGATATAACCTCTGCAGTTGCGATCGTCGTTAAATAAAACATAACATTTTTAACATTTACGCAGTGAAGACGACGTTCAAAACGGCGCACCATGTAGACACAAAATCTTCATGCATCTTAATTGAACGTACCTTTTAAACTTGATTCTTTCAATATTCTTCCCAGATTGCACGCATATGCGATTGGAATATTGAACTGTGTAGATGCAGCTTTAGTTCCGTTACACACTACAGCGAGAATGCGTTTGTCGAGCTATAAAAAATGCTTTCGTGTAGCACTGATTGTAACGGTCGAAATAAGGCACAGCTGACATTGGTCCTGCTTCCACAGGTAACTTAACCTATAATTGTAGCCTATAAAATTTGTATTTTGTGAATGAAATTAAACAATTAATAGAAAGTCAGATGTTCAGATTTATGTAACATCATCGCATATCAAACCCAAAGACCATGCATAGCAATAATAAGGTCTTTGAACAAACTTCCTTCCGTATGGCGTAATAAAATTCGTGTTTTAATTAGGCCTATCTATTCAGAGATGGCTTCACTATGTAGCAACATGTCTCGCTGTGAATACATAAGCATTGGTATATAGCTGTCCCCACTGTTACTGTTAAATTAAATTATGATTTCAGCAGATAATGAAAATGTATTTATGTTATAATAATAAGATAAAAGTGCAGTGCATGTAATTAACATTGTTGAACCTTTATTTCGCTTTACGCAATTGGCATTACTGAATAATAACATCGAATTTCTTTATTGCAGTAATCGATATTCATCTACGAGTATTTCAACTTCACAATATCTGAATAGGTTAAGTATTCGTTAATATACAATTATTAACATTTTGTGACTGAATTTTAGGGATATATTATTTACATTTTTATTTTATTCACGAAATAGTCCTAATAAATGTCACTCGAGGTCTGAGATTTCCGAGATAAATCTGAGACCTCTCGTGACATTACTACAGATAATTGCCTTGTAACCACAGAAGAGAAAACCGAAGACACGGAATAATTAGAATAATATTGCTGCTACAGCAACTCTTTGACCAAAATATAGCGTGGTAATTGATCAGACCCAGTTGTACTATTGATACTCAGGATAGCACACTAGGGCACACTGTCGGATGCAATAGAGAACCTAAGTTATTTGTAATGAAGTAATGACGAAACTATGGCATAGCTGTGTGACAGTTGTATTGTTATACACGACGAATGTAGTGATTACTAGTTAGGAATTTACACACGATATATAAACGAGATATTTGAAGGGTACACGGGAAAAACGATCAAGGTCCATCAAAAATCGAAATTGAGTTAATAATGCCATATTATAGTGGAAAGGAAGTACTATCATGTGGTCTAGCTAGTAATAAGAAATCATCGTTCTTGACATTCCACTACGTCAATTTCTATTAAACACACACATAACTAAGTATTAAGTGCTTAAACTTTAAAATTCGTTTTTCTCGAAACTTTCTAAAATGGACCTTGATCGTTATTCCCGTGTACCTTTCATTTGTTTTGTAAGTATAAGACAGTTAAACGTCTGTATAAGACTTTTTATTATTAAAACCGAAATAGTAATATACAGTAGACAACACAGTATGACGAAACAAAAGTATGAAACTAAAGTTTTAGCACTCTCAATAAGAAAAGTATAATAATAATAATAATAATAATAATAATAATAATAATAATAATAATAATAATAATTAATTGTATTTTACCTGGCAGAGTTAATGCCTTAAGACCTTCCCTTACACTCCAGATCCAGAATAAATAATAATAATAATAATAATAATAGAATAAATAATAATAATAATAATAATAATAATAATAATAATAATAATGTGAAATACCGTTATTGAAACTTATCTAAGTTACCAGTTAATCTGAATATAGAAATTTAAAGATAATTACTTAGGACTATCATTTATGAAGTAAAAATACAATTATTTAGATATTTAAATATAATCACTGTTCAACATAAGAAGAGAAAATCAATTCATTAAACTAGTCTGAAAAAATTAAAATTATTGATTATTCTTTCCGAGTATTACATTTAAGAGCGAATGTAATTTATTACGCATTTTAATTTTGAAAGATGATACCGTCCGACAAGTTCTAATATCGGCGTAAGAAATAAAAAATTTCGGCGATTATCGACTGGTGTTGTCGGTGAAATAATTTGAACTAGGAGTCTGTATTTGCCAAGAATGCGAGATTTATCTAAATTATTTATAATGTAATTTTTTCTGATATTCTAAGTGGATTTTATAGGTCTTGTCTGATCCTTGCCTTCGTGAATCATGAGGCCGACGAATCGCAATGGATTATCTGACATTCACTCACTCACTCACTCACTCACTCATCTATTTATCTACTTATTTATTTATTTATTTAGTAGATTTATTTCTACTGGTGGAGTTAAGGCCATAAAGCCTTCTCTTCCACTCAGCATTCGCCTTATGGTTGAGGAGAACTTCGGAAAAACTCCAATCAGAATCGAACCCACGCCCGAGCGGAACAGCAGATCAGCGGGAAAGTGCTGGTGGGTGATTGTGCCTAATTTTTTTAGTTTGTTATATAACGACGCTGTATCAACTACTCAGTTATTTAGCGTCGATGGGATTGGTGACAGAGAGATGGTATTTGGCGAGATAAGGCCGATAATTGGCCATAGATTACCTGACATTCACCTCACGGTTGGGAAGAACTTTAGAAAAGTACCAACGAGATAATCATCCCAAACGGGAATCGAACCCGCGCCCGAGCGCAACTCTGGATCGATAGGCATGCGCCTTAGCCGACTGAGCTACGCCGGTGGCTGATTTTTTTATTGTTGCTTATGTATTTGTTGTCATGGAGGGAGTTATTTAAAAAAATTAATTCAGTGCTGTGAATAAGGACGATGAAAGAAATATCAGTTTAGCTAGGCCTATAAGTTATGGATATCGTTTTCTGTAATCTTGTAGTGTGAAGTCCTGCAACATTTTGGACGTGCCGCCACTGCACAAGAGATCTCTTCCTATTATTGGTATAAATTTATCCACAAAAATAGATTCGCTGAACATTCATTACATCATAAAAATTAAACGATGCAATTAATTGCCGAATAGCAGAGCAACAGTCGTTGGGAGCTGCGCTGAAACATAACCAGCCGGCAATTAAATGAAACACAAACACAAAACACAGCGGAATGGAGCATAATTGTCTTGCCTGCCCGCCGCATTGTCTGCGCTGCAAATCCGCTGTGTGGCAAGCACTTACTTCCGTCCCAGCAAACAGAAAACCTTCCTCCCATATCAGTTTCTTTCCACTTACAAATAATCCTGAAAAATAACTCTTCTCACTCTATTCTGTATTCTGCCACTGGAATAATTACTACGGTTACTAAAATATAGGTCAATATCGGCTTCTAATTTTATTACTTCACTCTTAAGTTACCCTCAAAATTGAGTGGATTGGAAGCAAACAGATGTAAGTGTACTTCAGTTACTTTAGAGAAAATGGGGTTGAAAGTTTTTAAGCTTACGTAAATTCGGTGAAATTTTTAATTTTGATTTTAATGTGTAATAGCTGTTGTGAAATAATAACATGGATGAAATAATACGGGTGTGATGAGTACAAATTAGGAATTCAAATTTCAAGTTCCATAAGACTAAACACAGTTCTTTTGGCGGACGACCCAGTATTAGTTGCAAACTACGAAGACAATTTACAGATGGGTATATTTAAACTAAATAAAATCATAGAAGAACATGGCATGAAGATTTCACCAGAAAAAAAAAAAAAAACAAAAAAAAACAAAATAATGGCATTTGAAGGTACAAGCCCAATCCGAAGCAAAATTGTTGTTGAAAATGTGATTTTAGAACAGATAAATTCCTTTTCATACTTAGGATGTAATATATCATATGAAGGAGAGAATGATGTAAGCAGAAAAATGAAAAGATTTTTATAAATATTAGAACTGCTAAACCATACCCTAAAACCAAGTTTAGTACAGAAACATTCCAGAATGAAGCTATATAAAACCCTTGCACTATCAACTCTCCTCTATGGAAGCGAAATTTGGGTTCTGAAATAAAGAGATATCAGCAGATTAAGAGCAGCTGAAATGAAATATCTGCGACGAACTGCGGGATACACACTTCTGGACCACAAGAGGAACGAGGATATACTGAAGGAACTCAACATGCAACTGTTATGCCCCAGGGCTAAAGAACGCTCTGTAGCATGATTTCCTGTGGAGTATTAAATTTGAAAAGGAACAGTGTCATAATACATCTTAAGATGCTTAGCCAGCGGTATAGAGTCTTGTCGGGCGTGTGGTAAATCACAGCCTAAAATGAAAGTATTCTTGAAGCCTCAGATCATTGCTGGACTAATCTTGGACCAGTAGGACAAAGCATGCATTTTAATTGGTTAAAATTATATCACGCATTGTTCGAACTCTTTTTATTCGCGAGAAGTCTCATTATAGCGACTTATCACTATAATGCACTGAATCAAATTAAATGTAAGAGATGTTTGATTAAGACGACATTTGTAAGTACGTGAAATCAAAAGTGTCTCTGGTGGATGGTGTGGTCGGTATGGGAAACCGATAACGACATAAAAAGTGTTGAGAGAGGAGACGCGGCAGTTAAGTGGAGAATGACGGAGACCGTACATCGAAAATATTTTTTTGGTCAAGAAGATGAAGGTAGCAGTGATGAATGGAGAAAATAATATACGTTATAAGTAGTTTTGTTGTACATTTGTAAATATTTAATAAATCTAGTAGCATTTTATTCGTGTGTAATACAGTCTATAACCTAAGTTCAGTAATCATGTAGTTTTCCTATAGTATCCTGAGAGCTCCAGCTCTTCCAGCAAAATAGTTTTCCATTGTTGTGTACAATGGTGGTGTCAGAAATCCTGATGAGAAGAATCAGAAGTCGAACGCAGTAGTCATCCGGCTAGCAACCAGTGCGACCTAAGTGACGGTCGCACAACACAACCATTAGAAGAAAAAATTACAGACTACAGAAATAGATAGCTTGAACACATTTCTAGTATGGAAGCTGGCCGGACATCCCAAGAAATGCTAAAATACCACCCTCAAGGACGACGACGACCTGGACGTCCACAAAAACGTCTATTAGATCCTGTATAGCTGGAACCGAAACAGGCCAACAATGGCCTAATTTCGTGCCTGGAATATGATGATGAAAAGATATATCCCTTTGCCACTAAAATGCTAGGTGCTTTAGCTTACTCTGGATGCACTTAACTCATGTTATTAGAAATGTCATGAAAATGTGGCGTGTTATGTTTGTATTACAGTATATTTTATATATTTCCAAAATCTCAAAATAGTTTCATAATAGAATTTAAATTAGGATTTTCTTACGTAACAAAATGAAAGAAAACGTATATATCCCTTTAAGGCCAAGCGATGATCTTGTTAGGACCATTGTCATATTCGAAAAGGGGTGGGGCCATTAAAGAAGAGGGCTGGGCCATTGTCATTGGTAAAGGGGGGCGAGGTCATTGTTGAAGGGGGCGTGGCCATTGGTAAAGGGGGTCAAGCGTATTAATATTTTGAGCGAAGAATTATGGTTTCTCATCCATGAATTGAGATGTAATACATCCGAAATCTTGAAACTACCTAAGAATTTATCAGTAGCGTTGGTATAACTCAAAACATAAAAAGATCTTCCAGAAGAGTTCATTACGATTAGACACTCAAAGAAAGAATGTCGGAAGATAACACATATCTTCTTCTCATTCAACATTTTATACATTAGGCCTACACAACAATTTAGTTCATTTATCATGTTTGGAACGATATTACTCTAATGTTTATACCACTTGGAATGTAACAGCACATTATCTGTTACATAGCGGTACAGAAAATATGTTCTTTTACATGTTATTAAAATAAATTATTTATTTACTCATTATTTTTATTTATTTGCCTATTTTATTTATTTAATATTATTTTTATCTATCTATCTATCTGTCTGTCTGTCTGTCTGTCTGTCTGTCTGTCTGTCTGTCTGTCTGTCTGTCTGTCTGTCTGTCTGTCTGTCTGTCTGTCTGTCTGTCTGTCTGTCTGTCTGTCTGTCTATCTATCTATCTATCTATCTATCTATCTATCTATCTATCTATCTATCTATCTATCTATCTATCTATCTATCTATCTATCTATCTATCTATCTATCTATCTATCTATCCTACCTACCTAGCTACTTATATATATATATATTTATTTATTTTTTTATTTATTCTGGCGAAGTTAAGACCAATATTTCTTCTCTTCCACACACCCAGACAATTGGTGTAATGTAAAATTGTTATCGATGACGTCAAAACTATAATAACAAATATTAACTATTCCTCCTGAATGACAATGTATAATGTCACTGCACAAATTTAAGAATGTGAGAATAGCCTATATGTTCATTTATATTATTATAAGAGGGATAGAAAGTAATTATGTAACTTTGATTTTGTAGGGTGCTATTCATAGACATTTCGCAGCACGCGATACGAGCGTACTAAGCTAGCCCCGGCTATCCACTGGTTACTTGTACAGAATTCAAATCATATCCTATCGCTAACACTGGTTTATGAATACGAAAAACGCTGATCATCCACCGGAAGCCCAACTGTCTGTGAATACGGCCCGTAATGTTTAAATGGTACTTCTAATATCATGTAACGAATACCTTATCGTCCATTCTAGTCATATCAATCAACTATTTTTCTTAATATTCACTGTGTTACGATAGTCTCTATACTATTATCGAAAACCTGTCATGCATTCCGTCACGCGAGCTACCGGTACTATTTTCACACTCTGTATTACAAGAATGACATACCGATTATAAAGTTTATCATGGAAAATGCCATAGGTAATGCTGCACAAATCCACATGTGTGTCCCATTCTTAATGCTCTCTTTTCCATCGAAGCAAAAGAGCACAAGTGGGTTCAGCGGAGAAAATGGCAAAAAAAGTTTTGTTGAAGACCGTTGTGATCAATAGTGAAGCAGAACCAAACCGATTTTCCACAAGGCTCTTGCCCCGCTATCCCGAAGGAGCATTCTACAGACGAGGAAGCAAATCCATTCAATAAAAATAGGGGAATCAAATATTGGACGCCCTGGGCACGTCGCGTTCCTTTAATCCGTCCTTTCCTTACTTCCGTCTGACTTCACTTCTGCATTAGGATCCTCAACTACTTATTGCTGTGGTTCGTATCAGACCCTGTAACTATAATAGTCTTCTACCTCTATGACTCAGCATGCTGGACCGCTACTCAGACGGCCCGGGTTCGATCATCAGCCTGGGTTTTGTGGTGGACAAAGCAGACGTTGCAGAAAGTTTATGGAGTAGAAATATACCGATTGTGGGTGTGAGGTTATGTATGGAGTTCCGGATGTCCCAAAGTACGCAAAATTTGAAACACTTACTGTACGGGAAATATGAGAGCTAATTTAATCATTTATTTACAGTTGGATAAAGAACAGATGTTGCTTCTTAACAATATGTAAACCTTTTGAACTAGATGCGTGAGGGTCGAGAGGGAGTCCAAAAATATGCAAAATTTGAAACATTTACTGCACTTACTTACAAATGACTCTTTTTTTATTGTGTTATTTTACGACGCTGTATCAACATGTAAGTTATTTAGCGTCTGAATGAAATGAAGGTGATAATGCCGGTGAAATGAGTCCGGGGTCCAGCACCGAAAGTTACCTAGCATTTGCTCGTATTGGGTTGAGAGGAAACCCCGGAAAAAACCTCAACCAGGTAACTTGCCCCGACCGGGATTTGAACCCGGGCCACCTGGTTTCGCGGCCAGACGCGCTGACCGTTACTCCACAGGTGTGGACCAAATGACTCTTAAGGAACCCGAAGATTCATTGCCGCCCTCACATAAGCCCTCCATCGGTCCCTATCCTGAGCAAGATTAATCCACTCTCTATTGTCATATCCCATCTCCCTCAAATCCATTTTAATATTACCCTCCCATCTACGTCTCGGCCTTCCCAAAGGTCTTTTTCCCTCCGGCCTCCCAACTAACACTCTATATGCATGTCTGGATTCGCCCTACGTGCTACATGCCCTGCCCATCTCAAATGTCTGGATTTAATGTTTCTAATTATGTCAGGTGAAGAATACAATGCGTGAAGTTCTGCGTTGTGTAATTTTCTCCATTCTCCTGTAACTTCATCCCTCTTACCCCCAAATATTTTCCTAAGAACATTATTCTCAAACATCCTTAATCTCTGTTCCTCTCTCAAACAATCGGTCATGTAACTGTTTTGTAAATTCTAACTTTCAGATTTTTTGACAGCAGACCAGATGACAAAAGCTTCTCAACCGAATAATAACACGCATTTCCCATATTTATTCTGCGTTTAATTTCCTCCCGAATATCATTTATATTTGTTATAGTTGCTCCAAGATATTTTAATTTTTGCACCTCTTCGAAGGATAAATCTCCAATTGTTATATTTCCATTTCGTACAATATTCTCGTCACGAGACATAATCATATACTTTGTCTTTTCGGCATTTACTTCCAAACCTTTACTTGCTTTACTTCACGGAAACTATGTGAGCCAATTTAAGGGGCTGGGGGTTACACCATTGACCTACAAAAATATAGTGAAATTTATTTTTTTATATCTCAGCTATTATAAAAGCTAAATGAACAAAACTTTACATGCTTAACCTGCATACATTATTTTACAAACACTATTCAGAATATTAATTACCTATAAAAAATCACAATTACATATTTTTGACAATCGTAAAGCATTTATATAATAAGATGTACATGTAATTAAATATCAGGATGATTATTTTACTGGACTGTTTTAAAGACCTACATCAACGACATACTCTAAAGTCTTTTACATATTCTTTCAAGATTTTTTTTCTTAATCATTACCTCCAATATTAAATTTTCTAAAAAAAATTGCCTCTATCACATTTCGTCTCTCTTCACTTCGTCGTAATGTCCATGTTTCTGCCACATAAAATCGACGCACCAGATAAAGCACTTTATTAGAAGATCCTGTAATATGAAAATAGGGAAAATAAATACACTGTAAGTTCTCAGGGCTAACGGCTTCTAAGCTGGGTACCTGGTTCTAATGAAGTGCACAGGTAGCAAATTTAAAACATGGGGGCATGATATAGTTACTCTGCCTGCCATAACAAATTCACTTCAATCAAATTCCCCAAGGTAAAAAAAGCACTTTACTAGTCTCTTCCTTAGTTCTTTTTCAAGAGGTCCGGAGAAGATGCTCCTTTTATGTTGAAAGCTTTCTTTGCTATTGCTATCCTCCTTTCGACTTCCTGGCAGCAGCTCATGTTACTGAGTATAGTACCTCCCAAGTATTTGAAGCTGTCCACTTGAACAAGTAATATCAAATATTGCATAGACAATATTATTTTAAGGATATAATGAAGGCCTAATAATAATAATAATACCATAACAATAATAATAATAATAATAATAATAATAATAATAATAATAATGATAATTATTTTTGTCATAATGGTTATCATTGTTATTATTATTATCATTATTATTATTATCATTATCATTATTATTATTATTATTATTATTATTATTATTATTAAAAACACAACGCTTCCAGGCCATATGTGGCACAACTGCTAAGAATTTAAAGAAGAAAACAAGGAAAGAAACGCAAATAAAATTTTATAAGACAATGGCTATACCACCTCTCTTATATGGATGTGAAGCGTGGACCTTGAAGAAAAATGATATTAATAGAAACCAGTCAGCGGAAATGAAATTTCTCAGAGGAGTAAAAGGATGTACAAGATTGGATAGATATAGAAATGATGACATAAGGAATGAACCAAACCTGCTCCCAATTATAGATAAAATAAAGGAATATAGAATTCGTTGGTCGAATCATTTAAGAAGAATGAATAAGGAACGAATACCGAAACAGGTGTTGGATTATAAACCACAAGGGAGAAGAGATATTGGTCGGCCAAGAACAAGGTGGAAAGTTGAGGACGGAACAGGAGACTCTCCTACTCCATGAAGAGAAGAAGAAGAAGAAGAAGAAGAAGAAGAAGAATATTATTACTATTATTATTAATATTATTATTGCTATTACATTATTCTCCTCGTCAGTGTAACTCAACAAATGAAATAAATTAGTTGATGTAAGTGATGTCATGAGTAGGCTTCTGCCTAGGCACACAGAGTAACCAGTATGAGGTTTATAGTACACGGAGTATAAATGACGTCATGACGTGTGTGGGGTGACTGCAACAGCACAGGTGGGTCCGTAATGTGCATTACCGTTGTGTGTATTGCTGCTTGGCTGCGGTACGTGTAACAGGCTTCGGCGTAGGGACACCTGATTGAAGGTTACAACTCACGTTAATACTTTAATGGTAGACATTTATTGTCTACACTAGGAATGTACTGTATATACTGCATCTGTACAGGGTGAAATATATTTTGTGCGAGATCGTGCGTATTTGCTTGGTTTCCGCACAAAACCAATCCGAGGAAAGTCTAAAATTCCACATTCAGTATTCCCAACCTAACACACATAACAATTTCCCTCTTCTTACCGCTTAAGTGCCATATTGATTTTACTGCTTTAGGCTTTTAACATATTATTTATAGAGACGTTCAATATAGTAATAATTATAAATTGGAAACTTACCACTGCAATTTTACCTAAATTGCACTGTTAATTATTGTTTTTAAATATTTGCAAAAATTAAGTAAACTCTAAATCATTACATAACCTTACCGTTTGTTTTAAGTTCGCATTTATAGACTGGGGGAAAAAAAATAGAGACGTATATCACGCCCTGCTGGAGTATAGTAAACACAGAAAACATTTTAAAGCAACAATGTTGCAGATAGACATTTTTATTTTGCAAATTTGCCGTCATTAAACAGAAACTAAGATGGAGATTTCATTGCAACTAATTAGAAATTCGTCTTTCAGGTATGTAATAAACGATCTTCGCACAAAATAATGTATGATACACGAGCGGTATGTTTTCTTTCAATTCTTGGAAATTAAAAAATCTCAACTACGTTTCGATTTTTCAAACTTTTCCTCGAACATGAAAACTTCAACATACCGCTCTTGTAACGCATATTACTATTGTGCCGTACTATGACGGACTGTTTACATGTTGAGACAAGACGTAACGACGCGCTCCATCTCCCAGCCCACTCGATCAACACAACACTATCGCCCGTGCGTTCTGAACTTCATGAGTTTCTGTGAACAGGACCGAAGGCCTGGTGATGAGGTAGAACATAGTTTTCTAGTAGGTGGAATAAAGAGGGGAAAAATAAATAAAAACGACAAAAAGGCCTTGTGCTTTGGCTTTGTCCGCGAATATAAGCCAGCACTCTGTCAAATGAGCTACTACCAATGCGGCAAGAATTAGTATCTAGGTTAAGCCATCGAGCATATCATCTTTGCCGTCATTGTTTGAAGAGAGTTTTATATATAATATCCAATTATTTTACTTTAATATCATGTTCCATAAAATTCGATGCACCAGTTCAAAGGCTGATGAAGGATTAGAGAACAAAGGCTTTGATCACGTTTGAGAAAAATGAAGATAAATCTGCTTTGAAATGTATGATGGCGTCCATAGCTTTAAAGCCCACACACCGAGGGATGAGGGATCCTGAGCGATATGAAATGTTAAGAAGTTTCCAACGTGCTCATGGAATCCTCGTCAAGGTATCGAATCCGCAGCACAGAAATGCCGCTACACGCATCACTGACGCAGGTGTATATTTCTGGTTTTAATTTTCCAAGACATTTAATTCCATTCAGCGCGACGTAGTTAAGCAGACTACCTGCGCTTTGCTTTGGCCAATTACTTCCCACTCACTCACAGAAAGAACAACTGAACTCTCTTAGAACTAAATACAGGGTCATCATTTTATTTTTACTTCAATTTAATTCCATTGAGCGCGACGTAGTTAAGCAGACTACCTGCGCCTTGCTTTGGCCAATTACTTCCCACTCACTCACAGAAAGAACAACTGAACTCTCTTAGAACTAAATACAGGGTCATCATTTTATTTTTACTTCAATTTAATTAAATTGAGCGCGACGTAGAATTAAGCAGACTACTTGCGCTTTGCTTTGGCCAATTACTTCCACTCACTCACAGAAAGAACAACTGAACTCTCTTAGAACTAAATACAGGGTCATCATTTTATTTTTACTTCAATTTAATTCCATTGAGCGCGACGTAGTTAAGCAGACTACCTGCGCCTTGCTTTGGCCAATTACTTCCCACTCACTCACAGAAAGAACAACTGAACTCTCTTAGAACTAAATACAGGGTCATCATTTTATTTTTACTTCAATTTAATTCCATTGAGCGCGACGTAGTTAAGCAGACTACCTGCGCCTTGCTTTGGCCAATTACTTCCCACTCACTCACAGAAAGAACAACTGAACTCTCTTAGAACTAAATACAGGGTCATCATTTTATTTTTACTTCAATTTAATTCCATTGAGCGCGACGTAGTTAAGCAGACTACCTGCGCCTTGCTTTGGCCAATTACTTCCCACTCACTCACAGAAAGAACAACTGAACTCTCTTAGAACTAAATACAGGGTCATCATTTTATTTTTACTTCAATTTAATTCCATTGAGCGCGACGTAGTTAAGCAGACTACCTGCGCCTTGCTTTGGCCAATTACTTCCCACTCACTCACAGAAAGAACAACTGAACTCTCTTAGAACTAAATACAGGGTCATCATTTTATTTTTACTTCAATTTAATTCCATTGAGCGCGACGTAGTTAAGCAGACTACCTGCGCTTTGCTTTGGCCAATTACTTCCCACTCACTCACAGAAAGAACAACTGAACTCTCTTAGAACTAAATACAGGGTCATCATTTTATTTTTACTTCAATTTAATTCCATTGAGCGCGACGTAGTTAAGCAGACTACCTGCGCCTTGCTTTGGCCAATTACTTCCCACTCACTCACAGAAAGAACAACTGAACTCTCTTAGAACTAAATACAGGGTCATCATTTTATTTTTACTTCAATTTAATTCCATTGAGCGCGACGTAGTTAAGCAGACTACCTGCGCCTTGCTTTGGCCAATTACTTCCCACTCACTCACAGAAAGAACAACTGAACTCTCTTAGAACTAAATACAGGGTCATCATTTTATTTTTACTTCAATTTAATTCCATTGAGCGCGACGTAGTTAAGCAGACTACCTGCGCTTTGCTTTGGCCAATTACTTCCCACTCACTCACAGAAAGAACAACTGAACTCTCTTAGAACTAAATACAGGGTCATCATTTTATTTTTACTTCAATTTAATTAAATTGAGCGCGACGTAGTTAAGCAGACTACTTGCGCTTTGCTTTGGCCAATTACTTCCCACTCACTCACAGAAAGAACAACTGAACTCTCTTAGAACTAAATACAGGGTCATCATTTTATTTTTACTTCAATTTAATTCCATTGAGCGCGACGTAGTTAAGCAGACTACCTGCGCTTTGCTTTGGCCAATTACTTCCCACTCACTCACAGAAAGAACAACTGAACTCTTAGAACTAAATACAGGGTCATCATTTTATTTTTACTTTTAATTCAATTTAATTCCATTGACTCACTCACAGAAAGAACAACTGAACTCTCTAGAACTAAATACAGTTCATTTTATTTTTACTTCAATTTAATTCCATTGAGCGCGACGTACTACCTGCGCTTTGCTTTGGCCAATTACTTCCCACTCACTCACAGAAAGAACAACTGAACTCTCAGAACTAAATACAGGGTCATCATTTTATTTTTACTTCAATTTAATTCCATTGAGGGCGACGTAGTTAAGCAGACTACCTGCGCTTTGCTTTGGCCAATTACTTCCCACTCACTCATAGAAAGAACAACTGAACTCTCTTAGAACTAAATACAGAGTCATCATTTTATTTTTACTTCAATTTAATTCCATTGAGCGCGACGTAGTTAAGCAGACTACCTGCGCTTTGCTTTGGCGAATTACTTCCCACTCACTCATAGAAAGAACAACTGAACTCTCAGAACTAAATACAGGGTCATCATTTTATTTTTACTTCAATTTAATTCCATTGAGGGCGACGTAGTTAAGCAGACTACCTGCGCTTTGCTTTGGCCAATTACTTCCCACTCACTCATAGAAAGAACAACTGAACTCTCTTAGAACTAAATACATGGTCATCATTTTATTTTTACTTCAATTTAATTCCATTGAGCGCGACGTAGTTAAGCAGACTACCTGCGCTTTGCTTTGGCCAATTACTTCCCACTCACTCACAGAAAGAACAACTGAACTCTCAGAACTAAATACAGGGTCATCATTTTATTTTTACTTCAATTTAATTCCATTGAGCGCGACGTAGTTAAGCAGACTACCTGCGCTTTGCTTTGGCCAATTACTTCCCACTCACTCACAGAAAGAACAACTGAACTCTCTTAGAACTAAATACAGGGTCATCATTTTATTTTTACTTCAATTTAATTCCATTGAGCGCGACGTAGTTACAGACTACCTGCAATTGAACTCTCTTAGAACTAAATACCATCATTTTATTTTTACTTCAATTTAATTCCATTGAGCGCGACGTAGTTAAGCAGACTACCTGCGCTTTGCTTTGGCCAATTACTTCCCACTCAATCACAGAAAGAACAACTGAACTCTCAGAACTAAATACAGGGTCATCATTTTATTTTTACTTCAATTTAATTCCATTGAGCGCGACGTAGTTAAGGAGACTACCTGCGCTTTGCTTTGGCCAATTACTTCCCACTCACTCACAGAAAGAACAACTGAACTCTCTTAGAACTAAATACAGAGTCATCATTTTATTTTTACTTCAATTTAATTCCATTGAGCGCGACGTAGTTAAGCAGACTACCTGCGCTTTGCTTTGCCAATTACTTCCCACTCACTCACAGAAAGAACAACTGAACTCTCTTAGAACTAAATACAGGGTCATCGTTTTTTTTTTACTTCAATTTTTATTGTACCTGCGTTTCTATAATCTTTTCGCTGTAAGAAAAATCCTAATGTAAACAATAGCACGTGACTGAAGTGAGGCTTCATTGGCCGCTGTTTGGCGCCATAGATTCTCAGTACATGTTCCCGCCTACTGTTGTACATTCTGTTTCATGTTAAACATTTCCCGTTACTCGTCAAGTAGGCCTAACCTCACTACTATGCATTCATTTGCTTAGGAAATATTTACTTTATAATTAATGTAATTAAATTATTTTTAAGTTATGTCTTCACAATCGACAGTTGAGGATGCAGAAGCGATACTTCAGTACGTGAACAGCTACAAGCTCAAGTAACGCCAGCTTGTTACAAGAACAGACTACCTCGGTATTACTGCTGGTATTCATCCGCGTTCATAGTACATAACAAAATATAAAAGTAGCTTTTCTTTTACATAGCGTTTTACACATGAGTGAAGTTAAATGTTTCATCGTATTTAACAACTACAATTCAATTTTTTATTTTCAAATAATACAAGATTATGGTTTCCAAATACGAACTATATTTTCCTGCGTCATGTGAGTGTTTCGACTGGGAGCCAATCACAGGTATGACAGCAACGTGCTTATGTTTACATTAGGATTTGTCTTACAGCGAAAACAGTATAAATGTACTTGACTCTCACCCCTTTCACTAGTGTCCTTGCTAACTTCAGTCACACAAACTTACGCGCCGCTGTTGCTAGCAGTGAAATAAACAGCACAGAGTACAGTGTGTTTCAGAAATATGTTGCATTTTCTATAGGAGAAAAAGCTTAAATTATTGAAGTTTATTTTCACACAGGTATGGTGTGTAGCATAACTGAATTTATCTGTGTGGACTGAGCACAAGTGAAGATTAGAGTTACCAAAAGTACGGCACCGTATAATATGATACGGTACTTACCAGCATTATTTAAACAAGCGTTTTGTTTTACTTTTTGTACAGGGACATCATTTTATTTTTACTAACATTTTTAATATTAACCTGGCTATAACTTTAGAGAACCGGAAATACAGTTTGCTACCCCCTTCCATAACTGTAGTTCGATGATACTGGCGTAAAACACAAACAAATCACTCTGCTAGGTATAGGAGGGAAGAAAAGTAGTTCATCCATTTACGTAAACTAGGAAATATCGCGATTTTGAGTTCGATCATTTTCATTACGTTTTTGTTTAATCAAAATATAGTACAGTATTAACAATAAGTGTTTTTACTACGAACTGAGCTATCCATTCGGACATATTCATTATGCAGTGTATATTATACTGTCTGCAGCACATTAGCGTACAATATAGAGAATGAAGTTAAATTGAAAAATACTCTTAATATGAATATTTAAACACATTTTTGAAAATGGTGGCCGTTCATTTCGATACAGGCTTCAGTTCTTTTGTGCATATTATCGCACTATAGATTACTGCATCTAATTCCAATTGTCAGTTTCGTCCTTCGTACTAGTAACTCATGTTGGAATAATTCTGTACCTACTCTATAAAAGAATACCTTACGTATTGTAAATTCAATCTTCACTTCTGCCCGACCCGCACAGATAAAATTACTCAGACATGCTATCTACTGTCCGTCCATGTGGTTACGCCGCAGGATCGTAGAAAGGGAGGAAATCACGTGACAGTTAATTACTTAACGAGGCCTTTTTATTTAAGTTATTTTAAACAGTTGTATAATATTACGTAAACGTCCAATTCCTAACAGAAATCAATGTTTTCAGAAAAGAGCTAAGACAGCCCAGCTTTTACAGAGGAGCCAACAGAAGCAGGTGGGGGAAATCTGGATGCGACGTAGGCAAATGGCCAGTACCTGTGTGAAAATATGATTCGATATTGAAAGCTCTTTCGTCACTGGAAAACACGGACATATTTCTGGAACGTACTATACTCACTAACTCAGTGCTGTTTACGCTATGGGTCTTGGATCTGTGTGGAGGATCTTCATTAGTAGAAGGGGTGGGAGTGAAGTACATTCAAAAACTCAGGTACAATAAAAATTGAAGTAAAAATTAAATGATGTCCCTGTAGGTATGAAGGACGATGATGGAAACTGGAATTACAATATAACCGAATGTGAACAACAATTTTTATTTTTCTTTTTTTTTTTCTTCACAATTTCCTGATTATATCATTACGGAATATTTTCGTACAACTGTCATTAATGTGGTAGGTAAATTTAGAGCAATAGACTGTGCAGAAAGGAAGAAAAGTGTAAGATAGCCAACAAAGGTGACAGAAGATGTTGTAGAAGATGCTAGAGAAAGGATGCAGCGAGGTCCTAATAAGTCGGTCAAGAAGTTAGCTGTATAAATTGGGGTTTCTTACGGAAGTGCTCACAGAATTCTCAGGAATAAATTAGGTTAGTAATATGCTGAATAAAATAGACATTACATAATGTATATAACCACCTGAAGACTTGAGTTTGTGAAAAAAATTGTTACTATTCTACTGTTTTTTGATAAAATACTGTAAAGTAATGACCAAACTGAAAATCGTAATACTATATTTCCCTGTAACATAAACGGAGACACTACTTTTCAGTCCTCCTATAGCTAGTAAAATGATTTGTTTACATATTGCACTAGCAACTCCAAACTCCTGTAATGGAAGGGGGGTAACAGTGTTTCCGAGTATAGCCAGGTTAATGTTAAAAATGTTAGTAAAAATAAAGTGATGTCCCTGTATAATGTGTGTTCCAGCTACTTCCAAGTCATGGACTTTCCTTTGCATCTTCTTGTTACAGTCCGTTCGCAGTACCTCTCTCGATTAACTGATCATAGGATTATTCCCCCCTTAATTAATCACCAAATTACAACTAAAATCCGATCTGTAAGCTTGAATACAGGGTGTATCTAAATTGGTGTCAAATATTTCGGGGACGTGTTCTTAACATCAAAACAATTTAAAAAGTTAATAAGAACATGGATCTGAAAATCATTCGTTAGGGAGTTATTAAAGGATTTGTCCCTTCATTGACCGCTGATTGTTTGGTGGTTTTTTGTTTGTTTGTATTTTGTAGAGCAAAGAAATCAGAAGAAAATGTATTCTGTGAATGAACAGAGCGAAATGATTTGCATCATTTAATTGATGAAATACGAAACACTCCAGGAATTTTCAACAGAGTACGCCAGAGCATGCAACGCAGGTTTAGGGGACACATCGAAGCAGAAGGAAGCCACTTCGAGCAATTTTTGTAACATTAAATTTTGTCTTGTAACTTTGAAATAAATTATTTTGAGACCATGTTCATATGAACTTTTTGTAATGTTTTGGTGTTAGGAACACGTCCCCGAAATATTGAGGGTTTGTCCTCGAAAAATCCATAGTAACACTTGTGGCGGACAAAGTCCCAGTTGGGGTTTTTCTCGGGGTTCTCCTGTTTCCTCATATTAGACATCATTATCATTTGTTAAAAAACATAAAACTTTATAAGTGTTAAAAATATTTTTAAAAAGTATGGATTTGAGGAAGGTGAGATATGATGATAGAGACTGGATTAATCTTGCTCAGGATATGAACCAATGGCGGGCTTATGCGGTATGGCATAGTTGCGCCCCGCGGTCAATTGGGAGGCCTAGGCATGGCATAATTGCGCCCCGAAGAAATCAGGCAGCAAATGGAACATGGCATAGTTGCGCCCCGAAGAAATCAGGTAGCAGGATGGACAAGGCATAGTTGCGTCCTGATGAGCATAGTACACACGAAAGTGATTGTCATAAAATAAATAAATTACTTAAAAATATTACAGTGATAGCTGCATTGAAATCAGGTAGGCCTAGCGTATGATCAATTTTGCTATTTAAAATAACACTTTTTTATTGATCACACACAATAAATGAACTGCATTTTTTGTTTCTACATCGATATCTTAGCCCTACGGTACAGGGTTTCGAAAATTGAAACTTAGAACCATTATCAATTATTAACTCATCACCATTTTCACTAAATTTAACATTCATTTTAAATTAACCTCACTATACGCCACAGACGGTGTGAAAATCACTAATAAAATGTCAAGACTGCTAAGGCCTCATATTCCAACGGCTCACTCATTTGAATATGTCAGTTAATAAAGTACTGCCAACTTCATGGTGTTCATTTTAACGGTAGGCTATTGATAATCACTGCATAAACAGTTGAAAAACAGTTAATAAAGTACTGCAAACTTCATGGTGTTCATTTTAACGGTAGGCTATCGATAATCACTGTATAAACAGCAGAAAAACAGTTAATAAAGTACTGCCAACTTCATGGTGTTCATTTTAACGGTATGCTATCGATAATCACTCCATAAACAGTAGAAAAACAGTTAATAAAGTACTGCCAACTTCATGGCATTCATTTTAACGGCACACTATCGATAATCACTGCATAAACAGTAGAAAAACAGTTAATAAAGTACTGCCAACTTCATGGTGTTCATTTTAACGGTAGGCTATCGATAATCACTGCATAAACAGTAGAAAAACAGTTAATAAAGTACTGCCAACTTCATGGTGTTCATTTTAACGGTAGGCTATCCATAATCACTCCATAAACTAGAAAAACAGTTAATAAAGTACTGCCAACTTCATGGTGTTCATTTTAACGGTACGCTATCGATAATCACTGCATAAACAGTAGAAAAACAGTTAATAAAGTACTGCCAACTTCATGGTGTTCATTTTAACGGTAGGCTATCGATAATCACTGCATAAACAGTAGAAAAACAGTTAATAAAATACTGCCAACTTCATGGCGTTCATTTTAACGGTATCGATAATGTATATAAATCGAATAAGAAATCAATAAGGTTGGTTGATTACGAGGCTCGAGTTTCCGTAATGTCTTTTTCTCTACCTATTTCATCGGGGCGCAACTATGCCATGACCTTTTCTCTACCTGAAGGGAACGGGGCGCAACTATACCCACAAAACAGGGACCCTTTTTATATGCTGCATTTTATCTGACCGTGTGGCGCAACTATGCCCGGCTTATCTGAGGGCGGCAATGAACCTCCGTGTTCCTTAAAAGCCAGCAAGTAAGTAAGTATTACGAGGTACATTCCAGCGATCTTCAATCGCATATAGTGAATTTCTATTCCTCCAGCTTTATTGGTTGATATAATATAGATTAATTGTGAAGCTTGGGCACGCCAAGCTGGAGTATATTGCTGGCCACTGAACGAATATTGCAGACTGTTCTGCTTCCTGGCAGTACGATCTACTTCCACTAGATGGCTCCCCGACACGAGTATCTGGGTTGCCAATACATGCAAACGAAATGATACTAAACGTGAAGAATGTTGCTACAGGTGGAAGGTTAGGTTAAGTTTTATTAGGTGTGTAGTATTATTACTATGTTGGCGACACTGAAACCCACTATGAAATTAACGAAATATGGCTGCATTCTTCATTCACAGAAGACAATTTTCGTATATAAGTGAAGTACCTATTTAGGGCGGGTTGGGTGGGCCCACAGCTCTCCAAGTGATCACATCTATTTGTACTAATGAATACTTTCATTTTATAGTTTATTTCAGCGATTTTTGAAAAAGGTAAGAAGTGGCGTTCCTGTAATTCACAATTACCTAATATAGATGTCACGACTTATGAAATGAACCTCGTATGTGTCTAAAAACTAAAAATCTAGTAGGCCTATATAAAGGAAAAGTCCTGCAAGAAATAACTCACATTATTGCTCGTTACGCAAGAATATCATAAAAAAGCAAAGCATAAGACAACGTAAAAAACTTGTTCAAGAGATAAAGTGAGACAAATGATTATGGGAGAAGAAGCACGAGTCAAGGGAAAGCAGAGAGCGCGAGGAAGCGGCGGCGCAGAGGAAGGAAGAAGCTCATCCATCAATGTAACTGATCGAGTCCTTTAACGGTTGGAAGGAGGGGTAGTTACATTCTATGAGGGCGGGTTCCAATGTTCTTTTATACTTCCATCCTCTCAGTTACAAGACTGCCTTCATTGGGGACCTAAAGACGATAGCTGATGCTCGAATGGAGCTTCAAAATTTACCCCAGTATATAGAGATAAAAGAACATTTCCCCGGCGTAATAACACGGGATCACTCAAGTGGCCGCATCATTAGTCAATCCGAAACACAAAGAGTCTCTCAGACATACCACAACACACTTCGCTTGAAATACAACAAATTGTACCGAATTACATGTTGTACACAACTACTTATTGGCTTAATATTCCATAGAATTCTTCTTGTTAATATTTACTAGTTATGAACTAGACTCGACCGAGCGGGCTGGCCTTGCATTCGGGAGGTCCGGGGTTCGATCCCAGGGGCCGACAATCCTAACTGAGGGTTTCATGGTTTCCTCAGTTATTTCCAGGCAAATGCCGGGATTGTACCTCTTGAAAGTCCGGCCATGGACGGCGATCCTTCCCTTAATCCTTTCATATGTGTGAGTGAATGCTGTGTAATGTCTTAAATGTTTGTGTTGTATCGGAGGCGGCCCTGGCATTGAGCTGATCCCTCATCCGGGGAGGCCCTCCATGTCCTTGTGTGGTCAAAAAAGTATGTATGTGATCCACAGTTTAATTCCTCTCCCGACAGGTCGCGGCCCTGTAAGGCCCGGGTGGCGTGGGTCGTGTAAATGAACCTACAAGGGAGAGGTTAAACTCAGGGAAAGAAAGAAAGAAAGAAAGAAAGAAAGAAAGAAAGAAAGAAAGAAAGAAAGAAAGAAAGAAAGAAAGAAAGAAAGAAAGAAAGAAAGAAAGAACTAGACTCCTATATTTAATTAGCTATACATCAGTCATTGAAAAACTTGGGCCTTCTTCTATCAGTTTTACTTAATACGATATCTATACTACTATGTATGTAGTGGTATCTCATTTCTGCATGATGCCACTTTTCTGTTAAACATTAAAACTTAAAATTTTTCCTTTTATACCTGCAATAAAGACCTGATCACGCCATATTTTATTTATTTATTTATTTATTTACCAGTTTATCTAAGTAACTCTGTAGCTATTTATCTATTTATTTATTATTTCATCATTATGAAATCATGGCCATGGCGGATTAGTGCAATCCAGTCCATAATCCGCGCGTGCGGTGAAGATCAGTGAACGCTGAAAGTAGTGATGGGTCGTTCGCGAACGAACTGACTCTTTTGAACGACTCTCTCCTTCGAGCTAGTAAGGAGCTAGCTCGCTCGTTGAGAGCCGTTCGCGAGGCACTTCCAGCTCCTTCAGCTCGCGACTCTCAACCAGCTCACAGCTCGTCTCACGACTCTCGCTCTCGAATAGCCAATGGCATTCACTGTATGATCACGTGACATCTGCAGTTACTTTGTGAAAGACAGAGAAGATGAGCCCGCGCCATACGCCAGTAGCGGACGGATTTGGAACTAATATTACGCGGCTTTCTATCAGCTGATGTGTGTGTCGAAAAATATACGTATAACATTGCTTAACGTTTATGTTGCAGGCTTTGTTTTTTCATCTATTTTGTTTAACATAATACGATTGTCCCTGTTATCGTTCTGATTTCTAATATCATAGATTACACTATTATTGACAGTTTCGATATGTTACGCAACCAGCTCTTTGAACACTCTTGGGAGCGCGAGCCAACGAGCTAGCTCGCGCCTAAGAGCCGGTTGGACCCATCACTAGCTGAGAGGCATATTTAAAGAAAACAAGTCGTCGTGGCGTCGGTTTTATTCGAGATAGATGACGAAGTTCTATTTATGCGTAATGTAAATACAGCCAGAGAACATTTGATAAACTGCTATGAAATAAATGACTAATGTTATAATAATGAGAAAAATGCGCTCGAGTTGAGCATTAATGTCCAAGTTTAGTCTTTGCCATAGTCTGTTATTGGTTTAACTCTCTTCGCACACGTTATGATGTGGTATTTCCTACATCTTTGCCCGCACAGCACACATTTGCAGTCTTCGTTCGGTTCATGGAACTTGTTGTTCACACATATTTTATGATGAAACCCGTGTATTGCGAGTCTTGTTGTCACGTGTCTCTGGCTCCTACACTCCCTGGTCCAGCTGTCGTCTAGCATGGCTGATGTGGTGTAGAACTCTAGGTCTATCTCCTTCTTCTTCCGGTCTCTTATGCTTACCAGTTCCTGGTAGGG
Organism: Periplaneta americana; assembly: GCA_025594305.2. Taxonomy (NCBI): domain Eukaryota; kingdom Metazoa; phylum Arthropoda; class Insecta; order Blattodea; family Blattidae; genus Periplaneta; species Periplaneta americana. The sequence goes on along the minus strand of JAJSOF020000005.1, from coordinate 178,055,930 downwards.
TCCTGTGGATGGTAGCCAGTGCTGCGATCTTATATCATCTACGAAATATGTCTCTCTCATGAGCTCATATACAAGGCGGGATGGTGCTGCTTTTCCGACTCCTAGTATCCGTTTCATAAACATAGTCTTGACTTTTTCTATTCTAATCATGTCACCAATCTTGAGTTTTTCCCAAATGAACTCTATTCCGTACGTTCTAACTGGCGCTACTACCGTTTTGAATAGTGTCATCGCTGTGATTGTCGACAGATTGGTTATGTTCGGAATGTTGTATGAGGCTTTGATGGCTGCTGCAGCCAACATGGGGAGTCCGGTGCGTCAGGGTTCAGACAGTTCATACAGACAAGCAAAATGACTAATGTTGTATGTATATTATTCAAAACCTACACTTCCCTTAATTTTTAACAAGGATTATATCGCTATATTTCGCAGACGGACCGAGGGTCACTATGAATAATAAGCTTTCTTGGAAGTCAATCGGATAAAGTTGTATAATTCAGTACAATAATGTAAGTCAAACTGTACAACACACTAAAGATGAAAAAAGCTGTTATTTTATCGTACGTAACGCTTTCAATTGTTGAAACTGTTCCAGTCAGTGTTGCCAATCGTACGATCTGGATCGTACACCTACACATGCGATAATTTGGTATCATGTAGTACGATCGACTCGCGGATAGTACGCAAAATGTGGGATTTTGTCAAAAAGAGAGAATTTTAAACTTTTATGCAATTTATATTTGAAGTTTTATATAGCTATACGTTTATGGACTTTTACATTTAAAATAGTTTCTGCAAGTACTTTTGCGTTACAAGTACTGTATAGTAGATCGTCGCAAATGTATTCCTATAAACATTGCTCGCCTACAGTATGTATCCAGGTCCAGCCAACATGACAGCTCGATTTTGGTGAACATTATTATGGCGACAAGAAATCACGTAGTGTCCATTACTTGCGGCTATTCAAAAATGATGCTGACAAACATTCCTTCGTTTATTTCCAAATGTCTCAGAGAAATCCTCTCAATTGTCTAAACATAATAAATAAGTTTAAAATAGGCATTTTTTTATAATACCCTTTTGTTCATTTGAGCGAAATGTCAAGCCAAATCTTCAGTCTTCGTTATTGGGTCATCTCTCTTGTATTACTCTACCGAGGCCAGTAGAGTCCTGCAGCCGGAGCGCCACTTGTACTGCTCCTGTGTTCGTATAGCGTCATCGCGATAGTTCACATTACGCCCGCGGCTCCACTCGCCTTGTTCGAGTAATAATAAAATTTGGTCTCTGAATCGCAAACAGTGAAGCACAGAGCAAAATTATATTATACCTAATAAGAGAATAATAGTACGTATAATTTAAAACTAGCCAATATTATTTATGTAATTTATAAATGTTTTGGGTATTGATTTATAATACAAAATTTAAACACACAAAAAATTAATTTCAGCCAGTAAAATAAATTTCTATGGACCCTCTACTTACCACAAATACCTTCAAAGCAGACATAATATGTTTGCTAAATTGATGGAAATATATCAATTTCAGTACTCTAAAAAATTGCCGGAACACACAGTGACAGGAAAGCTAATAATTTCATGGTAAATATTTTGAATGAAGAGAAGTATACCCGAGTTTAATCTATAGAAAAGATTGAATTGAAATAACGTTACAAACAACATATGACAGGAAAACATTATGTGGTACGATTACTGTACTTATCTAATAAGCACTTTTACATAAGGTTAAGTGAAACACTTTTTTATTCACTTCAGAAATTATTAAGTATGAGAATTAGTGAATTGTTATTTCGTTAATTTTTTTAATTTTTATGTCTAATTTTGAATATTTTACGTCATCTAATGATTATTTTCCTTCGTTTAAGGCTGAATAAAATTTAATTGAAACAATTTATACATATTTTTATTGAGTAGTTAACATCAGATAAAAAAGCGCAACCGATACAAGCATTCCATTTTCATAATAGGTATAGCACATACCAAAAATGATTGTGACGGACACCTATGTTCGCTGACTTTCCCCCATCATACACAGAGCTCGCATGCATAATCAGTAATCGCCAATCGAAGTCACAGTATGACATAGAATCCGAGCTGTCATTTGTACTGCAGACGGGCCCTAGCCATTAACACGTAATTTTTAATAAGTGGTAAGGTGATAACCCCAACTCAAGATCAAGCTCGCATCGTAGTCGTATACCCGATCGAACGAGACCACATTTATTTCAATCGTGTTATTGATCACGAAGTTACAATGTTGGAATGGGTCACCCTGCAAACATTACATCGCCGTTTCCGTCCTGGTAACTCGTACTCGTTCTGATTTTAAAGACGTACTCGTATTCACGTCAAGAAGTCCTCACAACATTGACTTAGTCCGCTATATATACAAGCAGAAATTTTAATTCGGATCCATTGTCATAACGGGACGAATAAAAGAAATAGTATACGCACTTCTATGCTTTCCCATTGTCGGTGGCGGACCTGACAACTAATGGCGCTTCGATCGCTAGGATCTATCGGTTGTCTGAAGTCAGATACCTCGAAAATATATTTCTCGCGCATTTAATGATGAAAGTTGCTTGGGATTGTTGATACGCTTTGTTGTCGAAGGCTATGTAGTTGTCTTCAATTTGTTGTGCTTTCAATTAGCCAGTGACAAAAGGATATTGTGTGGTGGTTTACAAAATAATTGCAAAAATTCCGTACTGTTTTGTTCCGGGTTGTAGATCAGAATACAGTAGAAATAGTGTAACAAGACATTTCTTTTCATCTCCCAAAGAAAAGGATGAGTTTGGGAAATGAGCCAGAGCGATTCCGCGGAAAAATAGGCAGTTTTCGATAAATAACCGTATTTGTGATGTGCATTTTCCCGAATACATGATTATAAAATTAGACTATTTTATTATATAAAGGCGTAAGACAGAAATACAGCGAGTGCATTGAAAATTACAAACAGGAACTGTACCTCACATTTTCCCTAATTCATCGAAATGATTAAATATATTAAAGTAAACGAATTTAAATACTATTATAGTCACATATGTCACATCAACGGACGTATATACGTCACCAAACATCGTAAGATGAAGATTACATTTGAAAATAAACGTTACGTGGTAATATTCGATGAGGTCAAACTCAGAGAAGAAATTCAATTTAATAATTATATCATTACCTTAAAGTGGACGAATTTGTTGGTTTCGGAGATCTCACGACTGATGTCCAAAAGAAACAATTAGCAAATCATGCATTAGTATTTATGTTTATGACATTTATGCAAGATTGAATTCAACCAATTGATATTTGCGCTAGTAGAACGCTACACCAGGTGATACTCTCGCTAAAATTCTTATAGAAGTTATACTAAAATTAGAAGCAGGCAACTAATCATGTTGAGTAATTTAATTCATTTATGGGCATGTAAAATATCAATCAACTCTTTATATAGCCTACTAACATTTTGTAGGTTTTGTTTTGTCTCCCTGAATTCGCAATTTGTTACGAAAATATTATTTAAATACTGAACTTATAATTGCTTTCACAACGTTTCAGATCCCATTGTATTTTCTGTTCGAACGTTCTTAATAGTATTACCTGATAGAAAACTATTAACTATGAATCAGGGACTATAAAGGTATTTTTTAAGTTACGAATAGCCGGGTTAAATGGAAGAAATTTGCTTTTAAAAAGGACTACATTCAGCATAACAAGTACTGTGAACTTCTTCCGAGTCACGCTCATAGCGATAGCAGCGCCGCGTTGCAGCGGATTCGTGTAAACTCACAGAGTGCGTACACTATTTCTTCTATTCGTCCTAGTCATAGTATGCAGATACTGAAGGAGGAAAAAAAGAAGCATAGGATGACGAAAAGGAAATGATGATGATGAGTAGCCTACCCCGTAAGATACGAATTTTAATGAAGATAATGAAGATGATGATATGTATTATTTTCCAAAGTATTACGCCATCTGTCGGTTCTATGTCATAATAGTAATATGCGTTACAAGAGCGGTATGTTGAAGTTTTCATGTTCGAGGAAAAGTTTGAAAAAGCGAAACGTAGTTGAGCTTTTTTAATTTCCGAGAATTGAAAGAAAATATACCGCTCGTGTATCGTACATTATTTTGTGCGAAGATCGTTTATTACATACCTGAAAGAGGAATTTTTAATTAGTTGCAATGAAATCTCCATCTTGGTTTCTGTTCAATGACGGCAAATTTGCAAAACAAAAATATCTATCTTCAACATTGTTGCTTTAAAATGTTTTCTATGTTTACTATACTCCAGCAGGCCGTGATATACGTCTGTCTTTCCCCCCCAGTCTATGATGAGTCTGGAATCTTGTTGATTTTTTCACGGTTCCTTAATGTTACTTGCATCACAAATGCAGTAACTTTAGTGGAGTTGTAGAGTTTACTTAATTTTTGCAAATATTTAAAAACAATAATTAACAGTGCAATTTAGGTGAAATTGTAGTGGTAAGTTTCCAATTCATAATTATTACTATATTGAACGTCTCTAAAAATAATATGTTAAAAACCTAAAGCAGTAAAATCAATATGTCACTTAAGCGGTAAGAATAGGGAAATTGTTATGTGTGTTAGGTTGGGAATACTGAATGTGGAATTTTAGACTTTCCGCGGATTGGTTTTGTGCGGAAACCAAGCAAATACGCACGATCTCGCACAAAATATATTGTATGAAATTAGTGGTTAATTGAACTTTACATCGACTTTAGACAGCTTAATACATTCTCGACATCCCAAACAAAAAAAAACATTCTTTTTTAATATCTCCTGGATTGGCGAATACGTACATGTAAATACGGGGTCATGGATTAAATATTAAAACAGACGTTCAAATTAAATTCATGATAACACGACCACAGCTATTGTTATGCAGGGAGCGTTCTGTTAAACAAAACATACCCTGCATTATATTTGATTTTTAATATATCCTTCAATTGCCTGTACTCGCTGGCTTATATTTATCTTAATGGAGATGGACATATTGCCTCCGGGGCTTAGCTAACAAACTGAATAGTATAAAAAAAACGTAATCTTCATTTACAGCAATAATTAGATTTAATGATGCAGCTTCATAATACAGAGTTCTCGTATGACTCAAAAATCGTAAACAAGATTACATTTACATCCAGACTTACACTGTTATAATACAGTTCAACATATACCCATCAATTCTCAACAAAAATGGAATAAAACTGTCATGAAAGCCCTCTTCCAATTTCTGGCATATATACATTACCGAGCTTAATACTGCACCGGGACTAACCAATTAAACGTTGTGAGAGACGAGACACGTCTATCGTATGAATGTCAGAGAATATTGTGCAGCAATAGAGATACATTTCATTTCATTCTGATTTTACCAATTTACGAGTTACACAATAGATAACATTTTACATTTTTGGCAGGATTAACTTAGAATTTCATTTTAATGTCATTTAATTTCGTTTAGCGTCCTTAAAATACATGTATCATTCAATAATTAGCGACAACAATGTTTGTTAGTGGCGCTATAAGCGGTAAATCATTCAAGTTGATAACAATGAGAAAGATGAGCATCTGATGTGTGTTATCTGTGAATTTGAAGACAATAATCTCATTTATAAGACATTTGTAGTGAGTTTAATTTGTAGACTGTTATCTGTAGTGCTCTAAAATGTTTAGCAAATACGAACAAAGTGCTTCATTGAAATTCAGATTGCAAGAGGCAAGAATGCCATACAGTAGATTAATCTTGCGGGCTTATGTGAGGGCAACAATGAAAGTCCAGGTTCCTTAAAAGCATTAAGTATAAATTTATTATTCACTATTTCTACTCACTTTCATGTTGTTGTACGGTTTAGATATTAATGTAACTTAGTTCTAATTATTACTGTAAGCCTAATGTATTCAATTAAAGTCTTGACAACCCTCATGTAGGAATCTTCCAAACGAAATTGAACAATGCAAGAGAGTTACCAATTACCTTCGGCTTGAACGTATTTCTTCTCAAAAACTGGCCTTACCTCTTTTCATCAATGGAGCAAATTAAGTAAATTTGGGAGTTGTTTTCTATTCTCACAAGAAAGGTAATGACAAAAAAGGGACCCTCATGCCATTAAGATGAACAGGGTGCGTCTCTCATGGCAATCTTTCATCAAACGAAAAATTGAACATTGCATCAAACAATTTACCAATTATCCTTGGATTGTCTCTTTCAAACGGCATATTTCTTCTCAAAAACTAAGAAAAGCTTTCTTCACGAATCGATTCTTTTCATCAATGGAGCAAATTGAAAAGTTAAGGTTTGGGAGTTGTTTTCCAGGTGATTTCTCACTGGAAGAAAAGTAAATTCGTGACATCCGATCTCAACCAAAAAATGGATGACTTTCGAGCAGTTCTCAACTGAAACATTCTCTGTGGACCCAAGCCATTAAGATGAACTGTTCTTTCTGAATACAATACCTGTACGTACTCTTCCTGGTAGAACTCTTGACTCAACCCGTTGCAGAAGATGCGACGAGCAAGAAACGCTTCCTCACGTCTTGGGTTTCTGTCATCATGGAGAATTGCTCCGAATCAACAGACATAATACGGTTCGTTCTCTCATCGCATCTTCAATCCGTCAGAATACTTCCTATGAGGTTTATGAGGAGGTTGGTTGCGGCTCTTCTGATTCTTTACTAGACGGGCTGATGTCATAATTGATCGGCAGAAAGATAAGGGTGTCATTCTTGATCCCACAATCCGTTTAGAGATGCATGAGCAACAGCCACAAGAGGACAGTTTTTGGGCTCATGTTCGGTGCCCGTGGCACGATCCCACGAGATACTTTAAATCAACTTAAACAATTTAAAATTTATGATGCAACTATTGATGTCATAGGATCTCATGTGTTAAAATCATCCTCAGCTATAATTAGTAATCATTTGCACCCAACAAACTTTTATTGTAAATGATTTCCTATGTTTTCATATCTTTTATCTTAATGTTTTCTTTTTCCTTTCAAATTGTCACACAATTGTTTTTAATGATTATTCTTTATGAATTGATTAGTAGGCAGATATATTCAAACCCTTATTTAGGGCGGCTTTTTTTTTGTAAAAAAATTATTATTATTATTATTATTATTATTATTATTATTATTATTATTATCATTGTCAATCTCCAAACTACGACATGGAATCAATATTGAACAAACAAAAGTCATGGCTTTTCGATGGAAATACCCGATCGCATGCAAAAATTTGCTTGAACAACAAATTGATAGCAAGAGTAAATGAGTTTGCGCATCTTGGCTATAATTTAACATTTTTTCGTCAAACAGATATAATTTCTAAAATTTTCAAATAGAATAAAATAACATGAATGATCAACAAAATTATTAAACCTTCCCTAGTACAGCGACACACAAGAATACGTTTGTATAAAACTTCAGCTAGACCTATACTATGTTACGGAAGTAAAGCATGGACATTGAGAAGTTCAGATATCAGCAGAATAACGTCCTGTGAAATATTTATGAGAGCAACACTAGGATATAGTCGCTTGGACAGCAAAAGAAATTAGAGTATCTTGAAGAACTTCAATTACAGCCAGTTTCATTGTTTATAAACAAGTACCAGCTGCAATGAAAAAAATCATGTCCAACGAATGAATCGTAATAGACATCCATAAGCCAAGCTTCAATACCGTCGACAAGGGAAGAGATCATTGGGTCGTCCGAAAAAAAGAGTGGGCCGAGAATAACTCACTGAGACCGTAACAGGCCATGAGCCTTATACTTGTTTGGATGATGATATTATTATTATTATTATTATTATTATTATTATTATTATTATTATTATTATTATTATTATTATTACACAACAATCGAAGAAAATAAACCATAGGTCCTAATTGACGTACTACAATTCGCAATTATTTCATAAGAAGTACAGAATTACTGCGCAACACATCAATTGCACACCGAAAAAATGTATGCTATCTTATTGATGAGGTTTCACTAAGCTTATACAAAAATATTAAAGATATTTTTAATTCTCTCATATTTTAACAGATTTCTTCTTTATATAAATAATGTAAATGATACTCGGGAGGAAATTAAACACAGAATAAATATAGGAAATGCCTGTTATTATTCGGTTGAGAACCTTTTACCATCCAGTCTGCTGTCAAAAAATCTGACAGAATTTATACAACAGTTATATTACCGGTTCTTCTTTATGGTTATGAAACTTGGACTCTCACTTTGAGAGAGGAACATAGGTTAAGAGTGTTTGAGAATAAGGTTCTTAGGAAAATATTTGGGGCTAAGAGGGATGAAGTTACAGGAGAATGGAGAAAGTTACACAACACAGAACTGCACGCATTATAGTCTTCACCTGACGTAATTAGGAACATTAAATCCAGACGTTTGAGATGGACAGGGCATGTAGCACGTATGGGCGAATTCAGAAATTCATATGGAGTGTTAGTTGGGAGGCCGGAGGTAAAAAGACCTTTGGGGAGACCGAGACGTAGATGGAAGATAATATTAAAATGGATTTGAGGGAGGTGGGATATGATGGTAGACACTGGATTAATCTTGCTCAGGAAAGGGACCAATGGCGAGCTTATGTGAGAGCGGCAATGAACCTCCGGGTTCCTTAAAAGCCAGTAAGTAAGAAAGTAAGTAAGTAGGCCTAAGTATAAATAGGATAAATTCTAAAATAAATGTAAATTTCATTATTTGAGAGAATTCCGTTGAAATGTAGGCCTAATAACCCGAACTCCGTAACAGGAATACACTGCATGGCTGGTAATGGAGGAGCACAGACAGGATCGTCACGATTCATCAGGACAAAACGTTGTTGGAAATTAAACTCCCTTTCGGAGCCCTTAATCTGCAAGGCGCTCCTGTATGTGTACAAGACACATACAGCCCGACAGTTTCTATTGAATCTCTTCAGTCGATCGATTTCCCTTGATCCTCCAAACCCACCAAAAGGAATGCATTTACTGGGACTTTCTGCAACCCAGCTTGTCAACCGTAAAAGGGAAAAAGAGTAGACAGATGCGTTCCACGTCACTTCAGAGTTGCCATGACAGCACTCTTGTCTTTTGTTTCTTGTATTTTAACACATGTACACTGGCTCGCAAAACTTTTGTCCTATGAAATAACGTGGAAGTGAACTCTGGGAGACGTTATATTGGCAATATACCTACATACCCCACTCAATATGTTCTGGGGAGGGAGGTATTCGAATTCTGAGTCCCAGGTATACCGAGCTAATCGAACCCAAAACATTTTAGAGCAATAACGGTATCTGTAACCTAACATAAATGAAAACATTAAGTAAATTTTGCAGCGAAATGTTTAAAACATGTTGTTTATTTATCTTGAGTATTATAGAACATTCCAGGATAATTTTTCATCTTTCCTGCACGTATAAATACAACATAACATCAGTTTGTAATAATGGATCTTTCACTCGTCCCTTGGGTTCCAAAAAGTCGTGATCTCAATCATTGGAAAATGTTTGGGCCGAAGTTCAGCGCACGGTGAATGATACCCCTGGATAACACAGGATCCCAAACGTCACAACAGTTATGGGAAATACTACAGGATGCTCGGGATGATGTATTTACGTCTGAATGCTATATAAATGGGTTGGTAACTTCCATGAGAAGAATAGACAACATTATACGATATGATGGTAACTGGAGTGGCTATTGATTATATTAATCATAACAAATTAAAAAGGAAAGCTGTATTTCATTTACTGTATTAGCTACCATTCTTCATTACAAAAATGCTTCTTCATTAACACTTAAATTGATGAAAATTCAGTTTTCAAATAAATGTCATAAACCCATCTGGAGAAACAAAATAATGAAGTTTATCTCTGGCATACTATAATTTGATTTTACTTGAAATTAAAAATTTTCACTAATTTCCTCTCCGTTGTATTATTTATAAAAATATACAGATGGAGAAATGTTTTGCATGTTCTAAATCAGCAGTCAGCTAATATCATGTTTGGTGTTGAAAGCACAGACATTTGCTATTTTCTATATGATTTGTTTATTTTTTGTTCGTTACATCCACATTTTCGTTCCGTTACTATATGAGAGTTAATCTGCATACCTATTTTTTGTGTGAAAAATGTAAATTAAACTGCATATCCCACGGGATACAATTGACAATTAAGGTTTAAATTATAGACAGTCCCAAAAAAATTGTCTTAATATAATTATTTAGACGATTTTTTTAGGATATTAATCTGTCGATTGTTAGAGCCAACTTTAATTAATGTAATTTACGTAGTGTTATTTCTATGACAACAGTCAAAGAAAATAAACTATACGCGCATCGTAACGCAAAGAACTGTGGCTAGAGGAGGATCTACAATATGTCATGTTTATTCAAATATGACACTAGGATTCTCTTTCAGTTTAGAATCAACTATAATCTTTTCGCTGTAAGAAAAATCCTAATATAAACAATAGCACGTGACTGAAGTGAGGCTTCATTGGCCACTGTTTGGCGCTATAAATTCTCAGTACATGTTCCCGCCTGCTGTTGTACATTCTGTTCCATGTTAAACATTTCCCGTTACCCGTCAAGTAGACCTAACCTCACTACTATGCATTTATTTGCTTAGGAAACATTTACTTTTATAATTACTGTAATTAAAACTCACTTAATATATACACTTAAGACTATTTTGTTTTTGTCCGCTTTTGAGAGGGTTTCCACACTTATGATTAATAACCACACACACCGAGGATGCAGAAGCCATACTTCAGTACCACGTGCTTACACGAACAACTACGAGCTCAAGTGAAACCAGCTCGTTACAGGAACAGACTACCTCGGTATTACTGTTGGTATTCATCCGCGTTCATAGTACATAACAAAATATAAAAGTAGCTTTTCTATTACATAGCGTTTTAAATATGACTGAGGTTATATGTTTCATCGTATTTAACAACTAGAATTCAATTTTTTATTTTCACATAATATAAGATTATGGTTTCCAAATACGAACTATATTCTCCTGCATAATGTGAGTGTTTCGACTGGGAGCCAATCACGGATTGATAGCATCGTGCTTATGTTTACATTAGGATTTTTCTTACAGCGAAAACAGTATAGCTTACGTGTCGTCAACCTTCTTGTTGTGAGGAGGGGTGGATCATGGTTGGCTACCTGCCGACTGGGGTGAGTACAAATACCAACTTAAGAACGAGGAAAACTCTACAGTATATCGGACAAAAGTTTTGCGAGCCAGTGTACCTCAGTCCGAAGCGAATTTCATTCCTGTGTTAGTTCAAGAACAAGTTCCACATTGCTTACTAAGAGAAGTGACGATATGCGACAAATAAGTATGCCCAGTAGTGGCAAAACAGTATTAGGCTACTATTAAAAGAGGAATTATATGTATATTTGTGAATTTTATCTTGAAAACGGACCTAAGCATTTTGATCAAAAGGATTAAAAATACTAATAATAATAATAATAATAATGATAATAATACTAATAATAATAATAATATTAATAATAATAATAATAATCTTTATTTATACTGGCAGAGTTACGGCCATAGGGCCTTCTCTTACACTCTCCCAGGTCACAAAGTATACAAGCAGTTTAAAATTTAACAAAAGTTAAAGAACAGAATACTAACATATTACAAAAATAAAATAATAATAATAGCATAATAAAATCGACATTAAACAACATGAAAATAATACCGTAATAGAAAAAAAGAAGAAGAAAGTAAAATACATTGGAATATAGTGAAAGCAACTCATTTAGTACAAATGGTTACTTACTTACTTACAAATGGCTTTTAAGGAACCCGAAGGTTCATTGCCGCCCTCACATAAGCCCGCCAGCGGTCCCTATCCTGTGCAAGATTAATCCAGTACAAATGGTTAATAAGGAAAAACGTAAGGAAGAATATATCAAGATGGAATGTAATAAAATAATAATAAAAAAGAAAAGAAATACGAAAATTAAATAAAATTCACGATAAAAAGGCTAAGATAATAAATTCATCGGCTGATAAAGAGAACAAAAAGGGGAAAGGAAGGAAAAAAATATATAGCCTATATTATTACAAAACTATGGCAGAGAAAAGGGCTTATAACCGGGGTATAAGAAATTTAGTTTGGACTGAATTTTTCGGAAACTCATTTAGAAGATTAAATAAACAGATAAGGAGTTTCATAGTTAAAATTATAATGCAACGAGCATATATTGGTAGTAATTAAGACGCCAGTATGTTTATGAAACGAGCGTAAGCTAGTAAGATTCATACGACTATTCATGTTCGACCATAATTAAATGTCTAAGTTTTTAGTTTTCACGGATATCTTACCTTGTTACTTTACTGTTAATAAACAATGACCATGAGTGTCTTTTCAGCGTGTTCCCGACTAGTGCAACAGATGGCAGGCACGGAGCACTTTTGCGTCTACGCATTAACTATTGATTTTTTTGCAGATCTTTGGTTTGAGACTTAAACCTCAAAGCAAACATAGGAAATGAACCCAATTTATTACAACATTAAAATTAACATGATCAGATTATCTTTTATTTTAAATAGATGTTTTTGATTGTGCAGTGTGTGAAATTTATCTGGCGAATGGCTCCCAGTTAAATGTATAAAGTTAATGATTCGATCAATGTCACTTTGAGAACTCGCGCCTGCCATTTTGAATTGCTGTTTTCAAGGTTTGCGGATTGTTGCGCGTACAATCATCCTCCTCACCCATTCCCTACACTACACTTACAAGATCACTTATACATATACTGACACTAGTACACGACATAACTCTTCACACATACACAACATGTACAGCGTGGCCGGCCGAAGTGGTGTACAAATTGGAAATGGGTCACAGTCCTGCCATCTATCCGCAATATGCGCAACCCAAACCACTCAAGTGAAGTGGGTAGGCATTACATAAACACAGTGATACAAAAGAGAAGTAATTAAGTAAAAAAAATAAAACAAAAAGCCTACGATCGAACCCAGAAACTAACCGTAATTCCAAACATCTTGGACAAATCACACTTCTTTTTCTGGCATGCAAAACACACGGACAGCCATATATTTAATGATCTTTATTTCAATGACTTGTATAGAATTGTGATGAAAATATTTAAACATGCTGACGTCAAACTGCTCAAATCATGAACAAATTCACATAAAATGTGACCCGTCAAACCATGGGAAATTATCATGAACACTGCACGTCATGTTTTCAGAGGCGTTCCAATGTTCTATTCGTATCCAAATCGTGTTCAGCATTTCGCTAGCAGAAAACTTACACAACAGGCTGTCTGCAACATTCCGCTAATAATTATTATATGTATCAGTCCTAACGCAGCTCATGACGTGTGAAAACCATTCAGCCATGCATGTCAATGCGCCAGATCTGAATGTTACTAAACAAATAACACGTTAAATAGGAGCTGGCGTGGGTTTGCTTCACGCTTGGAAAATATTATTCTATTCATAGAACTTTAATTAATTTTCAAAACATATTAATTTTAAAAATTCTGGATTCGAATCAATGACTACGGCTATAACCACTGAAGTTTTTCTACGTATTTTTCCTCTCCATAATAGTGGAATACCTATTCGCCCGACGTAAATAAAAGCTTTGCTGAGCGTAACACATCCTATTACAAAAAAAAAAAAAAGTTTCCTCACATACGGATTCCTACATGTAAATCAGTGCAAGGCAGTTTATTCCTTTCGCCGTTCTACAGTGAATGCAGCGAACCCACATAGCTCATTAATCTCGTACGCTGGATTGTCTCAAACCCTCCTTGCCACTGCTTAACAGCATAAATTCTCATGGAGGCAGATAAAAATATTAATTTTTTTCTTCCACCATATTAATAATGTAAAAAGCAAGGCCTTATAAAAATTTCGGCCACTCGATCGCAACTACTAGAGCTGTTCAGAAAGTAAATTTCCTTGGGGCCGTTTACAGGAAGAAAACACAATTTTATGGAATGATTTATTGAAACAGATGCATCAATTTAGACGTCTAGTTGCAAAATCAGATACATCACTAAAACATAACTTTCAGTATGGAGGGAAAAGTTTGCAAGGAACCAAGGATTTGCAACCAATACTATTCTATCATCATACAAAACCATGTGATGTATCTGGCTTTGAGCATAGCAGTGCTATAGCAGTTGTAGAATCATGTGAAGATATGAAATATAACATTTATTCATTTTCGGGAAAAAAGAGTGATGTATCTGATTTTGCAACTACACGCCTCAATTGATGAGCTCTTTTTCAACATATTTCCAGCCAGAATTGAGACATTTGCCATATCATGGATCAACTTTTGTAAACCTGTGTCATAGATCGGAATCGTCTGAGATCGGAACTTTCTGTGACAGCCGTCTGCACCTCTCCATTGATCCCATGGTATGAAAATGTCTCAATTTCGGTGGGGAATACATTTAAAAAAGCTCAACAATGACAGCCGCCTGCACCTCTCTATTGATCCCAGGGTATGACAAATGTCTCAATTTCGGTGGGGAATACATTTCAAAATAGCTCAACAATGACAGCCGTCTGCACCTCTCTGTTGATCCCAGGATATGACAAATGTCTCAATTTCGGTGAGGAATACATTTAAAAATAGCTCAACAATAACAGCCGTCTGCACCTCTCTGTTGATCCCACGGTATGACAAATGTCTCAATTTCGGTGGGGAATTTTTAAAAATAGCTCAACAATGACAGCCGTCTGGTGGGGAATGCATTTAAAAATAGCTCAACAATGACAGCCGTCTGCACCTCTCTGTTGATCCCAGGGTATGACAAATGTCTCAATTTCGGTGGGGAATACATTTAAAAATAGCTCAACAATGACAGCCGTCTGCACCTCTCTGTTGATCCCACGGTATGAAAATGTCTCAATTTCGGTGAGGAATACATTTAAAAATAGCTCAACAATGACAGCCGTCTGCACCTCTCTGTTGATCCCAGGTCTCAATTTCGTGGGGAATGACAAATGTCTCAATTTCAAATGATGGGGAATACATTTAAAAATAGCTGAACAATGACAGCCGCCTGCACCTCTCTGTTGATCCCAGGGTATGACAAATGTCTCAATTTCGGTGGGGAATACATTTAAAAATAGCTCAACAATGACAGCCGCCTGCACCTCTCTGTTGATCCCACGGTATGACAAATGTCTCAATTTCGGTGGGGAATACATTTAAAAATAGCTCAACAATGACGGCCGTCTGCAAATGTCCTCTCATTTAAAAATAGTTGATCCCATCCCAGGTATGACAAATGTCTCAATTTCGGTGGGGAATATATTTAAAAATAGCTGAACAATGACAGCCGTCTGCACCTCTCCATTGATCCCAGGATATGGCAAATGTCTCAATTTCGGTGGGGAATACATTTAAAAATAGCTCAACAATGACAGCCGCCTGCACCTCTCTGTTGATCCCAGGGTATGACAAATGTCTCAATTTCGGTGGGGAATACATTTAAAAATAGCTCAACAATGACAGCCGTCTGCATTTTTCTGTTGATCCCACGGTATGACAAATGTCTCAATATCGGTGGGGAATACATTTAAAAATAGCTCAACAATGACAGCCGTCTGCACCTCTCCATTGATCCCAGGATATGGCAAATGTCTCAATTTCGGTGGGAAATACATTTAAAAATAGCTCAACAATGACAGCCGCCTGCACCTCTCTGTTGATCCCAGGATATGGCAAATGTCTCAATTTCGGTGGGGAATACATTTAAAAATAGCTCAACAATGACAGCCACCTGCACCTCTCTGTTGATCCCAGGGTATGATAAATGTCTCAATTTCGGTGGGGAATACATTTAAAAATAGCTCAACAATGACAGCCGTCTGCACCTCTCCAATGATCCCAGGGTATGACAAATATCTCAATTCCGGTAGGAAATAAGTTGAAAAATAGCTCAACAAAAGTTGTATCTGTTCCAATAAATATGTCCATGAAATTGTATTTTCTTTCTGTAAACGGTTCCAGGCAAACTTACTTTCTGGAAGGTCCTCGTAATTGTGCTCGAGTGGCCAAAATTTGTTTAAGCACTTGTTTTGACATTGTTAACATGGTGGAAGAAAAAATAAAATTTTTGTCAGTTCCCTTGAGAATGTTTGCTTGTCAGTGGTTGCTCCCAAATATAACAGTACAAACTCATTGCTGCTCTTAATGAAAACAGAAATAGTTTATTTATTACAAACAATAGGAATGAAACCTCAACTTAATGTAAAAAGTATTTTTTTTTAATAATGAGTTCACCAGAAACTTTGAAGAGTATTTGTCTTCAAAAATTTCTCACACAACTTCATAGCTTTTCTCAAAGATAATGTTTCTCATGAATTCAGGCCAGGTTGTAATATTTAGTTTCTGTTGGCCGTCCGTGATTTCTTTCTATAACAAAAATAGCTTTTAGTTCTGCCAGTTGTTTAGCATGATCAGCACCTGCCAAGGGATAAAGTCTTTAAATGTAGCCACACACATTATCGTGATGATTGTTATAATTACGTAGTCTACATGATAATGGCATCCAAAGGAGTATAATATACTGGTGCAGTATTCAGTATCAAATATAATACCAAGACAAAAATAATTTTTACATTTTATTTTTAAACCCAAAATCATTCATTAATGTAAACTGGGGATAATAATTAAACAAAAGCGTTGGGGACGCTTTTCCCAAATTTTTTCCCAATAAAATCTTTCCCAAAAATTTTATTTCTCAACTAGGCCTACAATGAATTCCCAAAGCAAACGTATTTTTGTATAATAATGCATTGTCAGAATGTCTCAGTTTATATTGGTAACAACTACTTTATGAGTAATTACAGTTGACTTTTATTTTTAAGGAGCTGTATTAATCTAGTTGATATTCATGTATAAATTAAACTAGTGGCTTGCGCAGCAAATTCTGCAAACTAAGTTCATTAGACTGTCAAATAAAAATTTTTCAGATTTATTTTCAATGAAGAATACCAGACATTTTGAAAGTTATTTGGTTCCATAATAATGAAATATACTCCCTCTGAATGGTTTCTTTATGCCAAATATATTTTCTTGAACCTATCAACCTTCAGTTTTTGAGTTTCAACACGAAAACGCAAGTAACAATGTCAGGACGATAGGAATAGCTATTTCACATCATTGTGGTTTGTATGCGAAAGTTAAAAAAAATTCAGGATTTCTATGCTTTCTATCAATAGACATAGCATTTTGGTATAGCAGCTGCATGTAGAGCGTAAAATCATTTTATCCTGCTAAGAGATCTTGCTGAAATGATCGGCAAATTACAAAATTTTCTAGACCTCTTATTTTATCAGTAAGTAATACCTTTTGGTCTTTCCTTAGGAACTGTAATTTTTGCGATCTCGCGAGCCAATACTGAAGAGAATGACGCATATAAATATCTGGACCACACCGCTATTAATTACATGAAAAAAATCCAACCCCACTTGGTTAATAAGTATAAAAATATTCGATTTTTAGTAACAATATTATTATCTTACGTAAGTTTTGTAGTTATATATATAGCCGCCATTCAGTAAATTATAGAAATGAAGATCTAAATTAAGATATACTTTACATCTACTTTTATAACCACAAATCGTTTCACTTTCATATCATCAATATAACATTAATATTATTTATAATTAATGAAAAATAGACGCATCATGGCATTAGCTATAATAATATTTAATTTCTAATGTAATAATGTCATAAAACCAACTCAGGTTTTATAGATTTTAATATCGGTATCCAATACACAGCTGTACTCACAAAATTATACACTGTAGAATCACACCTGTAAATTATTTTTAGTAAATCTTGAAGTTTTTAATAACCAATTGAATTTGAGCTCTAAACATGTCAGCAATCCTGCAGGTCATGGCCTTCGTCTAATAGGCTATTGTTTATTGCAGTGTGTATTTTGTTTTATTCTGAAATTCAATTAGCCTACTTCTCAAAACTGACGAAAGATGGATTTTGGAAAATAGGAAAATTATGTAGGAAAACTAACGCTTCACTGAAAGTCACTATTTTCTTTTAAATCCTTGAATTCCAAGCTTCAAAATGACGGGTCATTCATTAAAATCCTTTCAGTCTTTTTCCCGTAATTTCCATTACCATTCAAATTATATATATAGATGTGCGAATGTAGAAGTTATCATTTCGACCTTTCATATTCCTATAATACATTTTGCAATTCAGACGAATGGAAAAGTAAGAGAGCAAGGAAAAAATTGAACAAAAAACCTGTGACCGTAGGAAGAAGCTAACCAGCGATATACATGTTAGTCTACAGGGCAATGAAAATAATTAAACATTCTGACGGCAAACTGCTAAAATCATAAATGAATTGACATAAAATATGACCTGTAAGCCATGGGAAATTGTTATGAACACCGCACGCCGTGTTTTCAGAGGCGTCCCATGTTCTATTCGTACCAAATCGTGTTCAGCATTTTGCTCGCAGAGAACTTACACAACAGGCTGCCTGTAACGTTCCGCTAATAATTATTATATGTATGTATCACTCGTAACGCATCTCATGACGTGTGAAAACCATTCAGCCTCATACACTGCACAGCATGTCAATGCGCCAGATCTGAATGTTACTAAGCAAATAACACGTTAAACAGACGCTGACATGGGTTTGCTTTACGCTTGGAAAATATTATTCTATTCATAGAACTTTAATTAATTTTCAAAACACATTTAATTAAAAAAATTCTGTAGTTTCTGGATTCGAATCAATGACTACGGCTATGGTAATTGAAGTTTTCCCACATACTTTCCATGATGATGGAATATCTGTTCGCGCGACGTAAATAAAAGCAGCTTTGTGGTGTGTAACACTTCCTATTAGCAGCATTCATCATCCATGCTGTACTAATTTCTTTTATAGCCCTGTTGAGCATGCTGCTGTAATTTTGAAAAATTGCAGGTGGAGGTGGTAGGTCTAAGACTGCACAGAGTGTTTTAGCAGCTTCTAGTCCCTTTCCTATGCACCTCATGCCATACACTAATTTGACATTTATATCATAAAATGAATGCCTTGTAAATTTTGAGGTTCTCTTAGAGACATTCAAGTTACAATGTTTACATCTCAAAATAAGTTTCGATGTTAGTCCACGCCTATTTTCAAGATCTTCAGTTATATACACACAATCTACACTGTCACAATATTTACATTTTACATTCTCTTGAACGAGATTTGAAATAATACCTAAATTTACAATGATATTTTTAAATTTCTCACTGTTATTACCCGCTGCATCACTTTCTATATTATGTAAATAACTAAGCTTCTTCTTAGAAGAACTTGGTTCATGGTTAACATTTAGGTTAGTCCTAGGAGAACAGTTCTGTATAGTTTCATTGTTATGTACAGACTGTTTTCTTGCATGTATGTTACCAGTGAACTTCCTCTTCTTAAAAACACTCGTACTTCGTCCCATCTTCTCAAATCACACTCACAATCAAAAAACAGACCAAGAAAAACTCCGTAACAAAAAGATCACGTTATGTATACACGAGGAAAACATAAACAAAACAAAGTTTACATAGATTCTTTTCCATTTCTTTTCGATATATCAAAGACAGATCGGCAACAATGAAATTGAAATATTCTCTAGCCGGTAAAATTTCTCTCACGTTGATACATCACTTTTATATCACGACATTCAACGAATTATCCAATGATACAAACGAAAACGAATCCAGTGGGCGTGGCAGACCATTTTAAATGTCAATCTAAGGGCGTAACTAACGTCAGAAACATATATAACTATATATTTTTTTATTCGCAATGAAATGTAGAATTTTTTAAACCAATAATAAAATATAGTCATTTTTGGCGATTTTGGTCTTAAATCTCCCCTTAAAAAAAAAAGAGTTTCCTACATGTAAATCAGTGCAAGGCATTTTATACCTTTCCAGTTCTACAGTGAACGCAGTAAACCCACATAGCTGAGTCACTTCGTACGCTGGGTTGCCTCAAACCATCCTTGCCACTGTTCAACAGCAAACATTCTCATGAAAGCAGATAAAATAGTAATTTTTTTCTTGCACCATATTAATAATGTCAAAAGCGAGTGCTCATACAAATTTTGTCCACTCGATCGCAACTACGAGCGCAGTCCAGACCGTTTACAGAAAGAAAGCAAAATTTCATGGAAAGATTTACTGTAACAGATACATCAATTGTTGAGCTTTTTTCAACATATCCCTAACGGAAATTATACATTTGTTATATCATGGATCAACTTTTGTTAACCTGCGTCGTAGAAATCTACCGCCTGAGATCGGAACCAGTGTGTGACAGCAGTCCGCATATTTCTGTTGATCTAAGGGTATGACAAATATCTCAAGTATAATATGTTTATGTCTCGTGACTAAACCATGGTACCAAATGGTAATATAAGCATTGGAAATCTATCCTTTGAAGAGGTGGAAAAATAAAATATTTTGGAGAAATAGTAACAAATATAAATGACACTTACTTACTTACAAATGGCTTTTAACGAATCCTCAGGTTCATTGCCATCCTCATATAAGCCCGCCATCGGTCCCTATCCTGTGACAGATTAATCCATTTCTCTATCATCATATCCCACTTCCCTCAAATCCATTTTAATATTATCCTCCCATCTACGTGTCGGCATCCCCAAAGGTCTTTTCCTCCGGTCTCCCAATTAACACTCTATAATACAAATGACACTCGGGAGGAAATTAAATATAGAATAAATATGGGAAATGCCTGTTATTATTCGGATGAGATGTTTTTGTCATCCAGTCTGCTTCCAAAAAAACTGAAAGTTAGAATTTATAGAACAGTTATATTACCGGCTGTTCTGTATGGTTGTGAAACTTAGACTCTCACTTTGAGAGAGGAACAGAGATTAAGGTGTTCGACAATAAGGTGCTTAAAATGTTTGGGGCTAAGAGGGTGAAGTTACAGAAGAATGGACAAAGTTACACAACGTGTTGTATTCTTCACCTAACATAATTAGGAACATTAAATCCAGACTTTGGTCGACCTGGTTGGCGAGTTGGTATAGCGCTGGCCTTCTACGCCCAAGGTTGCGGGTTCGATCCCGGGCCAGGTCGATGGCATTTAAGTGTGCTTAAATGCGACAGGCTCATGTCAGTAGATTTACTGGCATGTAAAAGAACTCCTGCGGGACAAAATTCCGGCACATCCGGCGACTCTGATATAGCCTCTGCAGTTGCGAGTGTCGTTAAATAAAACATAACATTTAACATTCCAGACGTTTAAGATGGGCAGGGAATGTAGCACGTATGGATGAATTCAGAAATGCGTGTAGAGTGGTAGTTGGGAGACCTTAGGGAAAAAGACCTTTAGGGAGGCCGAGACGTAGATGAGAGGATAATATAAAAATGGATTTGAGGGAGGTGGGATGTGATGGTAGGGACTGGATTAATCTTGCTCTGAATAGGGACCGATGGCGGGCTTATGTGAGGGCAGCAATGAACCTCCTGGTTCTGTAAAAGCTATTTGTAGATAAGTAAGTACTTAGTAATATATGTTGGTGGTGGTGATGATGGTGTTTATGTTGTTTAGGATTACGTCTTTGGTTAGTAACAATGACAATGATGAAAAAACTCGTAAGTATTCCCTAAACGAAGGAACGAAAAACAATACATTCACTGTCTCTTCTATTTAGAATCATGCATACTTCTACTCCGAATTATCTGTTATCGCGCTTTCAATTTTTTACAACTCTTCGAAACCGGCATCAAGCACTTCTTTCTATCTCTCATCATAGAACGTCTTTATACTCAACCTCCTACACTGCAGAAATACCTCGCATCTGGAATTCGTTACCTAATGACGTCAGGTACTGCCGGACTTTATCACAATTCAAAATTAATTTGGAAAATTTTGTCTTATTTAATGCTTTTTAGGTATTGCTAGAAGTATCGATTTGTTTTTTTTTTTTTACTCTAGATTAAAATAGCAAGTTTCTTGTTTATGTTAGTTAATTAGTTAGGATACAGTTAATTCTGATACTTAATCATTCATTTAAAGTTTGTGTGACTGCAACCTGCGTATATTTTTGTGCGAGATCGTGCGTATTTGCTTGTTTTCCGCACAGAACCAATACGCGGTAAGTGTGAAATACCACATTCAGTATTCCCAACGTATCACACATAACAATTTCCTTCTTCTTACCGCTTAAGCGCGACATTCATTTTACTGCTTTAGGCTTTTAACATATTATTTTTAGAGACGTTTAACATAGTAATAATTATAAATTTAGAAACTTACCACTGCAATTTCACCTAAATTGCAATGTTAATTATTGTTTTTAAATATTTGCAAAAATTAAGTAAACTCTACTACTCCACGAAACTTATTGCATTCCTGATACAAGTAACATTAAGGAAGCCGTGAAAAAATCAACGAGATTCCAGATGCGGATTTTATTACTGCAATATGTTATATAAATAATATTGTTAAAATATTAAAATGAAAAATAAATCATTACATAACCTTACCGTTTGTTTTAAGTCGGACGTATATCACGGCCTACTGGAGTATAGTAAACACAGAAAACATTTTATAGCAACAATGTTGAAGAAAGATATTTTGGTGTTCCGAAGTTGGCGTCATTAAACAGAAACCAAGATGGAGATTTCATTGCAACTAATTAGAAATTCGTCTTTCAGGTATGTAATAAACGAAACGATCTTCGCACAAAATAATGTACGATACACGAGCGGTATGTTTGTTTTCATGTTCTCTGAAATTAAAAAAGCTCAATTCGCTTTTTCAATCTTTTCCTCGAACATGAAAACGTCAACATACCGCTCTTGTAACGTATATTACTATTGTGTGGCTTTACGTTGCTTATAATGTATTTGTTTCCTTCTTATTTCTATTATTGTATTTGTATTTCTGGTGGTGTGGATGAGAAGGCCTGATGGCCTTAACTACTTACTTACTTACAAATGGCTTTTAAGGAACCCGAAGGTTCATTGCCGCCCTCACATAAGCCCGCCAGCGGTCCCTATCCTGTGCAAGATTAATCGAGTCTCTATCATCATACCCCACCTCCCTCAAATCTATTTTAATATTATCCTCCCATCTACGTCTCGGCCTCCCTAAAGGTCTTTTTCTTATTATAGGGATACGTAACAAGCTGTTTTTTACGGTGATGGGTTGTTAGCCCTTCGCCCAACCCCCAAGCTGGAGGACCACCCCTTATCGGCTGTCCACGACTGCTTATTCAATATATTCGCAGCTACCCTCCATATCTGGAGGCGTCTCCTCTATCCGCAACCTGAGGACGCGCCATGCCGTGGTGATGGCATTAACTACATCAGAATAAATAAATAAATTAAATAAATTAAATAAATAAAATAAATAAATAAAATAAATAAATAAATAAATAAATAAAATAAATTAAATAAATAAAAAAATAAATAAATAAATAAATAAAATAAATAAATTAATTAATTAATTAAATGAACAAATAAACAAATATATAAGTAAATAAGTAAATAAATAAATAATAAATAAATAGCTGAAATATGTCAACTATCGAAGCAAAGTATAGGCTGTAAATTATAATGGAATGCAACTTATAATTAGACAGAAATTAAAATCTTTTAAAATCATCCAGTATGCGACTTTTAAGCAATTGAAGTTGGAGTAGCTTTACCAATTGTATTGGAATTATCAATATTGGGCTGCAGCTAATGATCACTTGAGCGTGAGGACATTATCGCTGATACATCGCTGCGTATTTCCATCCAACATGACCGCAATTACACTGCAAGCAGCTTAAATATCGGTTAAAGCAATATTATAAATTCTATTTCGCGGTGAAGGGGAACAGAGTGTGGTGTATACACAGCATGGGGAATCAGGCATTTGACACATTATATTTTTGTGTACAATCAACTCTAAAAGACATAAATTGAATGCACTGGGACGATAAAATATCCGTAACATGATGATGTTTTACCGCCCGTATAAATCCAAAAACATCACGGCTTATAACGGTAATTCTCACAACATTAATTCATATTAAATTTGAAAATTTGTGCCAGTAGCATAAAATATATTCACGTTTTACATGATTTCACCAAGCCACCAATGATATCTTTAATATGAATAATTATAAGGTAAAATATTAAAACTGACAAATTTCACAAAGAAAGCCTATGATATTGATGATAAATAAAAATTATGTTAGGTTACGTTCACCGGAAACTATCGAAGCTGGTCAAACTGTGTTTCCGGTGTAGTTCAAGCTCGATCGCAGTAAGTCGTGCTGGCTGATGTGTATCAATTCAAAATTGTGTCACTGGACTTATTTTTTAAATAGGCCCTTATTAATGCAGAACGTTGTGT
Source organism: Periplaneta americana (assembly GCA_025594305.2). Classification (NCBI taxonomy): domain Eukaryota; kingdom Metazoa; phylum Arthropoda; class Insecta; order Blattodea; family Blattidae; genus Periplaneta; species Periplaneta americana. The sequence goes on along the minus strand of JAJSOF020000005.1, from coordinate 178,031,462 downwards.
GAATGAAATATTAAATACGTTTGTTAACTTTGTTTTCTTGATTCTGCTTTGTTTTATAAAATGGTAAGTTTTCTGTCGAAATATCTGCATTCAAGGAAAGGTTTAGGAACATGTGAAGGGGAGTAATAAATCCGAATAACATAAAAATGACATTGATTTTACGAAGGCATCACAGTAATTATTCCACCATAACTGAGCTATTGGTGTGACAAATATTCTTTCTACACAGTAACGCGTAATGTTCGAAGGAAAATTATTCTAGCAGGTAAATAGCCAATACTTATAAGGTCATCTAGGCAGAGAGACAAGCCTGGAACCCTTTCGTTTTGGTATGTCAATTAGAAATTATATTAAACAATCTCTTATACGTGACTATCAATAATCTCAAACAACAAAAGCTATAACAAAGCGTAAATAACATAAACAAGATAAATGATATAAACGTTTTAATTAAGGATTATGAAATTAACATGAATTATTTTAAAATTTAGAATTATTGAAAGTACAATGTTGGGAAATGAAGGGAAAAATGCTAAGGAGATAATAAAAGCAAAAAAAAAAAATGCTAGGAATGTGACAAAAACCAAATGCTAAGGAGGTGATAAAAATTGTAGGATAAGCAGCCGTGATTGGTTGAAACACGTCGTTCCATACCATTTTATTGGTGAACAGTAGCATGACGTAGTAAAAGTGTAATAATCAATAATCTCACTATAGGTTTTGATTTATCTAGAGAAAATCGAAACTCGAGTGGGATTTAATTGACTATTACACGATTAGAAGAAAGTATATAAAGATTAGAAGTAACGCGTATGTGGTACCTAAGAGGTTACGTCAAATTTCGGCTTCCCCTTCAAAATTTTCTAGAGCTCCTCACTGGAGCAGCGTAACCCGAGTGAGACTAGTGGCCAAGAGGCTTGGAGCTCAGATATTTAGTTTTGAATACAGCCCCAACTAAGGACGACTTTTTAAATTTGTCCTCCCAATTCTCTTTCTTTCGATTTCGATTTTCGATTTCGATTTCGAAGTATTCCAATACAATATAAAAATTAATTGACTTACGAAAATACAACTGTCTTCTAATGTATTATTGTACCATCTCAACATTACAAATATTACGCTAGATGCATGCTAGATGGCAGTAGTGTGTTATGATTAGCTGTTATCTTGCTATCAGTTGTACCAACTATGGAAACTTCATTGAACTCTGTAAACGATTACTAGCAATGCCTTTTCGATCTAGATCACGATGGCAGTGTTACTAGTCAAGAAGGCTTTGTTGATTCAGTTTAATTTCTATTAAAACAGTTGCATTCCACTTCAATTATCTGAATCCCAGTAATCAACGTCACTTGACAGATGATTTTCAATAAATCTTAATATTAAACAATCTCTGATACATGACTATCCATAATATCATATAGCAGAAGCTATAACATAACCTAAATAATATATACAAGTGTTAGAAAAGTTTTAATTAACGACGATGACATAAAAAAATAAACAAGAATAATTTTAAAAGGAATAATTATTGAATGTACAATTTTCAAATTTGAATGTTTTAGTGGTTGGTGGTTCAGTTGATGTTATATTGGACGTGTACGTAAAAGAAGTGGAACTCGTTGATGTAGGCTTATATGGTGTATTCCTCAACTTAATCAGGATTTCCGAATGGTGCTCTTCATTTATTTGTAAATAGGATTTCAGGGAAGATGCATAGGTATGACCAGTGATCTTTATTAATTCTTGTTCTTGAAACTGCTGTGCATCGAATGGAGTGGTTTGTAATTTTCTGTTTTTTTTTTTTTTTTTTTACGTCCAGACCAGCACAGTTTGAAATGTTGGCAAACAAAGAAACAAATGCTAGGGACACGATAAAATTAAACAAATGCTAGGGACGCGATAAAATTGTGCGATAAGCAGCCATGATTGGTTGAAATACGTCCTTTCGTACCGTTTTACTGGTCAAAAGTAGTATGATGTAGTAAAAGTGTGACAGTCACTATAAAACACGGCTCTTTAGATGCAGTACAATAAAGGGTAGAAAATTCTGGAATACCCTAAAGACTAGCGTGATAAAGGAACATCTTCAAATTATGTGAAATGGGATGAAGTTCCATAACCAGCGTTGTACGATTCTGATATTCCTAAGACTATTGTTTACATGTTGCTACAAGATGGTTTCTAATGGAAACTTCTTTATAACGATTGGCGTGTGTATAAATCTTATGCCTTATTGGCTGAAGGGAGGAACTGGCCTATACGACGAGGGAAGGAGCGAAAAATAATAGCAACGGGAGCAGCACTTTGTCTAGGGAAGTGATTTCCAAACGTTTTAGTACAGGTATTAATCTTTATTTAGAACCTGTTTCCTTAATTGAAGTGCTTCTCTCCCTCTCTCTTTTCCTTGCTTCTTTACTGTGCTCCTATAAACACATTTTACAACAATTTCCGCAACTAACAGTGAAGTAACAGCTATAATTTAACAAGATGGCAGGTCACCAAAGAATATTTAGTACCCAGTGTTCGAATTGAAAGAGGGGAATTTTCCCCCTTCAGAATTTTTATTCCTAACTTCTGCATTCCTGCGTTCAACATTAAAATGTGACACACTCACGGACAGGAGAAAGCGAATTCGATTATGCGCAATGTTCAAAACATACTGAGGTGAGCCTACCTGGAGAGAAATAAAAAATAGGTTGCAGACGCCAAATTACTCTTCAAGGAACGACCACTCATATAAATTGAGGGAAAGAAGACAGAGGATGGACACTGGTAAGTTTTCTTTTCTCAATCGTAATATGCTTTACCTACAGACTCAATAAGGGCTTTACCAGTAACAAAATAATACCTTATGCAACGAGCCTACAATGGTAGTAATTAAGACGCGAGTATGTTTATGAAACGAGCGCAAGCGAGTTTCATAATTTTCATACGAGCGTCTTAATTACCATTATATGCAAGTTTCATACGACTTTTTATGCTCGATCATATTGCTATTGAAATTATTCATAAGTATTCAAATTATTCTTATCTGACTGGGATGGAATTGACCTTGTGCAATATCTCGTAAATAGTGAGATGTGCGCAGACGCGAAAGTATTGATTTTTTCCGAGAAACCAATGTCATTGATCTTGATATAATCTAGAGCAGCCGCGGCGAAAATGCGACTCACGAGCACATTGTGGCTCGCAGTGCTTTCTCTCGCTTCCTACCTACAACCCCCACCCTCTCACTCACTGGAGTCAAACTCCGTTCTATTTGTATTTGTCTCGGACCTGCGAGTGGCGTATCGTCGCAATATATCTCTCGAAACCATGTACCTCTATAAAAACGAAAGTTTCAAGTAGGATAGGAGGATGCATTCTTTTGCTTACAATATGATGAAAATATTAAATGTATCACAAATATTACTAGGAAAACGGTTGTATAACATAAAAAATAAACATTATAAGTTACTACATGTTACTGATGAAACATTAAAAGGTTATTATTATTATTATTATTATTATTATTATTATTATTATTATTATTATTATTATTATTATTATTATTATTATCATCTCTATACGTCGATTCTTTTACAACATATGTACGAATAATGCGGCTAGATTTTCAATTTAAACTCATTTTACAATGTGACGTTAAATGAAAGCTAGATGTAAGGACTTGACAGATATTGAACTTTTCAAATCTTTGGAAAAAATAAATATTTGAGGCTTTTCTTTCGCTTGCTCTGTTGAAGCCATGTTCGCTGTAACTTACGTTTGTGAAAAATTATTTTCAACAATGAAAATAGTAAAAAATCAAATTTAGATCACGACTGACAGACAAATACCTTCGTGATCAACTACGATTGGCAGTAAGTGACATAATTCCTGATTTTGAAACTTTGTCGCAGAGGCATTCTGACGACAGTTAATTTTAGGTTGTGATAATATGTCCTATGTTTTCTTGTTCATTTCTTTCTTCGTTACACGTCCTAAACAACTTCCCCTTCGGTTGTCCGCCTCCCTCCATAGGTGCTATGCACGTTGCAGCTTACACAGTGGCTCGGCGCACCATGGCCTTTTCGCCACGGCTGATCTAGAGAGTAAAATAAACATTAATCTTGATATAACCTTGAAATTGATTTAGACATTGAAAAATGAGATGACAAATTGAATTTATTTGTATATTATTTACAATCAACGCTAATTATTATAGTAACAGAACATAACTTCCTGCGACTGTATTGGATTTCCGCCTCCGTGACGTTTCGTTTCGCTAGTTGTCTTTCGATTGCATATCCGAGAATAATCGATACTTGCGCTTTCATATTGCTACAGTGGTGTTTTGTGATTGGGGAACACCTGAACTTTAATGAATAGGTGTACTTTAATGAGGTCCATTAAAGGCCTACTACCAGGTGTATAATTATTACATTTCGGCATAGTTGAGCATAAAATATATTTAAAAATAGGCTTAAGGACTTTACTAATAGACGGTAGTATATTATACATACTATTTAAAGGGTGTAATTGATATTTTGTTATTTGAAGTGTTGTATCAGTGAAGAAGTGTGTTGTGCCAGTGAAGTGCGAAGTGTGTTTCTGTCAGTGAAGCTTTATAGTTTATAGTGGCAGTGCAAAGTATTTGAACAGTGAAATGTTTCTGAAGTGTTAGTGAAATCAGGATACAATCAGTGAAATGTATCATAGTTCTAGTGCAGTGTATGAGTTATCGGTGAAATGAGTGTAGTTCTGAAAGGTAGTACTTGTGCAGGTATAAACATATTATACTCGCGGGTTTTAGTTCGAACTCAGGCTTAAGATACAAATTAGATTTACTTTAAATGTTATTTTAAGTGATCATGCTTTATTTAATTTTAAGATGCTCCCTGTATTATTATTATTATTATTATTATTATTATATTATTATTATTATTATTATTATTATTATTATTATTCTCTTTTTAATACTATAATATACATTAGTGAGGTCGAAACTCGAATATGCATCTGTAGTTTGGAACTCAATTACTAGTTCTGTTTCGGCAAAACTGGAAAATATTCAAAGGAAATTTATTTCATTATGTTCGTACAGATTCCTGCCTAATAACTCTGAGTATAACTATGATAAAAATGCGAGCACTTTAAATGTCGAAGCCTGTATGCCAGACGTCATGATCTCGATTACTAATTCTTATGTAAGGTCCTTACAGGTGACATTAATTGTCAATCTTTCTCAAACAGTGTCAGCCTTCGTATTCCTATGAAGGACATGAGACATCACAAACTCTACTATATTAGAAATTCTAAATCTTCCTCGCCGGTCTCCAGATGTATTAAAAGTGCTAACTTACATGTAGGCGATTTCGATCCATTCAATATAATAATAATAATAATAATAATAATAATAATAATAATAATAATAATTCATTTTAACTGGCAGAGTTAAGGCCGTAAGGCCTTCTCTTCCACTCAACCAGCAAAAAGTGTATATACATATTCATGAACTTATAAAGAATTCAACAATTTGATTTAGATGAGAGTTACATGTATACAAGAGTTATTTACGAATTAAACAACAAAATACTATGAACTATTAATTAAACACTGAAATAAACTGTGTAGCAAAATTAAACTAAAATACATAGAATATATATATATATATATATATATATATATATATATATATATATATATATATATACACACACACATTAGTGTTTCAAAATTACAGGACATAATTTCAGGTATGTATTTCCCACATATAGCCAATCAAAATAGTTCATTACAACATGTGTCCGGAAATGCTTCATTTCCGAGTTATATTCACAACATTAAAATTCACCGGAACGTTTTCTTTCCGCAGGTCGTTGTCATTACAGAAGATGTTCAAAATGTCCACCTCCTGCTTGAATACAGACCTCACATCGATGTCTCATTGACCTGTGAACACGATCCCAAACTCCAGGAGTATTGCGTATGTCCTCAGAACATGCCACAATTCGATTCCAAAGGGATTCCAAATCAGGCACCGGAGACGAATAAACCAATGATTTTAAATAGCCCCACAAGTAGAAATCGAGAGGGTTCAGATCAGGTGAGCGTGGAGGCCAAGCAATTGGGCCACCTCTACCTATCCATCGATCAGGAAACCTTCGATCCAAGTACCGGCGAGCCGTACGACTGAAGTGTGCAGGAGCGCCATCAGGCAAGAAGTGAATGTGTTGACGATTGATTTGGAATCCCTTCGGAATCGAATTGTGGCATGTTCTGAGGACATACGCAATACTCCTGGAGTTTGGGATCGTGTTCGCAGGTCAATGAGACATCGATGTGAGGTCTGTATTCAAGCAGGAGGTGGGCATTTTGAACATCTTCTGTAATGACAACGACCTGCGGAAAGAAAACGTTCCGGTGAATTTCAATGTTATGAAGGCCATAACTTAAAATGAAGCATTTCCGGACACATGTTGTAATGAACTATATTGATTGTCTACATGTGGGAAATGCATACCTGAAATTATGCCCCGTATTTTTTAAACATCCTGTATATATATAGAAGTATTAGAATATGGCGATGTCTTTGCTAATATTGTACACAAATTGGTAGTAACAATCAACTCCTTTCCCTAATATTTTATAGTATTAATTCTTGTAAATGAATTATTGTAATCTATGTTCTTTATTTTGTTGTTAACTCAATTATTTAATTTGTACCATAGTTGTTCATTTTCATGTATTAATTGTATCACTGTGCTGGACTTTTATTGGCCAATGGCTGTTGTCAAACAAACGAACGAACGAACAAACGAACGAACAATCAAACGAACGAACAAACGAACGAACAAACGAACGAACGAACAAACAAACGAACAAACGAACAAACAAACGAACAAACAAACGAACAAATAAACAAATAAACACATAAACAAATAAACAAGTAAATAAATAAATAATTAAATAAATAATTAAATAAATAAATAAGTAAATAAGGAACTAAGTAAGTAAATAAATACATAAGTAAGTAATAAATAAATAAATAAATAAATAAGTAAATGAATAAATAAATAAATATTTTTATTATTATTAATTTATTATTAATTACATTTTTATTCAGTGTCATTATTGAGTGTAATAGTTACCACTGCCACCAGGTATATACCCATTTGCAATGTAAATAAATACACACATAGACACACTTACTGTACATTCCCGTTTCTGAATATATGCTTTAATATGCTGATGCTGATATGACTGATCCACAGTATATGATGCGATACTGCTGACTTTACTGTGCGATAACATTTTTCCGAGTCTTCATTGTCTCTGCAAATATGTTGCTCCCCGTGCAGTGAATATTATATAAAAAAGCAAGAGATGGACAATCAAATCACCGACGACGGATGAAAATTAAACGTTCTGTTTACATAAACAAGTTTCTGTACTGCAAAAAAATTAATGTGACGACACATCAAAGTAGAAACATCGTCAGAACCGTTACCCTCATACTTATTGAATGAAAAAAACTGAAGTAAAAATAATGAAGCTAATACAAACTCGTGGCGGAAAGACTGATTTCAGACTGCAAACAAGCGCGAAACATTTCAATATTATTCTGACAAAGGACTCAGACTACGGACTGAACTGTGATGTTCAGTTCGGTGGAAAGCTTTTTGAAATAAAGGTATAATTTGGCACAAACATTAACTTTTTCACGAGTTCGCATTCGAAACTTCACAATGTATCTGAAATGTCATTCTGCTGGATGCACGAGGATGCTCAAAGTCCGCCCGCAGCTCCGGGAAAGCTCTCGTGGCGTCCACTGAATGGGTCACTGCTCGAGTGGAATACACACTATCCGATTTCCAGGGTTGGAATGGCTCGCTACACTGGCGGGGATCGTAGAATGACAAGATCGTGCTCCGTGATCCTACCTCTGTAACTAGTAAGCAACTGGTACTGCGTTTTAAAGGTGGCAAGTAGGTCAGTGAAATTGCTTCATTTCTTTCTTAAAATGTCACATTGTCGCCCTCGCACAATTATTGTTCATCGCCAGGCAAGGATGATGGATATTTTTGCGGCGTTGTGGGCACTCATGAGTGGAATTACGAAATTCTAAACTATAAAAGCTACATTTTTTCAAATTTGCATCATAGCGGTATACTAATATAACTAAAAAAAAACTCACAAAAAATTTTCCCTCTAGCTCTCATGGTTCACAAGTTATGGGTAAATTTATATGTTTAGGGGGCGGACAGCCATGAGGGGTGGTCTTCCAGCTTGGGGGTTGGGCGAAGAGCTAACAACGCATCACCGTAAAAAGCAGCTTGTTACGAAATCTTCAAATAAATTATTCGGTTGAAAAGCTTTTATCATCTAGTCTGCTGTCAAAAAATCTGAAAGTTAGAATTTATAAAACAGTTATATTACCGGTTGTTCTTTATGGTTGTGAAACTTGGACTCTCACTTTGAGAGAGGAACATAGGTTAAGGGTGTTTGAGAATAAGGTGCTTAGGAAAATATTTGGGGCTAAGCGGGATGAAGTTACAGGAGAATGGAGAAAGTTACATAACACAGAACTGCACGCATTGAATTCTTTACCTGACATAATTAGGAACTTAAAATCCAGACGTTTGAGATGGGCAGGGCATGTAGCACGTATGGGCGAATCCAGAAATGCATATAGTGTGTTAGTTGGGAGGCCAGAGGGAAAAAGACCTTTAGGGAGGCCGAGACGTAGATGGGAGGATAATATTAAAATGGATTTGAGGGAGGTGGGGTATGATGATAGAGACTGGATTAATCTTGCTCAGGATAGGGACCAATGGCGGGCTTATGTTAGGATGGCAATGAACTTCCGGGTTCCTTAAAAGTAAGTAATTAAGCAAGTAAGTAGCCTAAGTAAGTAAGTAAGGGGGCGGGTAACTCAAAAAGTCCCTTGCGTAAGAGTTTGCGTAACTTCATAATTTGGGAACGGGTTCATCACACAAATACTTCTTTAAATAACCTTTGTTTTCAATGTGGATTCATTAGATATGCCTCTAGGATTTTTTAAATATTGTATACATTTCTTTTCCTTAAAAATGAAAAAGAAATATTGAGAAACTGGAAAAAATATATTGAAAAATTTTTAGTAGGTTATTTTACGACGCTTTATCAACATCTTAGGTTATTTAGCGTCTGAATGAGATGAAGATGATAATGCCAGTGAAATGAGTTCGGGGTCCAGCACCGAAAGTTACCCAGCATTTTCTCATATTGGGTTGAGGGAAAACTCCGGTAAAAACTTCAATTAGGGAACTAGTCCCGACCGGAAATCGAACCCGGGACCTGGTTTCGCGGCCAGACGGAATTTAACCGTTATCTCCACAGGTGTTTAATAGGGCTTGTATTTTATTATACAGCGCAGAATTTTTTACTTATGTAGTAGGATTTTGTCATATATGATTTCATATATAATTTCGTGTATGAGTTGACTTGACCATTCGAATAAGGACAGAACTTCTCTTCTTCGGTAAGTTCCCTCTTTTTTTTCGTCTTTCTGAATTCTAAAAATTGTTTATTAATATAGAAGTATTGTCTAATCATAATACCTAATTCCAGGTCAAAATTACCCATAACGATAAACGTTTTTTGGATTCTATGAATTGTTTATTAATCTAGAAGTACTGTCCAATCGTAATACCAAATTCCAGCTCAAAATTACCCTTAACGATAAACGTTTTTTGGATTATATGAATTGTTTATTAATCTAAAATATTGTCTAATCGCAATACCAAATTCCAGCTCAAAATTACCCTTAACGATAAACGTTTTTTGGATTCTATGAATTGTTTATTAATCTAAAAATATTGTCTAATCGCAATACCAAATTCCAGCTCAAAATTACCCTTAACGATAAACGTTTTTTTGGATTCTATGAATTGTTTATTAATCTAAAAATATTGTCTAATCGCAATACCAAATTTCTGCTCAAAATTACTCTTAACGATAAACGTTTTCTGGATTCTAAAAATGTTTATTGCCAAATTACAATACCAAATTCCAGCTTAAAATTACTTCAGGATATGTAGGCCTAATAATTAAATTGTGAATTCCACTAAATTTAAATTTATACTAGCGAAAAGTATACCATAAGTACATTCGTTCATAATTTATGGCATAAAATCTACCTACATAATAGAATGTATAAACGATGTAAAGTATTTGACGTTTTTTTTTTTTTAGTTGGTTATTTAACGACGCTGTATCAACTACTAGTTATTTAGCGTCGATGAGATTGGTGATAGCGAGATGGTATTTGGCGAGATGAGGCCGAAGATTCGCCGTAGATTACCTGGCATTCACCTTACGGTTTGGAAAAACCTCGGAAAAAACCCAACCAGGTAATCAGCCCAAGCGGGGATCGAACCCGCGCCCGAGCGCAACTTCAGACGGTAGGCAAGCGCCTTAACCGACTGAGCCACGCCGGTGGCATTTGACGTTTCAGATTGTAAAATTTCCTTTGGTGTTCAGTTTAGAATTGTAATGTTTATATTATGGTTTTATTGGATGTAGACTGATTTATTTAATTTATGTTTCTTTTATGGCTAGTTCAACAATACATGACAGTATCATTCACAGCATGACGAAGGAATTGAATCAATTTTACATATGTATAAAATGTATAATGGCAAAATAAGTACCATTTCTCTGACGTTGTTGTTTAATAGTTTATGTCTGCCTAATTGCGTTTTTTTCATAAGCGTTTTACTATAACCTTCACACTTTACACTCCCTGGGAAGTCTGACTACAAAGTTCAGTTGAGAATAAAGATAGTCTGATGTAGAATTAAATAATATACGACCCAAAAAGAACTCGTAGAAATAATGAGCCTCCAGGGTGCTCTCCTGTGGCAAATAAAAATCCTGAGCAATTTAAAAGTTTGCTGGTAAAGTTGTTGCGAACGGCCAGGCGATTTCAAGTTTCCGATAGCAACGAAACAAAAGCCTCACACTCGGTGCTTCGTTTCCAATGCCACTTTTATCCGCTCCGGAGAAACGAGCTAACAACATCACAGAGCACGCTGATGACCCGCCCGTGTCACGCTCGTTAACTTCTGGAATGCCAGCTCAGCGGAACGAGTTAAGGGTCTATCGTCTCTGTTAATTACCACTTGCAATTGTTAATTTGCAAGAGTATGTACGGAGGATCTGCGCTATGAATTGCAGAATTGTGTACAAGAAACGCTTTTGTCTCCCTTAAGTTCCTCTCTAATGCACGTTTTCTTTTAGTTAAATATGTATGTAAAAGTATGCAATACATCTTCTTTCCTCTAAGGCAGAGATGGGCATCGTGCCTCACTTGAGAATTTGTGCCTCACTGACCTTCACAGAACTTATCGCTCTGAGTGACATCACAAAAAGGAGTGCGTTATATGGCAGTAAAAATTTTTAATAGCCTCCCTATCGAGATAAAAAATGAAACTCAAAACATAAAATTATTTAGGGCCAAATTAAAGAAGTACCTAATTTCTCACGCCTTCTATTCTGTAGGTGAATTCATGACATTCAATAACACTTCATGAAATTGATACTAAAACTTTGTGTTGTACTAGTAGACTATATTGTAAATCTCGTCTATATATATATATTTTCATCTAGACTGTGACTATAAATTAAGATTTTATAATAGTATTAAGTTTTTTGACTTGTTCCATATTCTAGCTGTAAGCATGTATGAATACCATGGAATGTTAATAAATACAATACAATCATCTTCACAGTCCCGTTCCTCCCTGACGCAGCTCCTAGGCGTGGGCAGATTCTATATCAGTTTCATAAGCAATATCAGTGGTGGCATAATGGCATTATCACAGCAGTGTGTACGCGTTAGAAAACGATTATGTCATGAGAAATAGGAGGAAGAGTTTTTTTGCTGTTTAGAAAGGGAGAACATACGATGTATGTTATGCTCGAAAATCCTATTAGGCATTAATAAATTTAATATACAACGACATTACTCCTTATGTCATAAAGAACATGCTGAATTAGAAGATAAGACAAATTAAATGTTATTTTCCGTACTATTCCGAAGAAAATTTATGCTCTTGACATTTGCATAGTATACTAAATACGACATTATACCTTAAACACGCTGCATTAAAAGGTAGCCTAGAGGAATTAAATGTTGTTTGTACGTATTATTTCCAAAAGAAATTTATAAAAAAAAATATCAAATGTGCGTAGAAAACTAAATATGATTTTCTGAAATTATTTTAGGTCGAGAACGTGCAAATCTATTAAGGGGACACTCAACTATATTTTGGAACTTTTTTCCTATTTGACCAATCTTTTTCAAATTTGGAGAAAAAGTTTAATATACACATGGAAAGTAACACGAAAAATCTCAGCTCATTATATCCAATACTTTTCAAAATAAAAAATATTTCAATTTTTAATCAATCATTAATTGAAATATCACTTTTAATTATCATTTTTTATTTTTTGGTTTTGTGCATTTGACTGTGACTTCTCAATGAATAGGGGAAGAATTCTGCGTATTGATTTAGTTCTGTCACGTAAATTAGTGTAGAAATTAAATAATTTTTAATTTCTATGACACTTTTTCTCCAATTTTTAAGTTGAGTGTCCCCTTAAGTAATCTCCAGAAACGCCAGAATATTCAAGAAAATAAACGTAGACAACATGATGGAATATTATTGCTAGTTACGCAATTTCTCGCCTGTGATTTAAATCAATTCAGCTACGGAGAAACAGTAAAGAGGTTTATGATTAAAGCTGCCGAATTAATTTGCCAAATTGAATAAAAGTTTTCGAGAGTCTCACGTTAACCAAGCGCCTTCCTAATAATTCGCCAATGACCGCCTTAGCGATTACGATAAGGTGACGCAGGTCACAGCAGTTTATACTTCCCATCCTACTCTGCAGTCTCCTCTCCTAGTAAACAAACTATTTCATATCGAGTGCCTCATGTAACCGAAAATTGTGCCCATGTATGCTCTAAGGTACTGGTATAGCCCAGTTACTTTATGGTGACAGCTCGTCGACGCGAGAGAGAAGGTTCACTGTGGGAGGGAGACCGATCCCGGAGCGAATGGAGGGTAGTCATATTAGAAATGAAGTCTCAAGCGTTCCTTCCCTTTTGTTCACTTCATACTCCGAACAATATTTAAACATTAAAGAAGTAAACTAAAAAATACAATGAGCAACAGTTTGGAACAATAGTCACTAATAAACACTAAAGTAGTAAACTAATGGAAATAGGCCTACAATGAGCAGGAATTCGGTACAATAATAAACAATAAAGAAGTAAACTAATGGGAAATACGATGAGCAGCAGTAAAATAATCACTGTAAACACTAAAGTAGTAAACTTAAATACAATGAGCAGTAAAAAAATAAACACTAAAGAAGTAAACTTGTGGAAATACAATGAGCAGCAGTTTTTATTAATAAACAGGAACATCATTTTATTTAACAGTTAATCACAATTTTACTCATAAATATCGTACCATCAGAGTTACCTTTTCAATCATATCATCATCATCATCATCCATCATCATCATCATCATCATAATCATCATCATCATAATCTATGTAAAAGATGGAGTTCTTCAACTCCTTTATTTTCCTCAAATAGAAACTTTTGGCAAGATGCTCAACCAGAATTTGGCGATTATTTTGTAATGAAATCAATTTCAAAATAACTGAAAGTTACTCCCTGAAAGTATCTTTCAATTTTAATAATAAATATATATATTTTTTAAATGTGGACGTTTTCAGGAATATGTAACTCGTCCTTTGTTTCTTATGACAGCTTCATTAAAGTGACGAAAGAGCTTTATCAATATTGAATTTGGCATATTTTCGACACAGAGTAAACTGTCCGTTCTCCAACATTTGTTAGGTTTTTTTCTTCCGACGTCTTTATAAAGCATCCCGATTTCCCCACCAGACTTTTCAGTTTGCTTCTGCAGCATCGGTACATTTTTACAAACAGAAAATAGCCCTAAATATTATTTATTTATTTATTTATTTTTTATTTAACTGTAATAGATAAGGCCGAGGCTGTCTTAGCTCTTTTTACAATTAAAAATTTAAATTAAAATTACAAATCAATTAGTAAAATTTACAATTACAATAAAATCAAAGTACGAAAAAGTTTACCTGAATAATTAAAGCTTAATTTATCATAGAGAAACAAAGAATTTAATTTAAATTACAAATTAAATAAAACAAAATTGGGATGAAATTACTGTATTGAAATATTTTGTGATAGATTAAAGAAACTATTTACAAGTGATTTACTGACCAAGTGCCTTAAGTTTTCTTTGAATTCAATCCTGTCCCTGATGCTAGCATAACCACTTGGACGGAAAGAAGATAGCATGAGGAGGTCGATGGGATGTAATTTTATTGTTTCATTTTCGGGTTAAGGGCGACAAGTGAAGATTGAAGATTTACAAGAGAAAGAGAAGTGAATGTAAATTTCTTTTCTTATCTAGTTTAGAACCTATTGTTTCAGGTGGGGTAATATGAATTATTTCAACATGAGTTACTTTCATTTTGTACGAAGGACGAAAATGTCTGGAAATAGGGAAATTGTCTGAATTAGATGCAATCCTTTTAGTCTGGATAATAGAATATACTTTTCTGCAGCGATAACAAATAAATGTACAAAAAACACACTAAATTGAACTGAAGCCTGTACTCGAAATGAATGTGACCGGCGCACCATTTTCAAAAACAGTGAACTGTGTTTAAATATTCATATTATGATTATTTTTCAATTTAACTTCCCTTTTTCTATATTTAGCCTAAAAACAAGCTAATGTGCTGTAGTCTCAGTCTTAAGTGTTTATAATATACACTACCCAGTTTTATTATAGATGTTGGCTCCATGTCTCGAATTCTTTCATCTGGCAGAAAATAATGAAATCTACGTTCAAATTTGATAGCTTAATGAAAGTATGCACTTTGTGAGTAAAACAGGGACATCATTTTATTTTTACTTAATTTTTATTGTACAGTTTTTGAATGTACTTCACTCCCACCCCTTCTACTAATGAATTTTCAACTGTTTTCCAGATTAAAGAAAAACCTAATGAAAATTATCAAACTCAAAAATCATGTTTTCGATATTTCCCTAGTTTACGTAAATGGATGAAAACATTAATTTCTTTTTGGACTTTACTTTATACAACTAAAATAACCTAAATAAAAGGGTGATTTGTAACTGTCACGTTTTACGCCATATCATCGAACTCCAATCTTGGATGGGAAGTGAAGCATTACATAAGGTCTTTTTATAGGTTCTCTTATTTCAACATGAGTACTAATACGAAGGACGAAACTGGTAATTGGAATTAAAAATAGTCTATAGTAAAATGCAAAATGAACTGTCCCTAGGCTATCGAAATGAATGGCTCCATCTTCAAAAATGTTTTAAATATCCATTTTATGATTATTTTTCTTGAACTTCATCTGTACGCAGAAAATAATATTACATAATGAACACGTTCGCATGGAACAAACAGTTCGTGAGTAAAAACACTCATTCTTAATACAGTTCTTTTGATTAAATAAAAATTAATGAAAATTATCCAAAATCGCGATATTTCCTAGTTTAATAAATGGATGAAGTACTTTTCTTTTTATTAAAGTGATGTGTTTGTGTTTTATATTTGTTGTGGAAGGGATAGTTTTCCGGTTCTCTAAAGGTGAGGTTAATATTAAAAATGTAGTAAAATAAAATGATGTCCCTTTAAAATTGAATAGTAATCTATATAGCTCTATTGATAAATTGTTTGCGTTTGTAATTTGAAGTAGTTTGCATGATATGTATTATCAATTTCTGTATATCACAACTGGTTGAATTGTTTATGCCTTAAATTTAATTAACGGTAACTTACTTGTTTTGTATTTTACATATAGCTCAACTGATGAATGATCGTTTGCGTTTGTAAATCTAATAATCTGATTGGCTATATATTGTATATTTTTAGTAGAGCCATCGATGTAGCTCAGTCGGCAGACTCGCTGGCCTGCTGATCCGGAGCTGCGTTCGGGCTTGGGTTGGATCCCCCTTTGGTCTTTGATTTCTTCCGAGGTTTTCCACAGCCGTGGGACTGAAGCCGGATGGTCTATGGCGAGTCTATGGCGAGTCCTTGGCATCAATCCCTTTGATTTGATTACATGGTTGGGGTTTTCCGAGGTTTTCTCCAACCAAAAGGCAAATGCCGGGTAATATTTTGGCGAATCCTCGGACCTCACCTCATCTCACTACAGCTCGCCAAAATATTGTAAAAAATTGCACAAAATTGTAAAAATTGTAGAAAATTACTAAATTGCAAAACTAAAAATTTGTAAAAATTGTAATTGTAATATTGTAAAATTTTGACTTGTTCCACATCTTAAAACTTCATTCCTCATGTAAGATCTATGGAATAAAATGAATGAATGAATGAATGAATGAATGAATGAATGAATGAATGAATGAATGAATGAATGAATGAATTAGGCTATATTACATTACTACAGATAACATAAAACTATACCTATTTCAAATAAAAATCCCTTTAAAACAGTTGAATAAATACTGTTCAATCGCAAAGAATTGCATTCTCCCCCACTCTACCCTTCTAAGTTCTGTTAACATTTTCATCGATAGACTGCACTGGCGTTCAAAAATATCTCATCTAGAATTTTCTGATCATGTAAGAGAACTTTCTATCCATGGAATAAGTCAGAGCCAAAGATATAAAAAGATTGACAAACTTTGAAATAGTTCCGCTAGTTGTCAATAGACGACACGCCTGCTTGCCTGCTTGCGTGCGTGCCTTATTTATTTATTTATTATTGAGATGGGTAAAAGTGTTAGAGAACAGAATGATGTACATAACTAAATTATTCTCCTAATTGATAATGTCAGCGGTTTCCCGCTAAATCTAGTGTTCTTTTTACAATGGGCCTAATTAGAGAGGGATGAAATTTTGCTGTCTATAATGTGGGTATATTTATTTACCATTGGCAACACTGACTGATAACTTCGCCATCTACTCATAAAAGTAAGAACTAAGGAAGCCACGCTCACACGAACAAATTATCGATTACTATCGATTAGTAAGGGTCAGGCATGGATAAATATATAATAGGATGCGAAACTGCGGTCAGCACCATCTGGCGGCGGGGCTGCAATAAGATGATCAGCGCCCAACGTCGTAGGTGGTGAACAATAGAGCTACGTGTTGGGTACATTACCCAGAGTTCTCTATTTATCCTTTCGTGATAGTCGAGATATTGCTCGAGGAGACGAGAATGACGAAATGGCAGACAGAAACTTGTTAATAAGTGAACATAAAATGATACGTGTGTATAAGCAGTGTATGTTAAACAGTGATGTTTATGGACGTTGTAAAAATAGTGTTGTTGAATGTATTGTGAAGGAACAGTAATATAATAAACTGAACTATCTAAGTAGTTCTTGCAGACTTTTCCATTGCGCTGTACAATAAATACCCAAAGAATACAATCCCAATTATCTAACCTTTTGCTTTATTTTTTGTCTCTGTCTGCTTATATTTTAATTGGGTAGTGTAAAACAGATCATATCTTTTATCTTCCTGTTGGCTCCGGTAAGAATTTTCAATAGAAGATGTTGTGAGGAATAAAAATATAAATGTATTATTTTAAATTGGGTTAGTTTTGAATATCGATGAGGGTGGGAGGGAATACTTTCTGCACAGTTTAACATTTTCGTCACCAGGTGCGCTGCTAAATGCATGGAGTAATTACTCTTTTCGCCACTTGGTGCGCTGCTAGATGTAATAACGCCCCTCCCCCAACAGGTGGCAGCAAGATCAATTTCTACAACAGCGCCTCTAGTATGTGTTACGGGAAACTCAGTAAGTTTCGCAGCCTATTATATTTTCATCCATGGGTCAGGTATCTTTGAACGCCAGTGTACCATCACTGTTTTCGTATACATCTGGTTCAGAAAACGCATCATCTTGTTCATTTTCTCTATTCCATAACATATCATGCTCGGACCCATCGATAGCACAGGAAATTCCAGTGTATTTTTAAGCTTTTCTTAATAAGTTCCTTGGTAATCAGCCCTCAGAAACACGAATTTGCGCAAGCGCTGAAAGGCCTGAGCTGAGAAAGAACGTGTTTATAGAAGGGTATCTTAAAAGTTTCAATCAATTCATATAAAGTAAAAAAGGGGCAAATCATTTCTTTCCGACATTTTATATTGTAATAACAGCTGAAAAGTGGTCTAAATAAATAAATAAATAAATAGATAGGTAAATGAATGAATAAAAGATTGAATAAATGAATGAATGAATGAATGAATGAATAAAGAAAAAATAAACACATAAATAAATAAGCAAACAAATAAATATAGAGACAAAGAAACAAATAAAATAAAATAAATATAAATTAAATATAATAAATAAACTAAATCAAATAAATAAAATAAATTAAATGCATTAAATAAAACAAAACAATTAAATTAAATTAATAAATAATAAAAATTAATTATTTAACAAAATTAAGGAAATAAAAACAAATACATAATTAAAATAAATTCAATACAAAAATAAATAACATAAGAAAAATAAATTGAATAAATAAATATCATTAAATAAGTGAATGAAAATTAAACGAAATAAATTAAATAAATAAATATAATAAGTAAATTAAATTAATTATTTAATAGAATAAATTAAACAAAATAAATGTAATTAATTAATGAATTTAAAAATGAACGAATGATTGAATGAATGCATGAATGAATGAATGAATGAATGAATGAATGAATGAATGAATGAATGAATGAATGAATGAATGGAAATTTAAATAGATTTTGTTAATATATCGATTTAAATAGCCTTTTAGTTTAGGTGTTTTACTTCTATAGAATGTGTCCATTTTATTTAATTACTTTTATTTAACCCTTAAATTGGCAATGTAACCTATAGGATACAATAGATTAATAGGTTATATGCTATAATTTTAATAGAACAATAGAAAAAAATAGTAGGAAAATTAAAATTTCAAAATACTGTAATATTGCACAACATATAAAATATAGACATTACGATAGTTGTTTTCTTTACAGTCCGACACGGTTTAATAAACTAGTGTGAGAAATGAAGTTTTGCCAATTTAAGTGTTAAGTTTAACTTTTCTCTCAATGTGGACGTATTCATGATGGATCTCACTGAATATGAATGTTTTGATATCCTGAACATTTTTTTATGTGGACGTTACCAAATGTTGGACATTTTAATATAGTGAACCTTTTAGGCATCGGTAGCTTTCTCTGGTAACCAACAATTTACGTTACATAATAGATGGATTTGAAATTAGGTGACGATGTCCGGTATAACGTCAAGATGTTTTCTGTGTATCGTATTCATATAAATTTTATTCTAATACTAGCCGTACCCGTGCGATCCGCTGCACCCGTTAGAAATAAATATAAAGTAATTACATAATTAAAATAGGACATTTGATCCAGGGAACATTCGTGTTTGATAGAAGGATAAATCGTTTAATATGTTACTTAATTTAAATTGTATTTAAAATATTAAAATACGATCATTCTGATCCAGACACCACTCATTTGGTGCAATGACAATTCCTTTAACATGTTTCTTAATTGTTATTACCAATTATTTTTGGAAAAGCGAAAATTAACAGAAACATTTTGGCTACAGATTTATTATTATGTTTATATTATATTATATTATGAAAAAGTGTGTTGATAACGGATGTAATCGAATTAGAAAGTTTTTAATTTGTTGTGGGAGCTCTTGAATCTCAGGAGGAACAACTTTTACAACAGCACAACATAATCTGCTTGGCTCATTACCCAATTTTTTTTGCATTGCATTTATTGCATATGTATTTTATGTATTTTAACACGATTCAATTGAGCATAGTTAAAATTTGAATTATAAAAAAATGGATTGCTAAGCTAACGTACTATTACTGCATACTAAATCAATACACTCTCGTTGTTCGTTAATTCTCTGAGATAAAAATGAATATGTTCATAAACATTATTATAAGAAATACAGGAAATGAATATACAGAATAACCTATCAAGTTTTCAATGCATAAGAAGCTATTTTAATCTTACCTGTCCTCAATTCACTCACAAGTTACTGTAATAACAGTATAGCATTATGTCCATCCAGGGAAACTACACTTTCCAATGGTGAAATAATAATTAATTATACAAATCGGTTAATTTAGCTTCTGATATTATTTCATACAAACACAGAAACATTGTCTGTAGGCTATGTTTCATAGCTTTCGATTGTTGTGTCCAAGGCCCCTTATAGACGAAGTCATTTGTTTTTTATTTCAATACACCGCCTCAGATGGCAGTTATTTTAATTTTAAAACTCATTTATCTCATTAAATATCAGTCCTATCAAAATTTTTCAGAGAGTAAACCTTATCAGAAATCATTTTTAAAGAAACTTTTGTTATGTAACATATTTCACAAAAATCAATAATAAGCGAGATATTTCGATTTATTTAATTCAGGCTTCCTTATAACCCGCTTTTAAATAATGTATTTTGAATGCCATATAACCTATTATCTAAGTTACAACGAACTTAATTTATATTCCAATTTTCATATAAATCGGTTCAGCCATTATCGCGTGAAATGGTAACAAACATCCAGACAGACATACAAACAAAAATTTGAAAAATGCGATTTTCGGTTTCAGGGTGGTTAATTATATATGTTAGGACCAATTATTTTCGGAAAATCGAAAATTACCAGAAAAAGTTCGGCTACAGATTTATTATTAGTATAGATGTATCCTATAGGATGCAATAGTTTAATAGGCTATATGCTATAATTTTATTACAATAGACAAAAAATTAGTAGGAAAATTACAATTTCACAATACTAATATTGCACAGCATATAAAGTATGGACATTACGATAGTTGTTTTCTTTACAGTCCGACACGATTTAATAAACTATTGTGAGAAATGAAGTTTTGCCAATTTAAGGGTGAAGTGTAACTTTAGTCCTGGTGTAGACGTATTCATGATGGATCTCATTGAATATGAATGTTTTGGGTCCTGAACATTTTAATGTGGACGTTACCAAATGTTGGACATTTTAATATAGTGAACCTTTTAGGCATCGACAATAGCCATCTCTGGTAACCAACAATTTACGTTACATAATAGGTAGATTTGAAATTGGTTGACGATGTCCGATATAACGTCAAGATGTTTTCTGTGTATCGTATTTATATAAATTGTATTCTAATATGAATAATAGTGCAAGTATTGTGTAGAACTGGTATCGTCTATCTCAAGTCACTTGGAATATTACAGAGTGATTTATATAGAAGTGGCATATTTCTTTCATTAATTGTTTCAAAACGAATTGTGCTAGCGACAACTTATTATACCTAAAATGTAGAGGAATTTTGGGAGATTATTTACCTCTATAACAAATGTTGAAAATGTCCTCTATCCTGCATAAGGCACAACTCAGCACGTCGTTCCATGTTACTGGCCACTCGTTGGAGGACTCTGTTGTCAATAGCTTGAATCTCCTGTGTGATGTTGTGATTCAGATCGTCCAATGTCTGGGGACGTGCGGCGTAAACCCTGTCTTTCAAGTAACCCCATAGAAAGAAGTCCGGAGTTGTCAAATCCGGAGATCTCTGTGGCCACAGGTTCCTGGAAATTATTCGGTCGTCAAAGAAACTTGCAGTTAGTTCCATGGATTCATTTGATGTATGACGTGTAGCGCCATCTTGCTGAAAATATCCTTGACTCAGCTCTACATCGTCCAGTTACTCAACAAACTCCATGAAAATCAGTCGGTACTCTGCAGTGTTCACAGTCTGGTTAAAAAAAATTGGCCCTTTTCACTCACCAGAGATCCAGTTGTTTCCAATTTGTTTACCAGTCTCAGTATTGTGTTTCTTTTGGGAGGATTGCGAACACCAAATTCTCTCTGGTATGCCTTTGAGTAGCTGTAATTAAATTCGTAATCCAGTATTGCTTCAAAAGGAAGGGGCGTTGATTTAATGTGTACTGCATTTTCACGTTGACACAAAATGTCGAAAACAAACAATAGGAATAAAACACAAACATCTGCGCAAATTTCAGCATGACGTCAACAAAAGTTTCAGAATAAAAGGCGTTCTTCAATCTGAAACATAACTGAACGTCGTAGCAACAGATGGCGGTCTCAGCCGGTCTGTGTGCTACCATAACCTCTTTCGAACTGTGTTTTGCGCGGGCAAGTCGTACGCAGGGTATTTATTATCATCGGTTGCGTACGGTAACATTCCAAACACAAATCAAATGCTCCGTGTCCATGTTGACCGTCGAAGTTAATGCCAACAAATAGTAAATAATCGTCTTAATAAAAGTACATAAACATCTGCCTGCATCTAGTGACAAGGAATCGAAACTCCAGAACATTCTGCTTAATTTGGTGCTAAAATTGGGTCAAGACACATTTTGAACTGAACCAACAATAGGAATAAAACATAAACATCTGCGCATCTAGTGACAAGGAATCGAAACTCCAGAATATTCTGCTTAATTTGGTGTTAAAATTGGGTCATTGAATGAATTTCCAACGGAATAATTAAAGAAAGAAATGTGTCAGTTCTATATAAATCACTCTGTATAATTATTCTTTTCTACAATAACATTAAGATAATTAACTCCCTTCACACATAACAATAAATTGCAAATATTTAACGGATAAAGTAGTATTTAGATATGAATAATATGGAAGCAGATCGTCACTTACCCATGACCGTCATGTTGGAGCTCTGGGCAACTGTGACGAAGTTGGGCGCCTCCGTGGACACTTCGCATTTGTAATTGCCGCTTGTGTTGAAATGCAGGTTGATTAAAGTCACTCGGTTGATGTCGGAGTTCTGGGGCTGCAATAAAGCACAGAGCAACTTTCTTTAATCAGGAGTCCCTACAACTCCGATTCGCGTGGCGTTAGGAGAACCTACAAAACAACGAGTCCTTCAATTGGACTTATTTACTTACATACTTACTTATTTACTTGTGGCTTTTAAGAAATCCAGAGGTTCATTGCCGCCCTCACATAAGCTCGCACATCGGTCCCTATCCTGAACAAGATTAATCCAGTCTCTACCATAATATCCCATCTCTCTCAAATCCATTTTTATATTATCCTCCCATCTACGTCTCGGCATCCCCAAAAGTCTTATTCCCTCCGACCTCCCAACTAACACTCTATATGCATTTCTGGATTTTCCCATACGTGCTACATGCCCTGCCCATCTCAAACATCTTTTTTTTTTTTCAATTTATTTATTTATTTATTTATTTAAATTTAAATTTACAGAATAAAGAATAAAATTACAAAACAAACAAGAGAAATAGAAATAAAATAATACAAGCAATATAAAAAGAAGGTACAGTAGTATTAACAAAATTTGAGACCGAATGAGCAGCGCTCGTGTTCGGTCGCAGTTCAGATATAATATTAAAATAATAATAATAATAAAAATAAATAAGTAAAATAAAAAGAACTAAAATATAATTACAGCGGCAATGGAATTATATAATATAATATTAACACTACAGAAGAATAATATCGCACGTGAAAAGTAGGACTAATATATATTTCAAAATTATAGAATACAAATATAATATAGGTTGATTAATTCATACACATAGGCTATAAATTTATTTAATCAAATTGAAGATATTAACACGTTTCTAATTTTCTTGTTATATGTTAGTGGTTACATGTTAGAAGTTCTGGGTGTAATTTATCATTGTACAAACGAGGGCCAAAATTTATGCTATGCTTTAACCAGCAGATGTACATTTAGGTTCTACTAATGTTGAATGAATATTTCAAATCTTGTGTCATAATTGTGTGTCTGTAATACAAACTTATTACGATTTTTATGATAACATTTTAACAGCGTATACTTATAAATTTGTTCAATATTAAATACATTAAATTCAGAATAAATTAATTTAGTTGGATAATCGAAACGTTTCTTCAAACAAATTTTAATTATTCATTTTTGTAGTAAATTTAACGGACTAACATTAATTTTTGTACTTCCACCCCATCCATCTGGATTTAATGTTCCTAATTGCATGCAGTTCTGCGTTATGTAATTTCTCCATTCTCCTGTAACTTCATCCCTCTTAGCCTCAAATATTTTCCTACGCACCTTATTCTCAAACACCTTAATCTCTGTTCCTCTCTCAAAGTGAGAGTCCATATAGAAAAACCGGTAATATAATTGTCTTATAAATTCTAACTTTCAGGGTTTTTGAGAGCATACTGGATAATGAAAGCTCCTCAACCGAATAATAACAGGCATTTCACATATTTATTCTGGATTTAATTTCCTCCCGAATATCATTTATAGGCTATTTGTTATTGTATCTCCAAGATATTGGGATTTTTCCACCTCTTCAAAGGATAAATGTCCAGTTTTTGTATTTCCATTTCATACAATATTACAGGTATATCCAAACTTTGTATCATATTTTTGTATTTTAGGGTATAAGTGCATGTATATTTCCAGAGGTTTTAGGTCTTAGAAATCCAAGCCCTAGTAATAATCATATAAGTTGGAAGAGAGAGAGAGAGAGAGAGAGAGAGAGAGAGAGAGAGAGACTCATCCGGCCTTAATTAAGGATGACCACGAGTATCCGGAAATTAATTGAAAATAAATATAATTAATTAAATATGAATATTGTTATAAAAACAAAATGTAATAATTAAGCACCAGTGATTATCAATTATAAAATATAATCTTAGAAGATGACTATAAAATTATACTTATAAATAAAAGATTTTATTTAAAATCAGCATATTATTAATTAAGGCCTTCGGAGTGGTATAAATGAAATTGTATAATCTGCAGGGAATCTTTGAGAAATTGCGAGATGATTTTTTGAATTTCAAAAGATGATATTGATAATTGTTTTAAAAAATGATATGTAAATTTTGGTAAAGAACTCCGAGCACCAAAAAATAAACCTGTCACTGACCAATTGAAGAGAGGGATGTTATACTTGGCACCAAGGTAGGGAATACAAGGTTCATAAATGGCCCTCTTTTCATGATCAACCTGATGAGCTTGGTTTAGATCTCTCTCCATGCGTATAGTTGGATCTATGATAATAGCCTTTTGTTGTTGCCTGTTTATTGCTATTATATCCGCTCTTCTGTGAGGGTCGTCTTCAGAAATACAGTGGATCTCTTCATGAACTTCCCAACCCTTGTTCCGAAGAAGACAGGCGATAGCTCCACGGACTCTATGATGCCTGATGTTACGCAATAACTCTCCTTTCCGACAAAAGCCCAACACGTGGCCAAGAGTTTCCGTCTCGTTGCAGCCTGGTTGACGGCAACGGGTCGTGCTGAAAGCTCTGTCAGGAACGGAGCGCACTGCTGTAAGGCTGCAGGACATCTTGATTGTATCTACTAGTACGAAACTTTTAATTAATTCTCGGAAGACAATGTACGTTAGGGGAACGAAATTAGGACTTCTTTTCATATTTGCTAAATAAAGGTTTACTTCTTGACCTAACGAAAACAGCACATTGCATTTTTCGATATAAAATATTGATTGTCTTCGGCCGGACTTGAAACTGCGTATCATAGAGTTTGAGGCAAGTGCCATATCCACTAAATTCCCAAAGATGACCTGATATTCAATTAGTCTAGTACCGTACTGAGATCTGAATTTCCTAGACGAAGATTCGCATGCCTAGGAGAACTGCAGAGAGCTTCAGATTAAATGGCAACTCGAGCATGAAATACTGCATTTGTGGGCGGATTACTTCAATATCGTTTAACATTGACTTCATTAAAGAGGTTAACTGAAACTATTATTGCAGATATGGGATTCCACACAGCTAAATTTGATCCAAATAAGTTGAAAGAATAATCATAAATCTTGCGAATAATCCAGGGGGACAGAATGAAATGGCAATAGTAGGATGTTACTGTGTTGTACCGGCGTGGAACGATCTTTTCGAGCGATTTTTCCCTGCATTTCAAATAGCAGGAGAGCCTTGAAGATTCTTCACGGCGTAGAGAGACCCCCGTTCCAAATAAAGGCTGTTATGCACTCGCGCTATTGAAGCGATGGAATCCCTAAGACCATTTCATTTTATGAGACGCTGTACTTAAATAAGGCATCAGATGAAAAAAAAAAAAGTGGTATTCACTCTTCGAGAGAGCTCTCTTTACGGCCGAGATATCGTGTGTTAGCGTTCTTTAGTACCGTTAAAATAATAATGAATCCATGATATTACTGCCCAATAAGTTCAAGTCTTTATTGACGATATTAATAAATAACGGACAATACGTTCAGTTAAGAAATTAAAAATAGATAACACAATATTGTGGCTATGCTAATAATAATGGCCTATTTAGGGGAAGAAGGAAAAAGTATAACACTTGTAAACTCCTCAACAGTAAAGAACACTATAGACCTAGCAAACAAAATCAAGAACACTTACATCCCACACAGCGCAACACTGGCAACATTCGACATAACCAATCTGTACCCTAACATACCAATAAAGGAAACACTATATATACTTTAGATAAAATGCTCAACAATAACAACATACAACAAGAACAGATGAAAGAAATCCTCCAAATTACTGACACTATCATCAATAGGGAGCGGATTTTTATGTGCTAAAAATTTAAATATATTTATTTTTATGTGCTAAAAATACGAAAATATTTGCTAAAAACAAAAAAAATATATTTGTTTTAAATATGACAAAAATACCTTACTTAGCTTGGAAAAAAAAATGTTACTAGGTACTCACCAACCACACTTGAGTGCTAGTAGTTGGCCGAGAATTGTAGTGAACAACAAAGGTCATCTCCAAATTCTCCATCACAAATGCATGCCGATTATCTCTGAACAACGACTTATATTGTGAAAACTATCTTTCCGCATCACAGGACGTCAGACGTGCATATTTAAAGAGAGGAATGTCGCAAACACATACACCGTCAATTTCACCTACAGGCACATCCTCCAATACTTGAGCAACTTTACACATTTTTTATATCCACTGTTTTTCCCAAACACATTCTGGAATTTGTCCCTTAGTAATTGTGCTTCTGAACCTGGTAGCGAGTCTAGTTTAATTTTCACGCACGCACCTCCCTGTTTCAGCCAAGAGGTTTTTGGATGTTTCGAGTTTTTTTATGGTGTCACACAAAAAGCTTAAATTTGCTAATAGGAAAGCCATATCGTTTTTTAAATAACCATCTTTCAGTATATCTTGAAGGATATTGATTGACCAAGCCCGATAACAGGGAATCACAACAAGACATACTTACTTCATGGACATGAGCGAGAGGCGAGAGATTTGTTTAAATTAAAATTCATACCCGAGCTCTTATCTGTTGTGTTTCACAAACAAAGCGTGGAATGAAATCATCTTCAGCAACAATAAACATTCCTAATTATGTGTTGCAAGATCTCTCCTCCTTGTCCACGTTAATTTATTCTCTAATAATAACACTGATATGCTGCCTAGCAGTTCTCAGAACTTGCGGCGATACTATTACAAAAATGGATAACGGATACACTACACAGTAGAGTTGGGCAACACGATTCTTTTTCAGAAGTCGATTCCAACGATTCAATCACACATTACGAATCGATTCTAACGATTCGTTCACGATTCTTCTCAGTCTGCGATTCCAACTATTCTTTTGAATCGTCAAGGAGTTCACGATTCTTCCCAGTCTGCGATTCCAACTATTCTTTTGAATCGTCGCAAGACACTTTCCTTTGCAAACCACGCGTAGAACAAAAACGTTCTACATCTCTCTCATAGATGGCATAAGAGGCGAGACATTGGATTGTCTCTTTCTCATTGGCTGGAACCATTCAGTATGAACTCCATTAGTCTACAAAATTACCCAAGATAATGTTTCTAAATTATAATTTATCAACTGAACCTTATTATGAAGTACATTTTTTGCATTACATCTCTATTTAACTATGCAAATTTCAGGTTTGTGTTCATTATTTTCCATACTTAACAAATGCAGTACATATTTTGATTTCACTCTCGCTCGGGAGCATTCGACACGGTTCGAAATGTCCGTTGATAGGTTACATCAAACAACGAATAGAATCGTGGTTACGATACCATGCCGATTCCTTCATATTCTTTTGAATGACGATTCGTTACGATTCGTTTGAACGACGATTCGTTACGATTCTTTTGAACGACGATTCGTTGATACAACGAATCGATTCTTACGATTCTTTATTATTAGTCGTTCGAATGAACGATTCGTTCACGAATCGACCCAACTCTACTACACAGCGCTTAGAAACTCGAAGCAACCAAGGATTCTTAAAAAGATAACGTACTTATGAGTGACATAATTGATTTGGTTTTAAAATGTTTAAAAGTTCTTGTAAAAAATTATTTAAGTAAAAACTCCAAGATTTATGTGTTTATAATAGATTTCCTGAAAATATGTACTTACATAATTTTTTTGTGAAAATATGTGTTTTTATGTGAAATAAAATTCATGTTTTAAACTTGAAACATTATGTTCGGAATTTTTAACTTTGTTAATTGTGTTTTATCACACGCAACAATAATATTTAATTACATAGAAATCCGCTCTTTAATCATCAAGCAAAATTACTTAACATACGACAACCAAACTGAAGTCCTACACATGGGATCACCCATCTCCAGCATCCTAGCCGAAATTTTTATACACACATTCTAAACAAAGACAACAGCAAACACGCAGACATCATCATTTACTGGCACGGATACGTAGACGACACACTAATACTATACAAAGGAAATAAAAAGCACAAACACGTAAACAAAATACATCCAAAACTATACTACAAACTAGAAACAGAAAACAACAAATCTATAAATGTCTTAGACATCATAATAACAAAAACAGACAAAAACATATGTTCAAAGTATAGACGAAATCCACTACCGCTGTAACACACATACACAGCACCTCCAATCACCCCACACAACACAAACAAGCAGCATTCCGATCCATGATACACAGACTCATCAACATTCCTATGAAACAACAAGATTATAAGGAAGAAATACACACTATCAAATACATAGCACAGGAAAATAATTAATTAATTAATATATTTATTTATATATTTATTGATTTGTTTGTTTATTTATTTATTTATTTATTTAAGACCAAAAAGAGATGAAGTAAGAGCGCTTGCCGAAATTGGCAGAATTCTTTCAGAATTTGTACGATTTAACCAGAATTTTGTAACTTAAGGAGGTACTATCTGCTAACACCCAAACATACTTATGTGGGGATATATAATAATAATAATAATAATAATAATAATAATAATAATAATAATAATAATAATAATGATTTATTTTAGCTGGCAGAGTTAAGGCCGTAAGGCCTTCTCTTCCACTCAACCAGCAAAAAGTGTATATACATATGCATGGACTTACAAAGAATCCAACAATTTGATTTAGATGAGAGTTACATGTATACAAAAGTTATTTACAAATTAAACAACAAAATACTATGAACTATTAATTAAACACTGAAATAAACTGTGTAGCAGAATTAAACTAAAATACATAGAATGTTAATATATTTCAAATAATATTAGGTAATAGAAAGAGATTATTACGAGACAATTAAAATACAGCACAATCAGGATGATGTCTAAAGAAAAAAGTAACAATGTAGTCAGTGATAGTTTAAATCAGTAAGATTGGAGTGAAATGCTAATAAGGTTATCTTTTAAGCTGTTCTTTAAGGTGTTTATTGTCTTGCAGCCCCTAATACTTTGTGACAATCACACATAAAAAATTTATTTCACTAAATGTTTGCAGGCCAATGGAGTACCTCGTTCTTAAATTACAAAATTCTGGATAAATCGTACAAATTCTGGAAGAATTCTGCCAATTTCGGCAAGCGCTCTTACTCCATCTCTTTTTAGTCTTGGGTTTTTATGGAGTAGAAATCACTTTCCTCGAAAATCAATCTGCTTTTATTTCTCATTGCATTATCTAAATCTCTTCTGTGGAGGGTAGAGTAATACGTCCCACTGTCAATTCCCCTTAAGGTCGGGAACCCAATGCTGCTGAATAATCATTTTGGCGTCGAAGAAGGAAACTAACAAGATTGAAATTCTAAAGCGAATTCGAGGAATGATAAAGCCTTACCGAAGCACTGAACTAACGAAGTTACTACGCTTATAGCCTATTGGCCTAAGCATGAATTTACAACAAATCAGGCACTTATTATTATTAACCATTTCAGTGCTTACATCCAGCGTGATGCCCGGCGTGTGGAAGGCTTGGCTCTTGGGCTCGTAGTCGGGCATGAACCTGAAGAACTCGCAGTCATCTTTGTACCACTTGACCGAGTACAGGTTCCCGCCCTCCAGGTCGTACTCACAGATCAGCGTCACCGGGTAAAAGATGTCAGCCGTGGACGGCACTTTCAAATTCAGCAGCTTTAAGCCTCGAGTTCCTGCAAACAAATACAATATGTCAATTTTGGACAGAACTTAAAAAATAAATATTTTCGTTTTCGAAGGAACTTTCAAAATTATGAAAGCCGTAAACGGTAGTCCAAGTTTAAAATCGACATGTAGGCTGTGGATGGCAATTTAAAAACAAACATTTCAGCTATGGATTACATTTCAAAAGAACAGATGAACAAGTGAATGAATGAAGGAACGGATGAACGAACAAATGAATGAAGGAACTGATGAACGAACAAATGAATGAAGGAACGGATGAACGAACAAATGAATGAAGGAACTGATGAACGAACAAATGAATGAAGGAACGGATGAACGAACAAACGAATGAAGGAACGGATGAACGAACAAATGAATGAAGGAACGGATGAACGAACAAATGAATGAAGGAACTGATGAACGAACAAACGAATGAAGGAACGGATGAACGAACAAATGAATGAAGGAACTGATGAACGAACAAACGAATGAAGGAACGGATGAACGAACAAATGAATGAAGGAACGGATGGACGAACAAATGAATGAAGGAACGGATGAACGAACAAATGAATGAAGGAACGGGTGAACGAACAAATGAATGAAGGAACGGATGAACGAACAAATGAATGAAGGAACGGATGAACGAACAAATGAATGAAGGAACGGATGAACGAACAAACGAATGAAGGAACGGATGAACGAACAAATGAATGAAGGAACGGATGAACGAACAAATGAATGAAGGAACGGATGAACGAACAAATGAATGAAGGAACGGATGAACGAACAAACGAATGAAGGAACGGATGAACGAACAAATGAATGAAGGAACTGATGAACGAACAAACGAATGAAGGAACGGATGAACGAACAAATAAATGAACAGATGAACAAACAAATGAATGAAGTAACGGATGAGCAAACAAATGAATGAAGGAACGGATGAACGAACAAATGACTGAAGGAACGGATGAACGAACAAATGAATGAAGGAACTGATGAACGAACAAATGAATGAAGGAACTGATGAACGAACAAATGAATAAAAGAACGGATGAACAAACAAATGAATGAAGGAACGGGTGAACGAACAAATGACTGAAGGAACGGATGAACGAACAAATGAATGAAGGAACGGGTGAACGAACAAATGAATGAAGGAACGGATGAACGAACAAATGAATGAAGGAACTGATGAACGAACAAATGAATAAAGGAACGGATGAACGAACAAATGACTGAAGGAACGGATGAACGAACAAATGAATGAAGGACCGGATGAACGAACAAATGAATGAAGGAACGGGTGAACGAACAAATGAATGAAGGAACGGGTGAACGAACAAATGAATGAAGGAACGGATGGACGAACAAATAAATGAAGGAAGCGATGAACAAACAAATGAAGGAACGGATGGACGAACAAATGAATATATGAACGTATGAACGAACAAATGAATGAAGGAATGGATGAACAAACAAATGAATATAGGAACGGATGAACGAACAAATGAATGAAGGAAGCGATGAACAAACAAATGAAGGAACGGATGGACGAACAAATGAATATATGAACGGATGAACGAACAAATGAATGAAGGAATAGGTGAACAAACAAATGAATATAGGAACGGATGAACGAACAAATGAATGAAGGAATAGATGAACAAACAAATGAATATAGGAACGGATGAACGAACAAATGAATGAAGGAATAGATGAACGAACAAATGAATGAAGGAGCGGATGAACGAACAAATGAATGATCTGATGAACGAACAAATAAATGAACAGATGAACAAACAAATGAATGAAGTAACGGATGAGCAAACAAATGAATGAAGGAACGGATGAAGGAACAAATGAATGAACTGATGAATGAAAAATGAATCAAGGAACAGATGAACGAACACATGAATGAAGGAACGGATGAACGGAAAAATTAATCAAGGAACGGATGAGTGAACAAATGAATGAAGGTGCAGATGAACGAACAAATGAATGAAGGTGCAGATGAACGAAAAACGAACGAAGGAACGGATGAATGAAAACAAATGAATGAAGAAACGGGTGAACGATGAACGAGAAACGAATGAAGGAATGGATGAACGAACAAATGAATGAGGGAGAGAATGAACGGACAAATGATTGAAGAAACAAATGAACGGAAACATTAATCAAGGAACGGATGAGTGAACAAATTAATGAAGGAAGGGATGAACGAACAAATGAAAGAAGGAACGGACGAAAGAAGAAATGAATGAAGGAACGGATGAAAAAACAAATGAATGAAGGAACAGATGAACGAAAAACGAACGAAGGAACGGATGAATGAAAACAAATGAATGAAGGAACGGGCGAACGAATCACTGAAGGAAGGGGTGAACGAACAAATGAGTGGAGGAGTGGAAGAACAAATTAGTGAACGAAAGAACGTACGAACAAACACGTGAATGATGGAGTGTATGAACAACCAAATCAATGAAAGAAAGAATGAAATAATTTAGAAAAACGGAGAAATGGACAACCGTACGAACGGCAGGAAGAATGTAAGAACAGGGAAAGGAACAAATGAAAAAAGTAAGAATGAACGAAAAAGCGAGAGGGTAATTAATGTGCAAACAATTTTATAATAAATGAAATTATGTATATCGAAAAGGGACTTAAAAATAATATAACGAATGACTAAAATAGTAAATAAATAGCTAAGTTCCAATATAAATATAACAATTTATTATGAAATATTATGGCATTGAAAGGATATGGGTATAGTAAATAAAGACACTTTCAATACAAGCCCTTGCCGGCGGGCTGATAAACGAGCAGCTGTGATCTGTATAGGAGGCGCAGTACAGAGTGTTTCTGCGTCCCGGAGGCATCCACTGTGAACGATTGATTGCGTATCGGCACGTATGGATTTCTTCTCACCGAACGGGAGCGGTGATCGCAGCGATGTCGGCATATTCGCTGACAGAGTAATCAGTTACAGAAGAAACAGGTTCCTACATGCTCTATTCGCTCATCTGTAAATATTTCAAGTACTGATGTGTGGATAGTTTCGCCACGTGCGTTATTTCATTGCGATACACAGAAGGGCTCGTCATAATAGGAGTGCGTACAGAGCTGATAAGTTCCAGCATTGCTACAGATTTAGTCTCCACTTAAATTTCTTCCAAGCCTTGTTTAATTATATATTTATTCCACTAAGGCAAGATAGAAGAGATAGTTGAGAAACAGAAGAAAGGAGCATGCGTAATCCTAATGGGCGATTTGAGAGAAGTCAAGACAAGATAGAAGGACAGTTAGAAAATATAGATTGGGGAAAAGAAATGACAGAGGAAAATCTTTGGTGAATTTCTGTAAAATAAATGCAATGATTTTTGGAAATACATTATTCCAACAATATAAACGAAGAAGATACACATGGACATACCAAGAAAGCAGATGTCAGATAGACTACATAGGCTATTGGGACAGGAAAGATTCCTAAATTGCTTAAAAATACAGGGACATCATTTTATTTTTACTTCAATTTTTACTGTACCTGAGTTTTTGAATGTACTTCATTCCCACCCCTTCTACTAATGAAGTTCAACCGTCCTCCACATAGATCCGAGACCGCATATACAGTCATAGTAGCCTTACGGTCATAGTAAACAGTACGTTCCAAAAATATGTTCGCATTGTCCAATGACGAAAGAGCTTTCAATATTGCATCATTTTCGCACAGGTACTGTGGTCCATTTGCCTACGTCGCATTCCGGTTTACCCCACCTGCTTCTATTCGCCTCTCTGTAAAGGCTAGTGGCTGAGCTGTCTTAGCTCTTTTCTGAGAACATTAATTTCTGTTAGGAATTGGACATTTACGTAATATTATACCCATACAACTGTTTAAAATAACTTAAATAAAAGGGCCTCATTAAGTAATTAACTTTCACGTGATTTCCCTCCTTTCTACGATCCTGCGACATAACCACTTGGACGGACAGTAGATAGTATGTCTGAGTAATTTTATCTTTTCGGATCGAGCAGAAGTGAAGATTAAATTTACAGTACGTAAGGTACTCTTTTATAGAGTAGGTACAGAATTATTTCAACATGAGTTACTAGTACGAAGGACGAAACTGGTAATTGGAATTACACACACTCGAACTGAAGCCTGTATCGAAATGAACCGCCACCATTTTGAAAAATGTGTTTAAATATCCATATTATGATTATTTTTCAACTTAACTTCATTCTCTATATTGTACGCTAATGTGCTATAGACGGTATAATATACACTGCATAATGAATACGTCCGTATGGACAGCTCAGTTCGTGAGTAAAAACACTCATTGTTAATACTATACTGTATTTTGATTAAAGAAAAACCTAATGAAAATGATCAAACTCAAAAGCGTGATATTTCCTACTTTACGTAAATGGATGAACTACTTTTCTTCCCTCCTATACTTAGTAAAGTGATTTGTTTGTATATTACGCCATCGAACTCCAGTCGTGGAAGGGGGTAGCAACCGTTGATCCAAAGGTATAGCCAGGTTAATATCAGAAATGTTAGTAAAAATAAAATGATGTCCCTGTAGAAGGACTTTACCAGAAGCGGATATTAACTCAGATCATGTCCTGCGGATAGGCAAAGTAGGTATTCGTCTGAAGAAGATAGCAGGAAGACAGGTAACGAAGAAATTGAATATAGAAAAACTGAATAACGAAGTGAAGCCGCTACATCAGAATCCACATCTGAGAATAGTGCTGAGTAATACATTCATTCATTCATTCATTCATTCATTCATTCATTCATTCATTCATTTAAACTGATAGAGATAAGGCCATCAGGCCTTCTTTTCCCATCTACCAGGGGATTACAACTATAATATTAAGAATACAACTACAATTATAATTACAATTCATATTAAACTTACAAATACAATAAAAATCAAAGTACTAAAAGATTAACTGATTGATAAAGGCTAGACAGTTTATTGTAGAAGTTAAAAAGAAAGAAATTTTTTCAGTAATTAGGTAAAAATTAAACATACTCTATGCAGTAAGAAAATGCTTAATAAGTTTGTTTTTGAACACTGCTAAATTCTGACATTCTCTGATGTCACTAGGTGGGTATTTCACAAGGACGATAGCGAGATAGCTAATGGATTCATATAAAAAGCTGTAGGCCTATACGGAAAACAGC
The DNA here is from genome assembly GCA_025594305.2 of Periplaneta americana. Lineage (NCBI taxonomy): Eukaryota > Metazoa > Arthropoda > Insecta > Blattodea > Blattidae > Periplaneta > Periplaneta americana. The sequence continues at coordinate 177,995,709 of JAJSOF020000005.1, read as the reverse complement.
AGAATAAACAATAGGATAAAGAGAAGGTGTGGGAATTAAGAAATCTTGTGTCATACGGAAAATATTGCAGAAAATGGAGGAAAGGAGAAAATTGAAAAACATCAACACAGAAGAAGGTAGAAGAAACTAGAGGAAACTAAACAACGAGCTAACAAGAGACAGTGATAAGAAGAACGAAGACTGGTTGAAAGAGAAATGTAAAGAAGTAGAGAATCTAGAGAGAAAAGGAAGATATTATGATGTAAGTTAATGTATCGCGAAGTAAAATGTTTGGACTTCACCATGATTTAACTGGCGTTTGTCTTAAGGATAGGAAGCCTCGGGAAAAAAAATCCAACCAGTTTATTAGCCCAAACGGGAACAGAACACAAGAGCCATCACAGCTCCGGGTATGAAATGTCTTGCTGGTTCGTAATATTTTATCCTAAGTGATGAGTGCTGACATACATATATGTGACGTATACAATAACACAAAATCAGTATGGATTAAGTCGTGACTAGTCCAGAAGAGCCAATGACTTTGTTGCTAGAAATCATCCAACAACAAGGTAAAATACGATGTAAGAGTAATGGAACGGAGAAAAATTCTCTCCGGCGCCGGGATTTGAACCCGCGTTTTCAGCTCTACGTGCTGATGCTTTATCCACTAAGCCACACCGGATACCACCCCGTTCCATTACTCTTACATCGTATGATGACGCAGAATATCTGCATGGAAATATCATATGTACTTCGGTACATCAATAGAATATAATATATAAACAAGGTAGAAGCTAACTGTTGTAAAATGTTGCATTCTGAAATAAACACAGATGAAGATCTTAGAAAAGAGGCAGTGAAGAAAAATACATGTCCACATACATACCATTCCCTTCCCAAATCTTCGCTCTGTCTTAGTGCTACCAACCAAACGTAATCTGGTGCGATACCAGCAGAAGGATTTATTTCGAACAAAGACTTGGTGTTCTTATCTCGAGTTCTCTGCACCGGTGACTTTGTTCTGCTCTGATCGAATAACCCAGGGGCCGTCTCTTTCTTATTCCCTGCAGTTAGTATGTGTGTCTGCAATATACCTAAGCAGGAGGTGTAAGAGAAATTAGATCCGTAAACAGTGATCAATGTACTATTTTTAACCGACTGAATAACCATCAGAATTTAACGAACTGTCGCTATGCAGATGTTATTACAATTAATTATTGAAAACATAACATTCTTAGGGGATAAGTACCAGCAACATTTTCTGTAATAGAACTGTTGGTGATTGTAGTGATATCGACATCGACGATCAGTAAATTGAAATTCACGCAGTGTCTGTCTTTTCTTCTTTACTATCATTTTCTCTTTCCTTGACTTTCCTCATCTAGTCTTTACATACATTCTTCAGCTCCTCCTTTCTCCTTCATCCACTATTTCACTTTTTAATTGTCTACTTTAACCTTCATTTATATTTTTCTTTATTATTTCCTTCTACCTTTTGTAGATTTGCTTCATCGACATTTTCATTCTTATTTGTATTTCATGGTTATTTCAGATAAAAAAATAGATAGACCTATATTTCTTTAATTAAAAGTTGTTCTTTTTCACTTTATTTATTTAATTATCTATTATTTAATTATTTATTTCAAGATATGAATTTACAGAATAATTACAATGTTCAATAATAACTATAATATTAATAATTTTATACAAAATGCATATTTATATATATATATATATATATATATATATATATACAGACGTGGACAAATTATTAGCAAAATTGTTTTTATTATATATTTTTACAAAATATGATTCTTCAATTTAGACTACAGTTGACATCTTTGCGTATTTCCAAATTATTAGAAAAATTGAAGATTTGCAATGTATATTTTTACAAAATTTGACTCTTCAATTTAGACTACAATTGATATTTTTGCATATTTACAAATTATTAGCAAAAGTGAAGATTTTTTTGTATATTTTACAAAATTTGACTCGTCAATTTAGAATAGCCTACATTTTTGACTACAGGTGACATTTTGGATATTTCAAATTATTAGCAAAATTGAATATTTTATTATATATTTTTACAACATTTGAACTTTAAACTGCAGTTGACATTTTTGCATATTTAAAATATTAGCAAAATTGAAGATTTTATTATATATCTTTTACAAAATTTGACTCTTCAATTTAGAATAGCCTACATTTTTGCATATTTATTTCTACTGTAATGATAGAAATATGCAAAATTGTCAACTGCAGTCTAAATTGAAAAGTCAAATTTTGTAAATGGAATTATCATAAAAATCGTCAATTTTGTTAATAATTTGTCCACGTCTGCATATATATATATATATATATATATATATATATATATATATATATAAAGTTATGGGGACAAAGAGAATCTAATGATAAAAATACAAGACACATAAAATATAATGTATTATAAGTGCGAAGAACTCTATAAATAAGACAATAATAATAATAATAATAATAATAATAATAATAATAATGGTTTATTTTAACTGGCAGAGTTAAGGCCATTCGGCCTTCTCTTCCACTCAACCAGTATGATATGAAATTACTACATTACTATAAACAAAACATAATTAATACAATACAATACACAATTAATATAATACAATGACAATTATTTTTATCTTCCCAACATATCAATAAAATAATTATGTAATAATAATAATAATAATAATAATAATAATAATAATAATAGTGATATTCAACCTAAATATATTAAATTATTAAACTCGATCATGATTATAATTATAACTTCAATTTGTCTGCGTCAGTAAGAAATCGTTCAGCCTTTTCTCGAAAGTAGTTATTGTCTGGCAGCCCCTAATCTTCTGAGGTAGAGAATTATAATAATGCAGAAAATTTAAATGTTAAAAATAAAAATCATATATTCGAAAAATTACATTTTAAGAAAGATCATAATCTAAGCACTCTACTTGACAACCGACTTTTGAAAGTAGTCAATGTCTCACAGCCCCTTAAGGTATGAGGTGGGGAGTTCCAATAACGAGAAATTGAAACGGTGAATGATGAAGAGTATCGGGAAGTATTATGTTGAGGTATACTCAATGTACCGGTGATCTGAGATCGAGTATTTAGATTATGATTGGCACAAATACACAAGACGAGACGACAGATAACTTGGGTTGAGGTATTCAGAATTTTAAATAGATGAGGAGCAAGTTTAGTCTCTGAACAAATGAGATAAGACGGGACGGTTATTTGTGCTCAGCCCTATACATACATACATACATACATACATACATACATACATACATACACATGTACGTGCGCACACACACAGACACAGAAAAACAAATACGCACATTACATAGAAAAATGTACAACGCATCTGCAACTGCAAAACGCCAAGTAACATCGGCCACTTCACTGACACGCTCGATTCGCTGGTTGCAGATGCAGCAAGGCGTCATGGCATTCTTATACGTATATTTTTTAATCCATTTCTTCTATTTGTTTCTCGCTTACGATCAGCTGATAAGGTTTCGCCAATTTATTCTACTGGGTGTTCATTTCAAAGTGTGTCATGACGTCACTGTTGTTGGGTCACCGATTTGAAGAGAGTTTCAGCTTATATATTAGAGAAGTTGCCTATTATTTAAGGCGTTCTTCAATCTGAACTTGAGAACGTGTACATCTGCAACGTCGTAGCAAAGACGCTGTACGGTCTGTGTGCTACCATTTCGAACTGTGTTTTGGGCCGGCAAGTCGTACGCAGGGTATTTGTTATCATCGGTTGCGTACGGTAACATTCCACAACACAAATCAAATGCTCCGTGTCCATGTTGACCGTCGAAGATAATGTCAAGAAATACGTAAGTAATCGTCTTAACCCTCTCCCCATATCCCGACAGTACGTATTTCCAAACAGTTCACATTCCTGCCACTACCGGCGTTACCGTACGTATCGGCACGTACTCTTCAGAATGAACGCCGTACTTGTTTCTCTGCCTCTTCGATTATACACCTGCTGCGGAAGTGTAAAGATTGTTTCTAGGCTCATCGGCTTTATGACACATTTTGAACTGAACACCCAGTAGTGTTAAACAGCTTAATATTCTCCCTTAATCTTAATTTGTAATTAGTGGTAACTGACCGAATATATATTAATATTTTTTTTTATTTATGTCATGAGTCTTTATTTTAAATTAATACTGGGTAGCTCAGTTGGTAGAGCAGCTGGCTACGGACTGGAAGGTCCGGGGTTCGATCCCAGGTGGTGACAGGATTTTTTTTCTCGTTGCCAAACTTTCAGAACGGCCCGAAGTTCACTCAGCCTCCTATAAAAAAATTGAGTACCGGGTCTTTCCTGGGGGTAAAAGGCGGTCAGAGCGTGGTGCCGACCACACCACCTCATTCTAGTTCCGAGGTCATGGAAAGCATGGGGCTCTACCTCCATGCCCCCCCAAGTGCTCCATGGCATGTTACGGGGATACCTTTACCTTTACATTTTACTTCGTTTTCGTTTTGTGAGATTCTGTATTACGAATTCCCCTCGAAATGAAGCTAACTGTATTTACCTCTTCATCATCGTCATCATTATCATCAAAACCTTATTCTTAAACCACAAATTAAACCTTAGTGGGTCTTCTTCGGTCTTGTTCTCTAGTGTTTTAAGTTATCAGAACATTCAACCCACATTTTTCTAAGGAAGAAAATATTATGTACTGTATCAAGGCCCATGTTTACCTAACTGCTTTAAAAATGAATGCTTTTGAAATCACAAAAGTTCCAGATATAACATCATGGAAAACATCAGAAAGAACACTTTAAGAATCCAGCACCTTTAACACTCGCAACGCATATTCCATCGCCTTCTGCCCCATATTCTCCGTCGTCTCCTTCAAAAGATTTTTATTTCTTCCGTCTCTTCTCTATTAGTGATTAAGACTCCAAGTCTATTTCAGCTTTACACTTCCTACCAATCGTTTGCAAGACTTTCCATCTCTCTCTTTCTGTCTATTCCCTTTCGATTTTATAGTTCAAAGCGTGTCTGGATTGTTTTGTGACATTCTATTTAGTTTGACAATCCAATTTTCTCTGTATTTATTTCCTGTGGTTCTGTCTTATTTTTACGCCGGGTTTTTCTCCCACAATAAAATAAAGTTTTAATTGGTCTTATAGCATACTAACGATTCAAGCTCATGAAATAAATTAAGAAATAATTTCTTATTGTTTTTCATTTAGAGTACATAAAACATGTACGACAAACCTTCAGGAAACAGATTCGTGACAAGAAAAAAAAATAGGTTATACCAACATAGGTCTTAAATTCTTTAATTTCAAATTTATTAAGGTGTTCCATGATACAATCTCTTCATATCAGCTTGGAGGAACTTCAACTGTTCATTTCCTACCCAAACACAGGCCCCAATTCGTCGTCTCATCGAACCCCGCACACGCTCCTGAATTCCTAGCATGACGCATATCGTCAGAAAATCTAACATAATTCGGTAGAGTAGAACTGTATGCGAATAGAGCAAAAACTTTACATAACCTCGCAGAAATAAGTGCAATGGGTTTAAATCAGGTGACCATGGAGGCCGAGCTATTGGTCCAACTATATCTATCCACCTACCTGGAGATATTTAATGCAGATGCTCGCGGATAAAAGAGAATAAAATGTGGGGACATACAATCGTGTATGACAGCGTTTTTCAATCTTTCTCAACATTAAAGGTGTAATTTAAAATCTCTCGGCACACTCATACAGGGACATCATTTTATTTTTACTTCAATTTTTATTGTACCTGAGTTTTTTAATGTACTTCACTCCCACCCCTTCTACTAATGAAGTTCAACCGTCCTCCACATAGATCCAAGACCGCATATACAGTCATAGTAGCCTTACGGTCGTAGTAAACAGTACGTTCCAAAAATATGTTCGCGTTTTCCAGTGACGATAGAGCTTTCAATATTAAATCATTTTTACACAGGTACTGTCGTCCATTTTCTTACGTCGCATTGTGGTTTTCCCCATCTGCTTCTATTCGGCTTTCTGTAAATGCTAGCGGCTGGGCTGTCTTAGCTCTTTTCTGAGAACATTAATTTCTGTTAGGAATTGGACGTCTAAGTAATACTATACAACTGTTTAAAATAACTTAAATTAAAGGATCTCGTTAAGTAATTAACTGGCATGTGATTTCCCCCCCCCTTTCTACGATCTTCGTCATAACCACTTGGATGAACAGTAGATAGCATGTCTGAGTAATTTCGGATTGAACAGAAGTGAAGATTGGATTTACAGTACGTAAGGTACTCTTTTATAGAGTAGGTAAAGAATTATTTCAACATGAGTTACTAGTACAAAAGACGAAACTGGTGATTGTAAAAATTTGTAAAAATTGTAATTGTAATATTGTAAAATTTTGACTTGGTCCACATCTTAAAGCTTCATTGCTCATGTAAGATCTATGGAATAAAATGAATGAATGAATGAATGAATGAATGAATGAATGAATGAATGAATGAATGGAATTACACACATCAGAACTGAAGCTTGTATCCAAATGAACGGCCACAATTTTGAAAAAATGTGTTTAAATATCCATATTATTTTTCCATTTAACTTCACTCTCTATAGTGTACGTTAATGTCCTGTAGAACATACATTGCATAATGAATACGTCCACATGGACAGCTCAATTCGTGAGTAAAAACAGTCATTGTTAATACTGATTAAACAAAAACCTAATGAAAATTATCAAACTCAAAAGCGCGATATTTCCTTGTTTACGTAAATAGATGAACCACTTTTCTTCCCTCCTATACCTAGTAAAGTGATTTGTTTGTATATTACGCCAGTGTCATCGAACTCCAGTCGTGGACGGGGGTAGCAACCATTGATCCAAAGGTATAGCCAGGTTAATATTAGAAATGTTAGTAAAAATAAAATGATGTTCCTGTGTAATCGAAATCAATGGTTCCCAACCAGAGAGAATTTTGAAGGTTTTAGGAGGGAATGTGTTTACTGAATATTAACTTATCCCGTGTTCGCTGAAAGTTGACTCTAGTTGACTCACTTTTTACTACCCTTTTCACTTCTATTCTTGTAATTTACTACGACAACCTTTACTATTTTAATTTTCTCGCGACACACCGGTTGAAAATGGCTGGTATATGAAGCGCATCTCTGGATGGAGTTGCAGTATAGAAGATTTCACATTAAGAAGAAGGCACTGAGCATATGGAGTTATTCCATCAAATGGCCAGTTGCCACAGAAACGCCAACATACCACATAGCTTCTACAATGTACTAAGCAAGGCCCATGAAACCAATGATTTTTCCTCAACGTGGAATCATCTAGTATCTACGTAGCTGGTATAGCGCTGGCCATCTATGTCCGAAGATGCGGGTTCGATGCTGGGCCAGGTCGATGGCATTTATTTGTGCTTAAATGCGACAGGCTCATGTCAGTAGATTTATTGTCATGTAAAATAACTCCTGCGGGACAAAAATTTCGGCACAACGCTGATATAACCTCGGCAGTTGCGAACGTCGTTAAATAAAACATAACATTTAAAACATAACATTTCTAGTATCTATATCGTGCAAGAAAGCTTTGTAGTTTTGTCCTGTAAACCTATTCGGTCCCAACAAACTATCACCAACAATACCGTCATAGATATGGACGCAGAATCTCTGCAGGTGAGACTGACGACTCGAAAGGGATTTTTCTCTGCCCACGCGTGATGGTTATGAAAATTCCGGATATAAGTTTTCTAAAGATCTTGCAAGAGAGTATATTAACTTGAAACTAAGCATTTCCGGGTGAATGTTGGTATAACCTACTGTTCTTTTCTACATATTAGTAGCCCATTCCTGAAGTATTCTCCTATATTTTTAAACATCCTGTATAAGAGAGTACGGACTATAGTGACCACATAAAATTTGTTACTTGACTAAGTTAAATTTTCTGTTTCAACAACTACTATGTTACTGCCAATGCAGTTATACAGGGTGATTTCGTTCAAAGTGTACAAACTGCAGGAGATGATTCCTGAAAGGATAAGGAACAAAAGTTGTATAATGAACATAGGTCGGGGAATGCATGCTTTACTCACTAGAGAGCAGTACTGTTCCCATGACGGTAGCGAGCATTTGTATCGGTAAATTACGTAGACATCCGCTTCAGTGGTAGTGCCGACTAGACCTAACGTGGACGTGTTTGTGTAGGTAGTGTAGCGCTAAGTTACGATGGTCAGATACATCAAGCGCGAACAGGCTGACATGGTATTTACATACGGACAAGCACATGGCAATGGGCGGGTCGATGGATCGGACAAGGAGGGCCAATTCCATGGCCTCCTCGGTCACCCGACCTCAACCCGTTAGATTTTACCTGTGGTGGCATCTCAAAGCAGTCGTGTATGCTGAACCCATCCAGGACGTGCAGACACTGGAACAACACATTCGCGCTGCCTGTGACGCCATTCGGATGCAGCCTGGAATATTTGAACGTTTGCTACAGTCTCTGCTACGGCGCGTACACGCATGCCTTGAGGCCCGTGGGAGTCACTTCGAACACCTCTTATAACTGTGGCTTCATGACACTGCGTCTTGCATTGCATTATACAGGGACATCACTTTATTTTTACCAACATTTTTAACATTAACCTGGCTATACTCAGAAACACTGTTGCCCCCTTCCATTACAGGAGTTTGATGTTACTAGTGCAATATGTAAACAAATCATTTTACTAGGTATAGGAGGAGAGAAAAGTAGTGTATCCATTTATGTTGTAGGGAAATACGATATAACGATATTCAGTTTGATCATCACTTTTCCGGAATTTATCAAAATCCAGTACAGTAGTAACATTTTTTTTTTCAAAAAACTCGACTTTTCAGGTGGCTATGTTCGTTATGTAATGTCTACTTTATTTAGTATATTAATTATTGATGATAACATACAATATAGAGAGTGCATTTAAATTGAGGGGGTCATAAGTAAAGGGCTGTAAGTGCACTTAAGTTACTTTTGAGAAAATGGGGTTTAAATATTTAAGCTTTCGTAAAATCGGTGAAATTTTTATTTAAATTTTAATGTGTGATGCGATTAAAATATCCCTTTGCCACTAAAATTTTAGATACTTTTGCTTACACTGGATGCACTTAACTCATGTTATTACAAATGTCACTAGCATTCCTTTGCTTCTAGCCACCTCAATTCAAAATAAGCTAATCTGAATTTTTAAACAAGTTGCTGAAAATGGTTGCCATTCATTACAATGCAGGCTTCAATTCAATACGCATATTATTAAAAACATTTTGAAGCGTATTCTCTGAAATTGAATTTATCGTTTCTTGAATATAATTTTTTAGTACGATATTATTAATATAGGTTCTTTCTTCTATAGAAAACGCAACCATATTTCTGAAACACACTATACACTGCAGTGTTTACTTCACTGCTTGAAGACTTCGAATGCAACAGCGGCCGTAAGTTTGTGTGTCTGACGGGAGCAAGGACATTAGTGAAGGGGTGAGAGTGAAGTACATTCAGAAATGCAGGTACAATAAAAATGCAAGTAAAAATAAAATGATGTCCCTGTAGTATTGTTGAAGGAATGAATGAATAAATGCTTATAGCACAGAACCTAAGCATTTCCGGACATATGTTCATTATACAATTTTTGTTCCTTATCCTTTCAGGAATCATCTCCTGCAGTTTGTACACTTTGAACGAAATCACCCTGTATATACAATTTTTTTCTCTAATGTTCCAAACGCACAGAAGTCTGAACTCTTATTGTGTGGCATGTATTTTCATAGCTAGATAAATTCGAAATTCATAGAGTCTCATTAAATAACCGATAACAAGGCTGATTGCTGCGTAAGTTTGCTTAACTGAATAAATAAAAAAGCTCGTGAGTGATACACCGTTTATGTGCAATGCATTATACATTGTATCCCAAAAGTCATGGTGGGATTACAGAGGATTACATTTTTGTAATGGCTAGAATTAGAAATGTAATATTGGTGCCAGATGAAAATAAAACTCTCAAAGTTTTTCGTCTGTAGGTTTGAGGCACTGAAGGAAACAAAAGATGGTAACAATCGAATAAAAGCATAGTTTTCATTGTTACAATTAATTAAACAGATGAATTTTCAAAGAAATGTGCAATGTGTTTTATAGCTGGCAAATTTGAGTCTCTTACTCGTGTATAACGTGACTTTCGTCGCGTGTTTAACGAATAACAACTACAAGAGAGTAACATTGGTCGTTGGAATGGACAATTAAAAGAGACTGAAAGCCTATTGGAGAAAAAGTCTACTGGAAAATCATCGACAAAATGATGAAACGTTAGAAGTAATCCGAAGAGCATTAGTTCACAGTTCAAAGAAATCAGTTCGTAAAATATGTGTTCGGCAATTAGGATTTCCGAAAACATAGTTCATAGAGCTTCAGTCCTTATAAACTTCAATTGTTACATGCACTACATCCAGAAGATTATCACAAAACGTATGAGTGGATATGATTAATGAAATTTACGATGAACAGTTACAGATTCAAATTTTGCAAACCACAAAACACACTGCACTTTCTTTGGACATCCATCTTGTATAATTAATTGTAACAATGTAAATTATTGCATTTGTTCGATTGTTATCGTCTTTTGTTTCGTTTAGTGCCTCAAACTTACAGACGAAAAACTTTGAGATTTTTATTTTCATCTAGCATTAATATTAAATTTCTACCTCTATTCATTCAAAAAATATAACCCTCTAGCTTTTGTGACATAGCGTATTTTTGACTATGAACTAACATTGAAAGCTTTCACTTCCTGATTAACAAGTTTAGTCTCCCTGCATTCCAGAAGTCTCCCTAACTTTGGGGACCGAAGACTTTTCCATCCAACCAATCACTCCACAATGAGACCGCAGGATTGCCAACTTGCCTGACAGAGTTATCGCACAACAGGAGGAGATTGGCGTCGCATAAGGAACAGACCGTGGGGCCAAGTTTAATTAAGTTGTAAGCCCGTCTTAAAGGAGAGAGAAAGAGATCTTGGCATGATGTCCCGCTGTATACGTGTGGGGAATGGTCATCCAGCGCTAACCACTTCTGCACTGCAGCTTCAACGAGTTACGCTTTACATTTCTAGTCGGTTGCTTTGCGACGCTGTATCAACTACTGGATTATTTAACGGCGATAGAATTGATGATAGCGAGTTGGTATTTGGCAAGACGAACCAAAGGATTTAACATGGATTGTATCAAATTTGTCATGCAACCTTGGAAAAATCCAACCAGATGTATTTACTTACTTACTTACAAATGACTTTTAAGGAACCCGAAGGTTCATTGCCGCCCTCACATAAGCCCGCCATCGGTCCCTATCCTGTGCAAGATTAATCCAGTCTCTATCATCATATCCCACCTCGCTCAAATCCATTTTAATATTATCCTCCCATCTACGTCTCGGCCTCCCCAAAGGTCTTTTTCCTCCGGTCTCCCAACTAACACTCTATATGCATTTCTAGGTTCGCCCATACGTGCTACATCCCCTGCCCATCTCAAACGTCAGGATTTAATGTTCCTAATTATGTCAGGTGAAGAATACAATGCGTGAAGTTCTGCGTTGTGTAACTTTCTCCATTCTCCTGTAACTTCATCCCGCTTAGCCCCAAATATTTTCCTAAGCACCTTATTCTCAAACACCCTTAACCTATGTTCCTCTCTCAGAGTAACCATACAGAAGAACCGGTAATATAACTGTTTTATAAATTCTAACTTTCAGATATTTTGACATCAGACTAGATGATAAAAGCTTCTCAACCGAATAATAACACGCATTTTCCATATATATTCTGCGTTTAATTTCCTCCTGAGTGTCATTTATATTTGTTACTGTTGCTCCAAGGTATTTGAATTTTTCCACCCCTTCTAAGGATAAATCTCCAATTTTTATATGTCCATTTCGTACAATATTCTGGTCACGAGGCATAACCATATACTTTGTCTTTTCGGGATTTACTTCCAACCGATCGCTTTACTTGCTTCCAGTGAAATTCCCGTGTTTTCCCTAATCGTTTCTGGATTTTCTCCTAACATATTCACGTCATCCGCATAGACAAGAAGCTGATGTAACCCGTTCAATTCCAAACCCTGCCTGTTATCCTGAACTTTCCTAATGGCATATTCTAAAGCGAAGTTAAAAAGTGAAGGTGATAGTGCGTCTCCCTTCTTTAGCCCGCAGTGAATTGGAAGGATCAGATAGAAACTGACCTATACGGACTCTGCTGTATGTTTCACTGAGACACATTTTAATTAATCGAACTAGTTTCTTGGGAATACCAAATTCAATAAGAATATCATATAATACTTCCCTCTTAACCGAGTCATATGCCTTTTTGAAATCTATGAATAACTGATGTACTGTACTTATACTCCCATTTTTTTTCCATTACCTGTCGAATACAAAAAATCTGATCAATAGTCGATCTATTACGCCTAAAACCGCACTGATGATCCCCAATAATTTCATCTATGTACGGAGCTAATCTTCTCGAAAGAATATTGGACAAAATTTTGTACGACGTCAACAAAAGTGATATTCCTCGAAAGCAACCAGATATACGTTTCTTAAAACGAGTACTCCAACTACTGATAAGAAAAATATATGACAACTACGAACTTGTTAGAGTTTTATGTTTCCTAAACACAGATACAAGTGACTTACGACAAACGACAAGTGACAAGAAAATTAGGAGTTAATTTTACTAGTCTGACCATTATTCTCTTTCTTGACGAAATTTACTTGTCATATTTGATTATATCAATAACTTCTTCTGATAAGTCCAAGACCTATGGTCAAACTTACTATATATGTATACTTTTGGAACAGTGAAAAAGAAACAGCAGCCAAGAAATTTGGTGAAGTGATTCAGAAAAAAAAACTGTAATAAAATTTGAATGATGAGCAATATACAGGAAAAGACTTGTATGTTATAGTGTGGAAAAAAAAAAAGAGAGATTCAGGTTGAACTGTGCAAAAAATGGAACAGTTTTTGACTGTACTTGGAGATGAGTTTAGACGAAACACTGATCGAACTAATGCTTTACCAACCAAGACAGTAATGTTCTTCCATTTTTAATTTTTTTGTAGAAAATGCAAATGCAAATATAAATAATAATAATAATAATAATAATAATAATATTAATAATAATAATAATAATAATAATAATAATATTCTCACAATTATTAAATATTGCTTATTATTTTTTAATTCTTGTACTAAGAACCTGATCTCTACATACTGTTTCTAACTTTTAATCATGTGCATTACGCATATTTCTAACAGTTCTTTATTCCTCAGAACATATTATTATTTTTGTTTGTAACTAGAAATAATCTCTAGAGCAGGCCTGCACAAGATTTGCGCTCTCCGAGCCGGCTCACAGCTCATGATCGGAATGCAGGTATTAGCTGCGCTCTGTATAAGGGTGGACTGGAAGAAGGGGTGATCTCGTACAAAATGCACACAAGGTGTTCATGAAATTAATTTCCGTTCAGTGTTTACAAAACTATCTTGGACTATTATTAATTAATAAAGAAATACTTATTTTACAGAAATAATAGAAATTCTATAGCTACTTAAACGTACAATATCATTTTGTTATATTTTTATTTATCAGTACATCAAAACGAGGTTTTATGCTGTTGGCAGCTGAAAGGAACAGTAGCCTACTGATCGGAATGAAACATCAGTTACAGATGTTCGATGTCTGCCTTTATTAAAGTTGATTATAGAAAACAATTGCTCACAAATATAAATGTTGAGCCAAACATAGCAATCATTTTCACAGCCAGCCTGTGTAGTCGTGGATATTATTGCTAATGTTTAGTCTTGTGAAACTCAACCAGGCTAGTAGTATTATTCAAACGATCTTTAGCCCTTAGGTCACATTGAAGATCAATAAGTTCGAGCTGTAAATCGTTAAATGTTAAATGTTATGTTCCGTCTTTTAGATTCCTACATACTGTACTGTAGCAGTAGGTAAGCAACGTGAAACAGTTACTGAGAATAGGCCTACACACTGCACTCCACTAGATAACTGAGTTGTCGTTTCCCTCTCCTCTACCCATAGCAAGTCTATGTCATTCTGACGTATCTTCCTCTCTGTTTCGGAGAGCTGTAAACACCGCTCTCCCGCTCCGAAGGAGCACGCGCGAGCTCGTTGAGCGCTGTTTGTGCAGGCCTGCTCTAGAGGTTGGACCACAATGGTTAAAATTGGATGGAAAAATGAGCAATTTTCTAGTAAAAATAAATTGAAAAAGATACAAAATTGCTTAATGCAAACTTAAAAATCTACCGGTATCAACTTACTATGAAATCAGCTGTGATGCTCACCAAGGATCAATCTTTAGGTTCTGATCTCTGATGTAATAGTAAATGGTTATTACTTTCTCAGTTTAGGTTAAATCATGTAGTAAATAGTTATTATTGTCTCAGTTTTATTTTAAATCATGTTTCTTGTAAGATAATTTCTTTTTGTTGAAAAATTCAAATTTTCTAACATATTCATGGTTACTAGATGTTACTTGATGTACATAGTTTCAAAAATAAATTAAAATTGCACTTTTTCAATTCAGATTCCTTTCAGTTATAAGCCCTTTTCTCTGCGATAGTTTTGTAAAAATATGGGCTATATATTTCTTTTCCTTCCTTTCCCCTTTTTGTTGTCTTTATCAGCTGAGAAATTTATTATTATAGCCTTTTATTGTGAATTTTATTTAATTTTCTTTTTTATTATTATTTTATTACATTCTATTTTGTTATATTCTTCCTTACGTTTTCCATATTAACCATTTATACTAAATGAGTTGCTTTTGCTATATTACAATGTATTTTACTTTCTATTTTCTATTACGGTATTATTTTCATGTTGTTTAGTGTCGATTTTATTATGCTATTATTATCATTTTTTGTAATATGTTAGTATTCTTTAACATTTTGTTAAATTTTAACTGCTTGTATACTTTGTGACCTGGTAGAGTGTAAGAGAAGGTTCTATGGCCCTAACTCTGCCGGTATAAATAAAGAATTATTATTAATTATTATTATTATTATTATTATTATTATTATTATTATTATTATTATTATATAAATGAAGCTAAAATCATGTAGAATAAGTGTGCAAAATTTGAAGAAATACATCAAGTGGTAGTGAAGTTATTCAATAATTTGTGAAAAAGTGCAACCGCTACGGTATGAAACACCGTAAGCTTTAGAAACATTTTCTTCTTATGTATAAAAATAACTTTAAACTACTACACCATACAAATATTCTCAAAGATAATACGTTATGAAATATAAAGTATATAAAAACCTTTCAAACAATTTAGCACGTACGCTCCTGCCGTTGACGAGTAAAACACGAGTTTCACTTGACGGAACCAGGAGATGAGAAGAAAATGGCATCGGTAGGCAGATAAAAGAATGTTTAGGACGGGGGATTTAGACCCCAATGGAAAGAGTTTCAATTTAGTCTTCCTAGGAAACGACAGAGGGAGGAAAGAAGGGTGGAATTGATCCCGGGGTTTGGAGCAGGCCTATTGGTTGACGTCTCTTCCAACAAGCAGTAATTATCTCTTCGAACGCCAGGGACCGCATTTGTGCTTGGGTCTCCTTGTCTCCTTCAGTGCCAAACTCTTTCAACTCTGGTAATTAAGGGCTGAGGCTGACAAACGAAAAGTTTAGGCTCGCCTGCGAGGTAGCCAGTGACCGCTGCGAAGGAATACAACCGAGACATCATAAGTCCATCACATTCTCTAGGAACTCGTATTTCAGTTGTGAGTTTTAACGCTTGATTTTGTTTTCTGCTCCAATTCCAATGTAAAAATTCCGACTTATTTAACCCTTAACTTGGCAAAGCTTCATCAAATACCTTACTATAATAATACCGGACAGCTGTATACTAGCAGCATTGGCGTGAGTGCGAAATATCGCGGACCTGACATCTAGCGGAGCGGGATGGAATTGCGTCCACATATACAAATATTAACATAGCGAGATTCGGGCTATTGTTTAAAACGTGAGTTATTATGTGAAATTATTATATGAAAGACTTAAGAAATGTTGAATAATATTTTATGCTCGACCATGTCGAAACGTAGTAATTATACTCGTACACCTGGTAGCAGACCTTTAATGCATGTCATTAAAGTACACCTACTCATTAAAGGTCAGGTCTTTCAGCCAATGACAACTCAGGTTACAACTGTTCAGCCAATGACAGATCAGCTTTCTACCGTTATAAAACCGCAAGTATCGATTATTCTCGGATATGCAATCGAAAGAGAATTAGCGAAAAGTCACGGAGGCTGGAAATCCAATACTGTCGCAGAAGATTATGTTCTGTTACTATAATAATTAGCGTTAATTGTAAATAATATTCAAATAAATTCAATTTGTCAACTCGTTTTTCAATGTCTAATTTTATTTCAATGTTATCTCTGTAGGTTCTTATGGGCTAGCAAGGTCAATGTGGACATCTGTTCCTCGGAAAAAATCAATCTTTCGCGTCTGCGCACATCTCACAACATACGGAACATTGCTGAAGGTCAGATACAATTACAATGAATAATATCAAGTTAGAAATATGGTCGAGCATAAAAAGTCGTATGAAACTCGCCTATAATGGTAATTAAGAAGCTCGTATGAAAATTATGAAACTCGCTTGCGCTCGTTTCATAAATATCCATACTCACTTCTTAATTACCTTCATTACAGGCTCGTTGCATAATGTACTATAATGTAAAATTATTATCTTTATCAAAGCTGTGTATTATTAGAAACATTGCATACTTCATATTACTTTCCGTAAATTAATTATTATTTGTTACATATTTTTTCTTTGGTTTACCGAGACAAATCAATCTGATATTAGGAATGAATTTACGGTAATGTTTTATATACGCATTGCTGACAACTGCAAAAATAAAATTGATAGTAATCTGATGCTTGTAATAATTAGTAAAGGCATGTGGACAACAATAAAACTTAATTTGCTAAAACCTTAAAATTTCCAATATATTTTAACTTCTATCCATTTATTAGGCTTAAATAAAAAAGCTAATTTTTATTGTTCTATCAACACAGAGACAAAGGCATTAGGTCTAATAACGAATTTTGTTGACTCACGTTTTATGAACTGTCGGAAATCGAAAGTACGATTTGGAGCAATTTGTAATGCTGCAATTGTCACAATTATAAACAGTACACATACACCCTGACATTTTAACACAGTACTAATTAATAAAACTATTAACTAGCCCAGCAACAATATACATTGAAGTTGATTACAGCTTGTTTCGCGAGTATCTCCACACCGGCAGGTAGGTAGCAGCACCAGCGTCGTTCGTACGCAAAACTGCTAGCTGTCCGGTATTATTATAGTAACGTATTTGCCTTAACTTGGCAAAGCTTCATTTCTCACACTAGTTTATTAAAACTTGTCGGACCGTAAAGAAAACAACTACAGCAATATCTACATTTTTATATGTTGTACAATATTATAGTACAGTGAAATTTTAATTTTCCTACCAATTTTTTTTCTATTGGTCTATTAAAATTATAGCATATTAAACTGTTGTATCCTATAGGATATATTGTCATTTTAAGGGTTAATATTGACTATAACATATGAAAGCAGAAACGCCTGAGCAGTGAAGTTGAATAGCTGTTGGTAACAATCCCAACTAATAGGCTACAGTCCTTACTAAACTTTTTACCGAAGACGAGACAGAGGCAATTTTCGAATTCCTCATTCATTAATAGCAATGGAAAAAATTCAATCTACACTTCATCTTAACAACGTACCACTGCTTGCTCCCTCTCTTAGGCCAAAAAGTATATTTCAATATACAGAATTCGACTGAAATTGCATTTAGTTATTTATAACTTCATTTATTTGATTCAATTTTAAAGGGACAATTATTATTATTATTATTATTATTATTATTATTATTATTATTATTATTATTTTTTATTTATTTTTTTAATTTTATCACCTATCCTGTTCAACATCTACTGTACTTGGAGGATTTATTGAATAACCGCTTTAGAACATGGGAGGGGAGGGGTGAAAGTAGGAGGAAGAATAAAGTGCTTATGATTTTCTTATGATATGGCAGCATTGTAAGTAGAAGAGGAGATGATACTAAAGGTTATGCTACTGAAGCTAAGTGACAGCTATGATCAATATGGGACAAAAAATAAATCCAAATAAAATGAAGACAATGGTTATCGGAAAAAAAATAAAGAATGCAAACTTACGAATTCGAAAAGAGGCAGTAGAGCAAATACTTGGGGTATCCTATAAGCTGTAACATGAGCTGCTGCCAGGAAGTCAAAAGAGGGATAGCAATGGCAAAGGAAGTATTAATAAAAAAGGAGCATCTTCGGCGGACCTCGGAAAAAGAGCTAAGTAAAATGGTAATGAAGTGCTTAGTGTGGAGTGTGACTGTTTAGTCGGTTATTTTGCTACGCTGTATCAACATCTCAGGTTATTTAGCGTCTCAATGAAATGAAGGTGATTTTTTTACTTGGTTATTTAACGACGCTGTATCAACTACGAGGTTATTTAGCGTCGATGGGATTGGTGATCGCGAGATGGTATTGGGCGAGATGAGGCTGAGGATTCGCCATAGATTACCTAACATTTGTCTTACGGTTGGGGAAAACCTCGGAAAAACCCAACTAGGTAATCAGCCCAAACGGAAATCGAACCCGCGCCCGAACGCAACTCCGGATCGGCAGGGAAACGTTACGTTGAGGTAAATACAATGTTCCGGTGAATTACACATGAAGTATTGGGAAATTAATTCGTACCTCTGAATGAAAAAATTCGCCGACTATGTAGCTAAATGCGCAATTAGAGAACCGGTACCACAGTATACATTAGTTTATATCAATCTTTTAAGTTCTTTGTTTAGCGACACTGGATCAACTACTATGTTACTTAGCGTCAATGGAAATGGTGATAGCGACATGATATTTTGTGAGATGAGACCGAGTATTCGCCGTAGATTACTTGACATTTGCCTCACGGTTGGGGAAAAACCTCGGAAAAAAATCCTACCAGCTAATAAGCCCAAATGGAAATCAAACAAAGGCAAGAGGGCAGCTCCGAATCAGTAGCAAAGGCTCTTGCCGATTGAGCTACGTCGGTGGCTTTTATACAGAGTGTACCTAAATTGGTGTCAAATATTTCGGGGATGTGTTCGTAACACAAAAGCATTACAAAAGGTTCATATGAACATTGGTCTCAAAATAATTTATTTCAGAGTTAGAAGACTAAATTTAATGATACAAAAATTGCTCGGAGTGGCTTCCTCCTGCTTCGATGTGCCCCCTAAACCTGCGTTACATGCTCTGGCGGGTTCTGTTGAAAATTCCTGGAGTGTTTCGTATTTCGTGAAATCCAGTTTGGATACGCTCTTACAATATCAACATTGAGTACAGGAGTCGCATAAACCAGGGACTTTAAATGTCCCCAGACGAAGAAATCCATTGGATTCAAATCAGGCGATCGAGCAGGTCATGCAATGAATCCCCTTCGACCAATACATCTTTGGGGAAATCGATCATTAAAAAATTACGAACTATCTGACTGAAATGTGCTGGAGCAGCATCATGTTAAAAAATATTCGTTGGATGATGTCCAGAAGCAATCTTCAATTAAATGATGCAAATCATTTCGTTCTGTTCACTGGCAGAATATATTTTCTTCTGATTTCTTTGCTCTACAAAATAAAAACAAACAAAAAACCATCAAACAATCAGAGGTCAATGAAAGGCCAAATCTTTTAACAATTGCCTAACGAATGGTTTTCGGACCCATGTTCTTATTAACTTTTTAAATTGCTTTGATGTTAGGAACACGTCCCCGAAATATTTGACGCCAATTTAGATACACCCTGTATATTATATATACAGTATATATAATTGACAAATATTACACAAATATTTTTAACTCAGACTAACATATCAAATGTGAGAACTTCCATCAAAATGACGTCTTCGCCCGTCACGAACTAATTAATCTAATGGACCGCCAATACTGGCAGCTTGATGCATTCTATTAACCCATAGTTCTAGTTGCCATAGCGATGAATTTTCCATGTGACTGACCACCTCAGAACACAATGGACAGTTTAGTCCAATTATAATTATGAAAGGAACCACAATTTATACATAAGCCGCAGACCACATCCGTGTCTTGTTCGCAATGTTTGTTCACATTAATAAAATAGTGTTTGTTGAATATAAACTAGACAAGCTCCAACACTGACCGTCAATAGGTGGACAGCTTAGGTCTACAAACGTTACACCTTTGCAGTTACCCTCGGGATATAATACCGATTATGCTCTGTTTCTGGAACGACAGTTACTTCTTTGTACATAAACAATAATGATATAAGATGTAACCATTATTATTCTTTATGTACAAATAAGTAACGGCATTATCACCTTCATCTCATTCAGACGCTAAATAACCTAAGATGTTGATAAAGCGTCGTAAAATAACCTACTAAAATAAAAAAAATAAGATTTAGGTATGGATCACATGAGAACATTAAGTGGAAGAGAGAAAGTAGGAAAGGTTGGAGAATGCTGGGTTTGCAGTGAAAGGCCCGCTCTTGGGCAGACAACTATGAATGAAATTAATGAATTATCCAATAAAAATTCCATGTAGACCTATTATTTTCTAACAGCCGGCACTGAAGAAGAGAAATTAAGCCTTCCGTCCTAAAAAAATAGTCCATCTTTTGTTAAATATGCATTCAAGGGCATTATTATTATTATTACTTACTTACTGGCTTTTAAGGAACCCGGAGGTTCATTGCCGCCCTCACAAAAGCCCGCCATTGGTCCCTATCCTGAGCAAGATTAATTCAGTCCCACCTCCCTCAAATCCATTTTAGTATTATCTTCCCATCTACGTCTCGGTCTCCCCAAAGGTATTTTTCCCTCCGGCCTCCCAACTAACACTCTATAACTTATGCATTTCTGGTCGCCCATACGTGCTACATGCCCTGCCCATCTCAAACGTCTGGATATAATGTTCCTATGTCAGGTGAAAAATACATTATTATTATTATTATTATTATTATTATTATTATTACTATTATTATTACTATTACGATTATTATTATTACTATTACTATTATTATTACTATTATTATTATTATTACTATTATTATTATTATTATTATTATTATTATTATTACTTACTTACTTACTGGCTTTTAAGGAACCCGGAGGTTCATTGCCGCCCTCATAAGCCCGCCATTGGTCCCTATCCTGAGCAAGATTAATCCAGTCTCTACCATCATATCCTACCTCCCTCAAATCCATTTTAATATTATCTTCTCATCTACGTCTCGGTCTCCCCAAAGGTCTTTTTCCCTCCGGCCTCCCAACTAACACTCTATATGCATTTCTGGATTCAGTCCCATTCCCAGGCTTACTGTTAGGTTTTGTAACAAGCTGTTTTTTACGGTGATAGGTTGTTAGCCCTTCGTCCAACCACCAAGCTGGAGGACCACCCCTTGTCGGCTCTCGACTGCTGCTTATTATTAATATTATTATTATATTATTATTATTATTATTATTATTATTATTATTATTATTATTATTATTAATAGTTTAAGAATTATTTTAATAGTGTGTAACTGTCGATGGCAAGAAGGATGTTAAAATTTAGTTAATAGACAAATAATGCGCCCCCGATTTCACACAATGCGTCACTTTTGCCTTCGTCAAAGTCATGAAGCCACTTTATTCCAATGCTGAAACCTAAGATAAAGAAACTTGCGACAGCGTCAAAGAAAAGAGCTCAAGTCTCAGCAATCTCCTGATCAAATTGTACTCGCCAGGTGTCTTTGAGAACATCGTTAATTGGGTAATCATTTATTATCTGTTAGTGACAGTCATGATACATTAAAGACTATCCAAGGCACTTAGATACAATGACAGTCTACAATCTTGAAGGAGACGCAGATAACGGGATCATGTGTTAAGAGTCCGACCTCCTTTACTCATCCGGTCTCAAGTTTGTGAAGACTCCTTAGAATAATCTGGCCCTGACGTTTGTAATAAATGCCTACGGCGGATGCAAATTACCTTAAAACTTATTAATTATGTAGACGCTAGTGTTTGACACTCATTTTCTGCTAATTCTGGCACCGTGCCTTAAGTGAAAGCCAAACGTGTTCTAATTGATAATTTCTCGGCAAAAACGGAATTAGTGTAATTAATAGACTGCATAAAGCAATGCGTTTATATATTCAAGTATATTAAAAAGGATGCTAAATTTTTACAAAACTATAAGCCACTATTTCCTTTATACAGGGTGGGAGCGAAATACCCCTGCAAATTTTCGAATCAAATACAGTAGAGCGTCTCGTTTAGGCACAGTGAAAACGTAAACAAAGTGCAGGTAACGTGTGGGGGAGGACGAGCCGTACGATAAACACGAGGGATGCACAAGGTTTTAATTGCAACATTTATGGCGGAGCACTAATTTAAATTATATTTTCCAAAGACATAAAAAACAAAAGAACACAAATTGCATAACGATATCATATACACATTTTAAGAAACTAGCAATTGTAACGTTGAAATAATTCAATATAACAAATCAAATTTGCTACTTATATGATGTTGCTTTCAAACAGCATTTTTTACGGTCATGAATTTCATTCTCTGTATGACTAATATAATATCACCGTCTTCTCTGGCCGAATTAACAAAACTACAGTATATTGGTCTGAAGTGACAATACTATTCCTAAACGTAATTATCCCTTCTCAAAGTTCAATTTATTCAGGCACTGTACCTGACCACTTCAGACCAATATACTGTAGTTTTGTTTTCGGCCACAGAAGACGGTGTCTCATCTTACTGATAATTTCACGAGTCCTACGAGCCCGACGGGTGGAGCGGAGAAAAATTCTCTCCGGCACCGGGACTCTAATCCGGGTTTTCAGCTCTACGTGCTGATGCTTTATCCACTAAGCCACACCGGATTCCAGTTCCGATGCCGGATTGAAATCTCTCAGTTTAAGTTCCACCTCTTAGTTTCCCTTTAGTGGCTAACCCTCATGCACTGTGTCACAGATGTTTGATAGTTGCACAATGTCCAACACACTACGTGCAGAGGTGCACTCATTACGAGTGACTAAGTGGCCGGGATCCGACAGAATGAGCACCGTGATTATTTACACATATCATATAATTGTGATGTACAGAAGTACATATGATATTTCCGTGCTGGATTTTTGCATTATCATATGATGAAGGACGGGTGGAGCGGAGAAAATTTCTCTCTGGCACCGGGACTCGAACCCGGGTTTTCAGCTCTACGTGCTACGCTTTATCCACTAAGTCACACCGAATTCCAGTTCCGATGCCGCATTGAAAATCCTCTCAGTTTAAGTTCCACCTCTTACTTTCCTTCTAGTGGCCAAACCTGATGCAATGTGTCGTTGAATTATATTAATAAGATGAAACCACGAGTGAAATTTAATAAAATTATTCAACGAATAAAATTAAATAACTTGTAAAACCGAATTACTTAGAGTACGTAAATGATAATTATTATAAAACAAAGGAATAAGTGGTATAGAGGGCCCCAATGGGTGAGGGGTCGAATGCGGCCGGTGGGCTGGTACACCTCATCCTCATTCAACCCATAAATTCTTGGTGCATAATAGGCCTCATATGGCCTACATACAAACGGTCATTCCTAACTCGCCCCTAGCCACCCTAGCCTCTTACTTGTATATTCAGTATTAAGATATCTGGATCACATAAATATTAATCTATATATATTATTATGATGTACCGAAGTACATATGATATTTCCGTGCAGATATTCTGCGTCATCATGTGATGAAAGATGAATGGAACAGAGAGCATCAGCACGTAGAGCTGAAAACCCGGGTTCAAATCCCGGTGCCGAAGAGAATTTTCCTCTGTTCTACTCATCTTTCACCATATGATGACGCAGAATATCTACAAAAATATCATAACGTTATTTAATATCGGACATCATCTAATAATAATATATGATATGCGAAAAATAATCACTTGTGATTTAAGACGGCGCTTATTCCGTCGGATCCCGGCCACTTAGTCACTCATAACGAGTTCACCTCTGCACATGTGTGGATATTGTGCCACTGTCATACATCTATGACGCAGTGCACGAGGGTAGGCCACTAGAGGGAACCCAAGAGGTGGAACTTAACTGACAAGCAAACGTTCTGATGGGGCCAAATAAGAAAGTTAAATTTTTTTCTTCCACCACGTTAATAATGCCAAATGAAGTGCTTTTACAAATTTTGGCCACTCGACCGCAGTTACGATGGCCGTAAGTTCGCCAGGGGCCGTTAACGGAAAAAAAGAACAATTTCAGAGGATAAACTCATTGGAACAGACACAGCAATTGTTGAGCTAATTTTCAATCTATTTTTCATCGGAATTGAGACATTTCTCATATCATGGGATCGATCCCTGGCGGCTGACTTCTACGACACAAAAATTAATCCCATGATATGACAAATATCTCAATTCCAGTGGGGGATATGTTGACAAATAGCGCAAAAATTGCTGTATCTGTTTCAATAAATATTTCCATGCAATTGTGCTTTTTTTCTATAAACGGTCCCATGGAAAATCCACTTTCTGGACGGCCTCGTAATTGCGATCGAGTGGCCAAAATTTGTACAAACACTTCTTTTGACATTAACATGGTGGAAGAAAAAATTTTAACGTTTTTATCTGCTCCCATCAGAACGTTTGCTTGCTCGATCCGACATCGGGATGGGTATCCGGTGTGGCTTAGTGGATAGAGCATCAGCACGTAGAGCAGAAAACCCGGGTTCAAATCCCGGTGCCGGAGAGAATTTTTCTCTGTTCCACTCATCTTTCATCACATATCTGAATCATATGCGGCGACTAAGAGGAAGGCGGAAAAAAGTAAAGATTGGAGAATGCTGGGTTTGCGGTGAAGGACCTGATCTTGGGCAGAAAAAATGAATGAATGAATGAATGAATTCTTATACTCATAGTGTGACCATCAAGTCTATAAAAGCCAGCTGATATCACAAGGCACACGAGACTTTGCCGCTCTCTTCAATTCCACGTCACAGCTGCAGAGAATTCACGAGTCTTAGCGGCGACTTTCTGTAGATGGGACTGCGTGAACCGCTTTACAGGAAATGGCGAGTTGCCAACCAACCCCATCTACTGTTTTAAAGATACGAATTCAAGCCTGCAGAGAGACCATACCACCCCAGCCATCCCTCTTCACCAACCAATCCACCGAAACCTCCACATTTCCTCCTTGGAGATAAATCACACGGAGCAGTTCCATCGCCCCGCAAACTGTGGCTCGCAAACTCTGGGGGTCCCCTTTCATGTCTCTTTTATTTAGTAAAATGGAATATACACTCTGCGTCCACGACTCGCGGCACGAAGCGAGAGAAATATGGGAATCGCATGTAAATGCTTTATGAAAAAAGGCACTTCTTTTAAAAGGATAAAATATTGCAACCCCCGGGCTGAGAGACTAAATGACTAGCGTGATTTATTTCGGGCTAGGGGTGACCACATTTAGGTTAAACGGATGAAATATATTCCCTATTCTCTCAGATGCTGACTTCAATTCTAGCTCGAGATTTTATTTTTTTACACACTTAAATTTACTGGTGAATACATTTTTTTTTTTTAGTTATACGACATAAAGCTAATAATATAGATCAGTGATTCTCAATTGATGGCCCGCGAACCACCGTGGAGGTTATTTTATTTAAATAATTAATTTATATATATATATATATATATATATATATATAACCTTATATTAACAAAAATCGAGTTACCAACAATTAATAGAATATTCATTAACCGCGTCACCCAGCCGCAGGTTTCATCGCACTAATCACAAGGAAAACCTGCATTGATGAAGTACGAAATTTCCTAACAGATTAAAAAAAGTCATGTCATTTGAACAAATTTTGTGTAGTTGTATAAATTAGTTTAATTAGCAGATTTATATAATTTATTTCAGATACAATTTGCGTTGATGTAACTTAAGACTATTAAGATCGTCTCAGACAAACGTTTCCGCTCTCATGAGAGCATCATCAGATCCACATATTTAATTCCACTTTATATAATGAAATAAAAGTTACATGGACACTGTATCAGTGCTGCTCATCGGAGTGACTACTACCGCGGAGGAATCGGAGATTACGAATAAAGCTCTCCACCGGTGATCTCCGATACAACCGTTTTTTAGGTGGAACAGGGGACATACGGAGGGATGGGGGTTCGGTGAAGCGACAGTTAGCCACGACCGGCGCGTACGGACTGACGGTAGTCGTGAGTGGAATAAAATGGCACCAAATGGGATATTCGTCGCATGGAAATTCCACCACCCTTAGAGTAAATTCACCCACATAGTTTACAGTGTGCGTCTTTATTATTACATAAAGACGCACACTGTAAACTTTCTGGGTGAATTTACTCCTAAGGGTGGTGGAACTTCAATTTGTTAGACCATTTGAAGCGATCGCACAAACGCGAACTTGATGAAAACAATTACGCAAAACATTTGATACGATTTCTTTTAAATTGTTTTAGTGCTATTGTTCCCAAACGCTCACAGTCTTTGAAAAGTCTTGAAATTTCTCTCTAAATGTAACTTTCGAGGCAATAAAAACAAATGAAATATTTGCAAGACGACTTGAGTTATATTTTACTGTTTAGACAACTTGAGTTATATTTTACTGTTTGGATTAAAATATTTCTGAATGAAACTAAAGAAACATCTGGTAATAATATAATTACAATTATCCTTAAGTTGATATCCGCTTATATTTTTATTACAGAGCAGGAGTGGCGCGTTTTTGAAGAGGCAGTTCAAATACTGACACCCTTTAACACAATGATCACAATCTTGTCCGGTGAAGAATCTGAATAAATTATGTTGGACAGTAAACTTTATCCCATTGATAGTCCACGTTTCTTTTGTTCCATTTTGAAGCTGCCTTAATATATTTTACATTAACTAAACCGATTAGAATAATAATTGACAAACCCTGTTTGCGATTAAACGAGAGTTTCTAGGAGAATTAAAGTATAAATGTTTACATTAGCTACTGAAAAGCTTTACTTCTGCATTAGTTTTGCAGTTAGATTGAATGTTATTAATTTGATCAATGACATAAAACTAATACGGCTTTCCACATATACTATGAGTTTCAAAACTAGAAAAAAAAATCTGTCAGCTAACGTAGCACTTTAAGCAACACAAAAAAGAGCCGAAGAAAGAGAGAGAGCTTGACATAAAAGAGAGATTAAACAACAACAAATTAGAATTTATTTTAAAAGATACGCGGACGTCAGCAGACTCGAATCACTACCTGATCCGATCAAAGGAATGCTCAGCGGAAAGTGTATGTCTGCGCCACAGCACAGTTACCGGAGGTCTCCGATTGAAAGCGCGCAAACAACCGCTCCGGAAAACCTAATCATAAGCAGCACTACACTGTAGAAATAAGATTTAAAATATAAAATAGGCATGAAGAGCTAAAATAGTTAAAATGGTGTAAAAGTTACGTACATGTAAATCTATTCAAAACACATATTGTGATAAACAGTGCTGAGATTCCTTTAACCTGCACTGTGCTGTAAACGACGCAGCGACTATGTCTTCAGAGGAAAGAAAGAGACGGAGAATAACTTTACTATCCCATTCGGAACCAGTGCTCGCGTTTATACAGGTACAATCGGGTGAAAAATCTTCTATCATGTCAATGAAACAAAGTTTCCATGTGTAATAATTTTTTCATTATTGAATTTGCACTGGAATCTAACACAGTAAACTTCCTATCACTTTCAAAAGTATTTAAATAAAATACATACAATGATATGAATAACAAACACTGGTGGTGCTGGTGGTGGTGGTCGTGGTCGTGGTGGTGGTAGTGGTAGTGGTAGTGGTAGTGGTAGTGGTAGTAGTAGTAGCAGTAGTAGTAATAGTAGTAGTAATAATATTGGTATAATAGATACCTGCAACACCGATTGGATTGTGTAGCATGAGATGTAGGTCCGATTTCGGCAACTACTGGCTATAATATTCACTTATAATTTCAATAGTATCTCAATCGTGTACATTGAGCTGGGGATCTATGAGGTATTTGTTATGATGCGAGCAACCTGGATTGTTATTAAAGTTTATTGTAATATAGGTAGTAGACCTTGGATTATAAGGTAAAGTACCCAAATAAGAGACACTTTTTTTTAACTGCTTATAAATGAGGATGGGAATAGATATTTTTAAACTGAATCAGTGGAATACATACAACATTTCGTCTATTTTTAGAATTGACAATACAAATTTAGTCAGTTTTTATTATTAAATTATAAAAAAAAGTAAAACTGAGTAATACTGATGTTTTGAAAAGGGTTTCCAAATAAGAGATACGTGTGTTATTTAAGTTTATTTTTGAACATGGACAAAAATTATCATCATTTGGCTGAAAATTGAAGCAATATATAACATTGTGAAGTCATATAGATACTTCAATAAATTCAGGAACATTTTAAAATTGAAGAGGTCAGTGCAACAGTGGTCTAACTCCTCTCAAGATAAATTCTGTTGTTTATTTGGCATTTTTCCAAGTGGAATTAAGATGGTTTAGGAAGAGAACACAAAGTCGGTCAAATCGGACATGAATGTACTAATCTAACTTAGGCTACTATTGCTAAAGTTAATATTTTGCTAGAGAAAGAAAAATGATAAAATATTAAATTTCGATCTCCATATTTTAGTTTTAAGTTGATTGCACTTATTTTGCCGGCCACTTTAATTGACACAATTCTTATTTCGCTGAATTGAGCAAGTTGAACAAACGAAAGGTTCATCATCAGTGCTGCAGTCTTCGTGTGCCCAACGACGACAGTTTTAACACTGAATCTATTTCTCTCCCTGAGCTCTGGTGTCCTCTGATAAAAATTCAGTGCAAAACAAGCACTCTCCACCATCATAATTTTCTCCATATTATTAATTAATTTCATTTCCACATCGGATTCTTCATCACTGGAGGAACTCAAGCAGTGCTTCTTGGACTGATTTTTTCTGTGATTTTTCTTGTTTTTCGAACAACTTCTTGCGAGCTCCGTCTTTTCTTTGATTTTCCTTATCTAAACTCTCATTTTTTTTTTCTGATCAGAACTGATATTATGATATCTCCTTTTCCTGCCCTGGATGACTTTACATGCGACTACCCATTGGTTGAAGTTTACGGCTCTTGAGGTGGTGGTTGTTGCTTCTGCTGCTGCTGCTGTTGCTGCTTCCGTAGACCTAACTGTGGTATAACCAAAGTCATCGTTTCTGGCGCGTGAAATAAGTAATGAGAACGTTGAGCGTGAGTAACTTATCTTTGCCATAGTCTGTGGGGATTAAAGCTGACAACTGTGACTCGCAGATTGCTTACGTCGCATCTGTTTAAATGGTACCAAAATCAGTCGAAGTGGCAAAGATGCCACTGAAATAGTAAAAATGGTGTAGTCAGTGGACTGGTAAATCTATTCAAAACACATCCCAGAAAACAAAGTGCGTGTATCTTGCCTTTGACAGTGCAGTGGGCAACAAGACTGACAACTGTGATTGGCAGATTGGAAAGTGACGTGTTGGATGTTACTGTTCTCAGCTACACTGGCAACAAGTGCTCACTGATTGGCTTTTCATACAGGAACACACGCCACAAAAATCGCTGGCACTGGCAATGAAACAAAGTTTCGATATTTAGACAGGTCCAACGAAATTTTCGAAATCAGGAATCACAATTAAATTTAATAGTTTTAATGATTACACAATATTTTTATTTGAAATGTATAGAGAATATTTACCAAATAAGAACTTATGTTTTGATCTTTAAGTAAGGTAAATATTGTCGGACTAGCTGATTTTAATTGATTTTAGTTATTGATATTATTGTCATCTCAATGAATAATTAATTTTAGTCATTAATAATGATAACTTAATCATTTTAATTAGTAATTTTTGTAATGAATAATTGAGGACAATGGATAATTAATGATTGACCTAAATCGTTTTAATTTTAATTAATAGTTCAATTAATCTTTCATTGGTGTTATGTTGCTGCTGGCAGACAAACTGACATGACTAGAAAATTAACTTTTCCTCTCAAAGGTGAGCATCATAATTTCTTTAAATATTTAAATAAGAGATACTATCTCTTAATAGGACCCCTAGGTATCTCTTATTAGGGAACGGAATCCCTTCGAATAAAATGAAATAGCTACCCAAGGTCATAAATTATTATCTTCCTTATTAGGGATCTACCTTATTGTACGTCAACATTTTACAGCAATTTTATAAAATTAATAATAAATTTGTTGTAGCTTACATTACCTGTTCATCTTCTGTCAACAAAAACCAGTAAAAAGTTCAAAGTGTGAAAAAAAACTTTTCCTGAATTTCACCTTGTTGCTTACTTTCAACTGCGGTTGAAGACAAAGAACACGATGTCTTAGAAGCACAAACATTGATTTACCATAGTGTCGAGAGATGGAAAATTATACCGGAGAAGTTAACAAGGTATCTCTTACTAGGGCACTGTCTCTTATTTGGGTGACAATAATCTTCTGTTTCCATGATAACATGGATGATGTCAGAGTTTACAGAAATACCTTTAATGTCAAACATTACAGTTTTCTCTTCTTTTGGGTCGAGTATTGACATTCCACGTCAAAAATTCATCACACGCAGATAATAAGGTCTGCAGAGAAATTAATGTATAATAAATTTATCGGTGTCCTTCGAGCTAGAACATAGAGGTGGATATAGAAATTGTGAAAGTAGTAGGCTAGGCGAAAAGGCCGTAACTCAATAACAGGATTTTAATGCGATCTTTGTCTGGTACAATTTGTAGTTGACCTCACAGAATTTGAACGCCCATCTCCAGTTTGGAATAAAGGCATTAGCCGCTCCAGGAATAATATAGTGGAAAGGGAACACAGACTAAGTATTTTAAGTGCCAAGTAATGCATATATTGCGACTATAGCGTATTGACTGCCAACTTGCATAATGCTGTTGGAGTAGTTCCATTTACTGACCATAATGAAGGTAATAAATTGAACACCCTGCCAAGAGACTGTAACTTCCCTAATAAAAGCTATAGCAGAAGTGTATGAGCTCTCAAGGAGCACACCACAATGCACAAAGAACAGATGTCTCTGTTGTGCAAATGAACCAAGAGGAACTTAGTGGTATAAATAGAAGGAGATTTGCAGGTGCGAGTCAGACAAACCTTAGTCGCTTATGACCACAACCACAGTTCAAATTTGACAGAGTGAGAAATTACCAAGCCAATAAATTTTACCTAAAAGCCACTCATTAAGGGGCAGAGTTATTTCAGGTGCTGAATGTCTATGATAAGAGCCTCTCAACCAATTTCCTTCCGCAGGGAGTCGTGCTAAGGGCACTTAGCCCGTATCAGTTAATTATAATCGCTCAAGAAGTGACTAAAAGCGTTTGAAATGTGGATATGGAGAAGAATGGAGCGTGCAAAACAGACAAACAAAATACGAAATGAAGAGCTCGGATGCGGGTTCGATCCCTGCTTGGGTCAGTTACCTTGCTGAATTTTCTCCGAGGTTTTCCTTAAGGGGTTAGGTCCAGCTTAAAGGAGTAAAATTTTGGAAATATTCAACTTTTTTTTTCCTCCATTACTGTATCTTGTACAATAATGAAAATGTGTAAAACACTGTCCTTCTGCTATGTGATAAACATATGTTTACGATTTTAAAAAATATTTATATATTTTTTTCAAAATTCAAAATTCACTGTACAGTGATGAAGCTTTTCCCTCATAACTCAAAAAGTATCCAAAATTCTGTGATGAAATTTTTTGTGTGTATTTATGCATGCCATATCTGCAATATGATACAAAATCACTTCTCTACCTTTGATAGATCGTCTGATAAAAAATAAATTCATTTTAAAAAATGGTCAAATATCTAATACAAAATAAAAAAAAAAATATTATTTATCAAGGAATTTAGTTGAAAGAGCATGATATTATAAACATGAGTTTCAGCAATAAAATAAAAGAGCGAGAATATGAAAAAAGTTAACAAGTTTATGAGTTATGAGGGAAATGCTTCATCACTGCACAGTGAACTTTGAATTTTGAAAAAAATATATATATAAATATTTTTTTATTTAAAAATATATTTTTTTTCATATAGCAGAAAGATAGTGTTTTACATATACCAATTTTCATTATTGTACAAGATACAGTAATGGAGGAAAAAGATGTTGAATATTTCCAAAAATTTTGCTGCTGTAAGCTGTACCTAACCCCATAACCGTAAGTCAAATATAATGTAATCTATGGCGAATCCTCGGCCCCATCTCGATATCAACAATCAAAATCGACGCTAAATAACCTAGTAGTTAATACAGCATCGTTAAATAACAGAATACAACTAAATTATTTCAATCATTTATTATCGTAATACACTGCTCTCTTAAATTGACTGGGCATATTGGGAATTCAATCAATGGCTTTCGCAAAACATGCTATGAAATGTTTCATATAAAACAATTTTTATATCGAAAAGGAAGCAAAAACGAGTAAAATTGTATTAACTTTTTTGTTTTGAATACCTCAAAGAATTCACTTTCATTCATTTAGTGTTCTGCCCAAGAGCAGGTCTTTCACTGGAAACCCAGCTTTCTCCAATCTTTCCTATTTTCTACCTCCCTCTTCGTTTCCTCATAAGATCCATATATCTTAATGTCGTGTATGATCTGATATCTTCTTCTATCCCGAACTCTTCTCCCGTTCACTATTCCTTCCAGTGCATTCTTCAGTAGGCAGTTTCTTGTCATCCAGTGACCCAACCAAATCCTTTTCCTCTTCTGATCAGTTTCAGCATCAGTCTTTTTTCACCCACTCTTTCCAACACAGCTTCATTCTTTATTCTGTATGCCCACTTCACATGTTTCATTCTTCTCCATATCCACATTTCAAATTCTTCTAGTCTCTTCTCTTCACTTCGTCGTGATGTTCATGTTTCTGCCCCATACAATGCCACACTCCATACAAAGCACTTCACTAGTGTCTTCCTTAGTTCCTTAGCTGAAAATGCTCCTTTTTCTATTAAAAGTTTCCTTGGCCATTGCTATCCTCCTTTTGACTTCTTGGCAGCAGCTCCTGTTACTGCTTATAGTACACTCAAACTATTTGAAGCTGTCCACTTGCTCTACTGCCTCATTTAGAATTAGCAAGTTTACCTCCTGTATTTTTTTTCCTATGACAAAGGTCTTCGTCTTATTTGTAGTTATCTTCGTCCCATACTGCTCACAGCTGTCATTTAACTCCAGTAGCATATATTTAGTATTATTTCCTCTTCTGCTAACAACGCCATATCATCAGCAAATCTTACGCACTTTATTCTTCTTCCTCCTACTATCACTTCTCCCATGTTATGAAAACAGTTCTTTACTAAATCCTCCAAGCAGATGTTGAACAGGGTAGGTGATAAAGGACATCCTTATCATACTCCTCTCCCAATTTCACTTCCTTCTGACAATAATAACCCTCTGAAATTAATGGGCATTACTTCCGGATCATCCTGCATAGAAATAAAAAAGCGAATTGATACGACGCTGTATCTTTATTGATCTCTGTAAATGTCACATTAGAATGTAGGTATCTTTTGGTATTCTAAATCTTTATCGATATTATTGTTATATTGTTTGTTTCATTGGATTTAAATTATTACATAATAAATATCAATAACGCAACTTTACACTTCAGAAAAAAAATATGTATAATTGCAATGATATAATGATTCGATTATTATGACTATTTCGTTTATATAACGCCATTCCTTTTTCGACCAATGAAGTGTAATTAAATTTTGATTTCCAACCAATCACAGTCACACTTTGCGATAATTTCTGCAGCTAGATTTATCGCTATCAATTTATCGCATGGTCGTTCTTTTGTTTAGTCGTTGTCGCCAACTGTTTCCCCGTAAATTCGTGATCATGAATACATTAAGATGCAACTACACGGTTAAACATTTGTTTCAACTCTAAAGCAATGAATGCAAGATTGATATTTAATATTAATAAATATATTTACGCAGTGAAGACCACGTTCAAAACGGCGCACCATGTAGACACAAAATCTTCATGCATTTTAATTGAACGTAACTTTTAAACTTGATTCTTTCAATATTCTTCCCAGATTGCACGCATACGCGATTGGAATACTGAACTGTGTAGATGCAGCTTTAGTTCCGTTACACACTACAGCGAGAATGCGTTCATCGAGCTATAAAAAATGCTTTCCTGTAGCACGAATAACGGTCGAAATAAGGCACAGCTGACATTGGTCCTACTCCCACAGGTAACTTAACCTATAATTGTAGCCTATAAAATTTGTATTTTGTGAATGAAATTAAACAATTAATAGGAAGTCAGATATTCAAATTTATGTAACATTATCGCATATCAAACACAAAGACCTTATATAATAATATATACAAGATCTTCGATCAAACTGCCTTCCGTATGGCATAATAAAATTCGTGTTTTAATTATTTGTACAGAGATGGCTTCACTATGTAGCAACATGTCTCGCGGTGAATACATAAGCATTCCTATATAGCTGTCCCCACACAGTTCTTAGTTTCTCGGTGTAGTGTGTAATGTAACGATGAAGTACTAAATAAAGTGCGAAATTCTACTTCCACATCTACATCTTCATCTTCCAATTCCATGTCCATTGTAGGCTATCTGAAAAAATTACATTCCTTCATTCAGATTTGATAACTGTGTTGTCAACAATTCTTCATTTAATTAATGTATTAACCCTTAGTACTCGCCTGATAGAAAGTTACATAAACACTCGCGTCGGGTCAATTTGACCCATTGACGCAAACTAAGATGTGGACGTGGATTCATGGCAAAATTATGGGGTAAATAAAATGTTTAAACTGAAGTAAGTGAAATACTTTTATTCTGAACTGTATACTATTTATATTGAACATAATCAAATACAATGAAATTTGTAAATCTCAACTTTAAAAAAGTGAAAACTATCTAAATACAATAAAATTTGTAAATCTCAACTAAAGAAAAATGAAAACATGACTTTGAAATCTTATAATCATACTGTTTCTTTACGAGGTGTGATTGAAAAATTTTAAGGTTAGGTTCATAATAATGGTACCTAAAGACTACTTCAGTCCTCTTCTGGAGGAATATACAAACTCCTACTATTATCCTAGATTTGGAAACATTCTTGAAAAATGTTGACTGGGTTTGTAATAAAAAATCACTGTACCTAAAGGTTACTGCAGTGAATCCCCTTCAGAGGGGTCCATTCTCAATTATTACATCGATTCCTACGATGTCACCGCAAACCAATAAGCACTGCTGGCTTCAGTCTTAAAACTTTTCAATGAGACATTGTAAAACAAAACAGTGCTTCATTTCTTGGCTTATTCTCCACATATTGTGCAAACAACTTTGCATTGAATTTTGCATACGTGTCCCAAACAAGCAGCACAGTGTGTCGAATGCTTATTATCATTTGTGCTAGGGCAGATATGATATCTCTTCCTTTTCTGGTGCACTTCTTGTTTCTTGATTTTGTTGTTCTTTCGGTGGCACTTCAATCTCTCCGTTAGGAATATTTTTATTCTTGCCCTGAGACTACGTGATACATGAGGATTACTCATTCTCCTGACGTTTTCCATAAGAAGTTCTTTAGCCAGGTCCTTCAGAAATATTCTTCTTTGTATCTTCTCTCTGGTATTCATCTTATAATAAACAACATATTAGTTGAGTGCTGAAACATTTATGAAATGGAAGAACACTGCCAGTGGCCACCTTCTTGTTCTACGTCCAACACTATAGTTGCTACACAATTAGTCGCATGAATCAACTCCACCCTTGGTACAGTTATAAAACGTCACAATTTCTGGCTTTTTGGAGGAACTTGTTGTCTTCATCTATGACATCGTCAAGCTTAGAAAGTTCCCCCACAGATTCACCATCGTCATTACTATTAGTGCATTACTGAGAATCGTATTCAACTCCCTTGCAATTTCTTCGTCTGTTACTAGTAATTCCCTCGACTTCGACTTCTCTGCAATTTCTTCGTCTGTTACTTACTTTCTTTGACATTCTTTTGAAAATAATAATAAAAAGAGCTGCATATACAGCTGAAATGAACGCGGAAAATGTGAAGAATATAATAATATAAAGCTTACATCAAATAATACTTACGCATAAATAAAGAAATCTCCTCAGTCATTCAGAAAATCTTCCTGCCTTTTAGAAGAACGCACACACTCGCGTCGGGTCAAATCACATATAAACAGCTGTTGGGGCTAAATGATAAACTCAACAATGACTACAGCCAGACCGTTTCAAAGATTTCAACAATAGAAGAAATTACACACCACCGGCCCTCTTCATATTACCTTCCAGCAAAGAAAACAGAGGAAAGAAAAAACACTCGAGTCATATAGACCCGACGCGAGTACTTAAGGGTTAATCAGGTTACTGTAATTATATTATAAGATTTTAAATTATATTAAGATTTCAGCAGAAAATGAAAATGTATTCATGTTATAGTAATGACAGGAAAGTGCTGTACATGTAATTAACATTGTTGAACCTGAATTCGCTTTTCCCAATTGGCATTACTGAATAATAACATCGAATTTCTTTATTGCAGTAATCGATATTCATCTATTTCAACTTCACAATGTCTGAATAGGTTAAGTATTCGTAAATGTACAATTATTAACATTTTGTGATCGAATTTTAGGGATATATTATTATACATTTTTATTTTATTCACGAAATAGTCCTAATAAATGTCACTCGAGGTCTGAGATTTCCCAGATAAATCTCAGGCCTCTCATGACATTACTACAGATCAGTTTTTCGTGTTTGCAAATTACAAATATTGCAGCCCGTCATGTGATTCAGTACATCATACAGAAATATCTTTTAGTATTTAGTATTTATTTATTTAACCTGGTAGAGGTAAGGCCGTCAGGCTTTCTCTGCCCCTCTACCAGGAGATTCCAACTATAATATGAAGAATAAATTTACAATTAGTAGTCCTATTAGATTTACAGGTACAATTACCAATGAAATTACAATATTAAATTTACAATT
Organism: Periplaneta americana; assembly: GCA_025594305.2. NCBI lineage: Eukaryota > Metazoa > Arthropoda > Insecta > Blattodea > Blattidae > Periplaneta > Periplaneta americana. The sequence continues at coordinate 177,958,405 of JAJSOF020000005.1, read as the reverse complement.
ACAATTACAATAAAAACCAAAGTACGAAAAGATTACATGACTAATGAAAGCTAGATAATTTGTCATAGAAAAACAAAGAATATTTTATATTTACTGAATTACAATTTAAACCTAGAATAACAAAATTGTATAGTGATGAAATTATCGGATATTGAAATATTTTGTGATAGATTAAGGAAACTATTTACAAGAAATCAATTACTGACCAAGTGCCTAGTAAGTTTGCGTTTGACTTAGTTTGCGTTTGCGTTTTACTTACTCAGTAGAGACCTTAGTCCTCCCAAATTATGATGAGAGTACTGAAAATTCGCTGACAGTATAAATGTCTCTTTGTCTTAAGGAAAGTTCGAATAAATGTATTCGTATCCACTTTCACAAAACAGAGAAGATTTATTTTTGGGTTAAATAGGCTATATTTTCAATAGAAAATTATTATGATGTAATAGTCGGAGCTTTGCATCCAGTAATAATCTTGATTTCCCGTATATGTACAGTAATAAGCCACATTAACGACATGGGAAGGAAACGTTTTATGCTTCGAGCTCGAGCGAACCTTCAAGTTTATGTTTTCTGTGCAAGCGAGATAGCTGATTGCAGAGAAAGGACAGGTTATTCAATTTTTTACGTATTTGGTTGCCAGAACATTCCGCACTGTGTTTATAATGTAAATATATATGTATCTCTAGTTCTACACCTAATATCCCAGAAATTTACCAGTGACCATACTACAACAAGCGACACGACGTAGTTTTAACAATTTAGTGGTTGTGTTGTTGCAGGGAATTGTATAATCTGGGAAATGGCCCGAAGTACTGTTTACTGTATAACACAGCGGCTGCAAGGTTGTGGCTGTTGATTATGCTAGGTTCTACTGCCTTCGGCTGATGTGAGCAATGTTTAACTTCATGCCAATGTGAGGAAAACACAACACGCTGAATTATTTTGCAATTCTGATTATAGGCCTATTAGTAGAATATTAATGACTAACATTTCAAAATTATCGCCGGAGGACAACGAATTGAAATTCGGTACAGAAAAAACATTATGCATGTAATATTTAATTCATTTGAACAATCAAATAAAACAAAGTTTAATAAAATAAAACAAAACAAAATAAATTAAAATAAAACAAAACAAAATAAAACAAAACAAAACAATAAAAATTACCAAAATCATTATATTTTATCTTAACTGGAATGCGTTTACATTTTTTATAAAAAAACAATTTTATTAGTTTTACTAAACAGTATTATATTTCGCTCCACAACCTTAGCATAGTGAGACTTATTGTTTTTATTTATTCTTAGAATTTTCTTGTTTTATTAAGGTTTAATTTCAATTTTAATGATATAATTTATTTTATGCTCGATCATGCCGAAATGTAGTAATTATACACCTGGTAGCAGCCCTTTAATGGACCTCATTAAAGTACACCCATTCATTAAAGTTCAGGTGTTCCGCCAATCAGAAAATACCATTGTAGCAATATGAAAGCGAAAAGTATCGATTATTCTCGGATATGCAATCGAAAGACAACTAGTTCTGTTACTATAATAATTAGCGTTAATTGTAAATAATATTCAAATAAATTCAATTTGTCATCTCGTTTTTCAGTGTCTAATTCAATTTCAAGGTTATATCAAGATTAATGTTTATTTTACTCTCTAGATTATATCAAGGTCAATGTCGACATTTGTTTCTTGGAAAAAATCAATACTTTCGCGTCTGAGCACATCTCACAATTTACGAGGTATTACACAAGGTCAGTTCCGCTCCTCAGTCAGATAAGAATAGCATGAATACTTATGAATAATTTCAAGTTAGAAATATGGACGAGCATAAAAAGTCGTATGAAACTTGACTATAATGGTAATTAAGACGCTCGTATGAAAATTATGAAACGAGCGCAAGCGCTCGTTTCATAAACACGCTCGCGTCTTAATTACTACCATTATAGGCTCGTTGCATAATGTACTATTATTGAATATGACATCGTTAAGCTTAAATTTAAGATCTATTGTTACAAGTTAGAATTTGTAATATAGTTATATTACCGGTTGTTCTGTATGACTGTGGAACTTGAACTCTCACCTTGAGAGAGGAACAGATATTAAGAATGTTAAAAAATAAGGTGCTTAGGAAAATATTTGGGGCCGCACGCATTGTATTCACCACCTAACATAATTAGGAACATTAAATCCAGACGTTTCAGATGGGCAGGACATGTAGTACTGACGACTGTCATATGCTCACAATAAAAACCATACCGTCCAGTAAATTGCATTTCCCAACAAAAGAAAACCATTAAAATCTTATGAAGTACCAAACTTAAAAACAAGCATTACTAATTTGACGACCAATGGTCTATGTATGCCAAATCCTTCACGACTCTTCAAATAGTTACTTACTTACTTACAAATGACTTTAAGAAAACTCGGAGATTCATTGCCGCCCTCTCATAAACCCGTCATCGGTCCCTATCCTGAACAAGATTAATCCAGTCCCTACCATCATATCCCACAGCCCTCAAATCAATTTTAATATTAGCCTCCCATTTACGTCTCAGCCTCCCCAAAGGTCTTTTCCTCTCAGGTCTCCCAATCAACACTTTATATGCATTTCGCCTATACGTGCTATAGTGCTACATGCCCTGTCCATCCCAAACGTCTGGATTCAGTGTTCCTAATTATGTCAGGTGAAGAATACAATGCGTGCAGTTCTGTGTTGTGTAACTATCTCCATTCTCCTGTAACTTCATCCCTCTTAGCCCCAAATATTTTCCTAAGCACCTTATTCTCAAACACCCTTAATCTCTGTTCCTCTCTCAAAGTGAGAGTCCAAGTTTCACAACCATACAGAAAAACCGGTAATATAACTGTTTTATAAATCCTAACTTTCAGATTTTTCGACAGCAGATTGGATGATAAACGTTTCTCAAACGAATAATAACACGCATTTCCCATACTTGTTCTGTGTTTAATTTCCTCTCGAGTATCATTCACATTTGTTACTGTTGTTCCCAGATATCTGAACTTCTCCACCTCTTCAAAAGATAAATTACCAACTTTTATATTTCCATTTCGTACAACATTCCCGTCACGAGACATAATCATATACTTTGTCTTTTCGGGATTTACTTCCAAACCTATCTCTTTACTTGCTTCAAGTAAAATTCCCGTGTTTTCCCTAATCGTTTGTAGATTTTCTCCTAACATATTCACGTCATCTGCATAGACAAGCAGCTGATGTAACCCGTTCAATTCCAAACCCTCTCTGTTATCCTGGACTTTCCTAATGGCATACTCTAGAGCAAAGTTAAAAAGTAAAGGTCATAGTGCATCTCCTTCCTTTAGCCCACAGTGAATTGGAAACTCATCTGACAGAAACTGATCTATACGAACTCTGCTGTACGTTTCACTGAGACACATTTTAATTAATCGAACTAGTTTCTTGGGAATACCAAATTCAATAAGAATAGCATATAAAACTTCCCTCTTAACCGAGTCATATGCCTTTTTGAAATCTATGAATAACTGGTGCATTGTACCCTTATACTCCCTTTTTATCTCCATTATCTGTCGAATACAAAATATCTGGTCAATAGTCGATCTATTACGCCTACAACCACACTTATGATCCCCAATAATTTCATCTACATATGGAGTTAATCTCCTCAAAAGAATATTGGACTAATCCTTACTAATAAAATTAACTGAAAGGCCTATACTGATACTGGTATATAAATTCAGAGGCACACCACTGCTGAGGTTAAAGCATTCGACGCCACTGTAGGGACGTGCGAACTCGGTCTTCCTGCAGGATTTATTTCTCACGCACCAGCACGTCCCGCGCAGACGCGGGCTTTAGAGTTCAGTTGGAATTGCTGCAGAGAGAAACGCCACCTCTGCACAGATATTGAAGAATGGACGCCGTAACGGCTCCTTTGAGGCCCTTCAAAGACGCGACTCGTAAACGCATCTCATTTTATTGTTGCGTCTCACGTCTCATTGCGTCACTTCGCTCCTCTGTCTTCATTCAGGGAGAAATTAGCGCATACCATATGAGAGCGTGAGAAAGAAGACTTCGTATGTAGATGTTTATGAATAATCCACTAAGGGCCGATGTATAAACCATTTAATCTTAGATCATAGGTTAAATTGATCCTCGTTCTAGCTGAACTTGGAATTTTGTGTTGTATAAAGTCTAATCTGAGATTAATTTTTCTTAAACTAAAGTCAACTTTGACTGAAGAAATTTCTCCGATTAAGTTAGATGATCCAAGTTCAGTTATTTCTTTTCTGTTTGGAATATACGAGTGACAGATTGTGCAAATAAAATATCCATTATTATTATTAATATTAATAGATATGGTAGGTATATTTATATATATTTGTTTTCAATTTCTTGCCTTAATACACAAACATTCTCATATTTTATAAGGCTCTATCGTGTTCAGCACTATGAAATAACATAACCTATAATTATATTATGTTTATAACAACCATTAATTATTAATGGATACATTCATAAATTTTCAATTAACTCTATTACTAAACGAAAATTGTCGTTTTATAAAGCTTTATTATGTTTAGCAGTATCAAACACCATAACATGACAACAATTTGGAGAACAGTCAACCTTCTTCTTATTGTCCGCCATTATTTACAATACACAAACCAGTGTCTCCAACAGAGTGTACGGAAAGTCGCCAAAAAAGTAATTGGAAAGTAGCTAGATTTCTCATTATCAACCAAGAAAGATTAAATTTTGTCAGTATGGGGTGCTAAAAAGGTCGCTAAATCCCTATTTAAGGAATATAAAAGTTAAAAGAAATTGTCGTTGAAAAAGGGTTAAAGTCGCTAGATTGGCAACACTGAACAAACCTGTACAAAATGGTCCGCGCATCACATACTTCACCTGTTTATGCAATGTTGCCAGATCCTTTTCACGTGAACTTAGACTGCATTTGAACCAAGGTAATTTGATCGCAGAAAAGTTTTGTACAATAGAAGTGTCTGAACTCTGTTCACTTTCCGATCTTCGATCAAAGTTGATCTTTAGTCAGGGAGTTTTAAAAATTGGGCCTAAGTGTTTTAATGTCTGTAGGCCTATTTTTCTTGCCGACAACAAAAGAAAATCTTTTCCGAATTGTAGACAGGTTCCGACGAATTTATAACTTAAAACATATATTTTGTAAGAGATCCGAAGATTCACTGATGTGAAGCAACGATCAGCATGGCTGACCGAGAAACGAGCTGGCCAGGTTCAAATGCTAGGCCTAGTTGGGACAAGTTCAGATTGCTTTTCTGATTGCATTGCTAGTTACATGACGATTCTTCACTTTTCTTATGTCCGATTAAGCGATAGCTGATGAAAGGTTTAAGAAGGGAAAATTTATACAGGGACATCACTTTATTTTTACTAACATTTTTAATATTAATCTGGCTATACCTTTGGATCAACGCCGTTTGCTACCCCCTTACACGACTGGAGTTCGATGATACTGGCGTAATATATAAACAAATCACTTTACTAGGTATAGGAGGAGAAAAGTAGTTCATTCATTTACGTAAACTAGGAAATATCGCGCTTTTGAGTTTGATCATTTTCATTAGGTTTTGTTTAATCAAAATACAGTATAGTATTACAATGAGTGTCTTTACTCACGAATTGAGCTGTCCATGGGGACTTATTCATTATGCAGTGTATATTATACTGTCTACAGCACATTACCGTACAATATAGAGAATGGAGTTAAATTGAAAAATAATCATAATATGGATATTTAAACACATTTTTGAAAATGTGGCCGTTCATTTCGATACAGGCTTCAGTTCTAATGTGCATATTATCGCACTATCGACTATTGTACCTAATCCCAATTACCAGTTTCGTCCTTCGTAACTAGTAACTCATGTTGAAATAATTCTGTACCTACTCTATAAAAGAGTACCTTACGTACTGTTCACTTCTGCCCGATCCGAAAATATAAAATTACTCAGACATACTATCTACGTCCGTCCAAGTGGTTATGCCCTAGAGTCGTAGAAAGGGAGAAAATCACGTGACAGTTAATTACTTAACTAGGCCCTTTTATTTAAGTTGTTTTAAACAGCTGTATAATATTACGTAGACGTCCAATTCCTAACAGAAATTAATGTTCTCATAAAAGAGCTAAGACGACAGCCCAGCCACTAGCTGGCGAATAAAAGCAGGTGGGGGAAACCGGGATACGACGTAGGCAAATGGACGACAGTATCTTTGCGAAAATGATTCAATATTGAAAGCTCTTTCGTCACTGGAAAACGCGAACATATTTTTGGATCGTACTGTTACTATGATCGTAAGGCTACTATGACTGTATATGCGGTGTTGGATCTGTGTGCAGGACGGTTGAACTTCATTAGTAGAAGGGGTGGGAGTGAAGTACATTAAAAAACTCAGGTACAATAAAAATTGAAGTAAAAATAAAATGATGTTCCTGTATATGGAAACTACACTCGTGGAAGAAACTCAGCTGCAGTTTATGTCTGCTAAAATTAGAAGCGTCAATGCCACTGGGATGTATTCATCTTGCAACTTCAATTTCGGTTATTTGTATGGTATGAAATGTATTCAAATATCTATTTCTGTACAACAGCAAACAATCTTGGTGTAGAAATTTATAAGAATAATTCTGCAAGTCGGATAAGTACAATTCAAGTAAAAAGAGGCAAGTGCAGTATTAGATAACAATAGCGATATTTTACTCCATGTTGGCACAGTACCGAAAATAAGAACGTAATATTTCTTCGTGTGTAGCTTTCTAGCAAGGATAAGAGTCACAGTAGATTTCTAAAACGGATCACGAACAAGCATTTGATAGGAAAGAAAAGAGGCTACTAAGAGTAAGGGAGTGTGATTCATTGCTTTCAACTTAGAAATAGCTATTGTAGTGTTATTATTCATACCAATATCATGGCGTTTTGGAGCCACGCCATATACATATATAGTGTATGTATGTATGTATGTATGTATGTATGTATGTATGTATGTATGTATGTATGTATGTATGTATGTATGTATGTAAAGTGAACCATAAGTAATGTTATTAATTTCAGGAGGTTATCTTATTAGATTGTATTAATGTTATAATACTTCTTGAATAAAATGTTTTATAAAAAAATATACTCGTATTTCAATCGCTAATATCTCGAAACAGGTTTTTGGCGCTTGGTCTATTTATTAGATATTTCAAATCTAAAATTTTAATACAATTTTTCATGGTTTTGTATTCCTTTCGAGATAAAAATAGTTTTTATATGAAACATTTCATAGTGTGTTTTGAGAAAGGCATTGATTTTATTCCTAATATGCTAAGTCAATTTTTCATTTCAGAGAGCATTGTATTATGATGATAAATGATTCAAAGAATTTTAGTTTTGTCCTTTAGATGTGCAGAAATTTGGTCCGAACAAATGTATTCTTTCGTTCTGAAAAGGAATTTTAAACATACATCTTGATTACACAACTTTTAGCACTGTATCACTTCGGAATATGTATGATAAGACTTTCTTGTGTTAAATTCTAACGTACCTTGTTCACATGTTTCGACCTTTTATGGGTCATCCTCAGAATTGGTCGTTGTTGGTCTTGGCGCCTTTTGTTTACTTTCCTGTGGGGGTGAGTTCGTGTGGTGTAATGTAGAGTCAAAGAATGTGTGCACACGAACACAAAAACAAGAGGCGCCAAGACCAACAACGGCCAGTTCTGAGGATGACCCATAGAAGGTCGACACATGTAAACAAGGTACGTTAGAATTTAACGCAAGAAAGTCTTATCATAAATATTCCGAAGGAATTTTAAAGCGTAGGATTTCGTTCATATACCTAAATGTTGAAACAGAGTAGGCTATAAAACACACCCTTCTCTTACATCATCATCATCATCATCATCATCTTCATCACGGCATAAGCCTTGTGGCTCGTTCCGTCTTCAAGAAAACTGATCCGACCATCTCATCCGTGGCCTGCCGACATTTCTTCTACCTACAGGTTTATACTATATCTTATTTGTGGTATACGAGCTTCATCCATTCTTTGTATATGATCTTGCCATCTTTGTCTGTATTCAATGGTTGTTTCATTTAGACTCTGAATTTCCAATTCTTTTCTCATATCTTCATTTCTCTTTTTGTCTATGAGTCTATAACCTGCCACCTGTCTAAAAAATTTCATCTCAGCAACCTCTATTTTCTTCTGTCGTGAGATAGTCAAGACCCAACTTTCACACCCATAAAGCAAGGTTGGGATCGCCATTACTTTGTAAAGTTTTAACAGTGTTGCTCTATTACAATTTTTAAAAGTTCTTTTTATTGTACCACATATTGTTTGGAATTTGTTTAATTTATTTTGCACATCTCTATTGCCGGTTTATGACACAATGTAACCAAGATAATTAAAATCACTTTGTTGTCGGATGGGCTTATTATTTATGCAAATTTTTGCTCTTAACAGATCTCTTCCTCTAAGAGCCATTATTTTCGTTTTTCCACATGAGATTTGAAGATTATATTCATTTGTAATATTATTTAATTCATGTATGGCTCTTTGTAAATTATCTTCCGAATCTGCAATTAAGATCTGGTCGTCAGCAAACAACAGTGTATCAATATTTCTCCCTTTTATTTTAAATGTGTTTTAAGCATAGTCTGCCATCGTACAACTGCGTCATTAATAAATATATTAAATAGGGTAGGCGATAGTGGACACCCTTATCGTACTCCTAAATTAATCTCTAATAAATTATCCTCTTCTATGGATTTCTCCAATTTAAACTTCGTATTTGTATACATACCCTTCTCTTACACCCTGATTTATTATTACAGTAGAGCCTCTATTATCCGTGGTAATGAAGGGGATGGGGTGAACGGTTAATCGAAAAATCGGATAATCCGTACCATAAAAAATTTTCCTAAACTAAGTACATAATATTTTCGTAATTTCCTCCATGGTCTTTTCTTTTAATACACTAGGTACTGGATCAGAAGTTCACTAATTTAAGTCTATTTTTTTTACAATTCATATTTGATTTTCCGATAAGTCAGTTATTAAAACATTATTTATATTACTTAAGTCTGGTTTTCAACGACGGGTTTTTAATGGCCAAGGAAACTCCTTATGACGACTGTCTGTGGAAAGATAGGAATAGTAGAGATCTCATGCTGTAGATTTACAAATTTTGTACAGTTTATATTTTGTTTTTCATTAGCCTAAATCGCGCAGAGTTGTAATTCGTATTTCGTTTTGTAATGTGAGATGAACCACATTTTCTCTTTTCCCAAACCACTCATTTATTTGCACATTTTTCCATAATACAACATGTTTTCTTTTGACACTTGTATTTTGCATAGATATTAAACAGTACGGCCACTCAAAGAGTAGGCTATAATGCGTAAGGGTAAAGGTTTGTAAAAAACACTCTGTAGAAAAAATTCATACTAATATAATGTACAGTACTTCATATTTTTTTCTGCGAGAGAGAAAGACAGTCGAATAATCCACTAATCGGTTAATAGGGTGACGGATAATCGGGGTTCTACTGTATATGTAATTAGCTAAGTTGAACTTGAAACATGTGTCATTGCAGAAACTTCTTAGGCCCGATTGTATACACCATTTAATCTTAGATCAGAGGTTAAATTGATCCTTGTTTCAGCTGAACTTGAAATTTTGTGTTGTATAAAGTCTAATCTGAGATTAATTTGCCTCAAACTAAAGTCAACTTTGACTGAAGAAATTTCTCCGATTAAGTTAGATAATCCAAGTTCAGTTACTTCTTTTTTCTTTGAAATATACGAGTGACAGATTGTGCAAATAAAATATCCATTATTATTAATATTAATAGATATGTTAGGTACATTTATATATATTTATTTCAATTTCTTGCCTTAATACACAAACGTTCTTATATTTTATAAGGCTCTATCGTGTTCAGCAGTATCAAATAACATAACCTATAATTATATTATGTTTATAACAACCATTAATTTTTAATGGATATGATAGGTACATTCATAAATGTTCAATTAACTGTATTACTAAACGAAAATTGTCGTTTTATTAAGCCTTATTATGTTTAGCAGTATCAAACACCATAACATGATAACAACTTGGAGAACAGTCAACCTTCTTCTTATTGTCCGCCATTATTTACAATACACAAACCAGTGTCTCCAACAGAGTGTACGGAAAGTCGCCAAAAAGTAATCGGAAAGTAGCTAGATTTCTCATTACCAACCAAGAAAGATTAAATTTTATCAGTATGGGGTGCTAAAAAGGTCGCTAAATTCCTATTTAAGCAATACTCGTATAAAAGTTAAAAGAAATTGTTGTTGAAAAAGAGTTAAAATCGCTAGATTGGCAACACTGAACAAACCTGTATAACATGGTCCGCGCATCACGTATTTCACCTGTTTATGCGATGTTGCCAAATCCTTTTCACGTGAACTTAGATTGCATTTGAACCAAGGTAATTTGATCGCAGAAAAGTTTTATACAATAGAAGAAGTGTCTGAACTCGGTTTACTTTTCGATCTTCGATCAAAGTTGATCTTTAGTCAGGGAGTTTTATACAATTAGGCCTTAGACATGTCATTAAATGAACTGGATATTCATATTTTCCCGTTCTATTGGGTAGTTTTTCTATCTTATCAAAGTCCTTCTCTAAATCTATAAATACAAAAAAGTTGGTAGATTATCAAAACTCCAAAGCTTATACCGGTACTGTGTTCCTTAACATGAAGAGAAGCAAATGAACAAGTACGAAAATTAAAACCGTTACTTCATAAATCTTCCGTAGATCACATGTGTTTTACGTACCCCTTTTCTTTCATGCGTAGTCAGCAATCGCTAAAAAATCCCGGCTTTTTATACCACACAACAGTAAAGTGCTATAAACGTGGACTGTCGTAAAGAGTTCGTCTGTTTATAGAGACCGTCCAGGGACTGTCTGCTCCGTAGCAGTATTATTGGATTAGGGTTGTAGGATTAATCATTTGAATGTATGTATTCAAAGCCATTAATTGTTTGAACATGACCTCACGGAATATAAGCTGCCATACGTCTATCCGGGTGATGCAGCGGCTTCCATTCATCAAGTATTGATTCTCTAAACTAGCTTCTGAGGTCACCCGCGGAACAATTAGCATCCCTCAGCCTCAAGATCAAGGCTCCAGGTCTCCTTCTCTACAAGTAGATTCAAGTCGTGACTGCCGAGGGAGAGTTTCGAAACAATCTTCTAATTACTTCGGGTCATTTAGGGGGAACTTGGGTTATAATGTAGGTTAGCCTTAAAAGTAAAGTATATATGAAGTAATATTAAAAGAAGTGAGTAAAGGAAACAAATTGTAACACAAGAAGTAAAATTATAAGAATTGAATAAAGGAAACACCCGAACAGAAGAAATAACATTAATAGAAGTGAAGAAGGAAAACAAATTCTACCATAAGAAGTAATATTACAAGAAATGAATAAAGAAAACAATTCTTAATGCAGGAAGTAATATTGAAACAAGTGAATAAAGAAAAATTTTAATACAAGAAGTAATATTAAAAGATGTGCATAGAGGAAAAAAATCCTACCATAAGAATTAATATTAAATGAAGGAAATAAAGGAAAGAAATCATAATAGAAGAAATAATATTAAAATAAATGATTAAAGGAAACAAATTTGATACAAGAAGTAATATTAAAAGAAGTGAATAAAGGAAACAAATCTTAAAACAAGAAGTAATATTAAAATAAGTGAATAAAGAAAACAAATCTTAATAGAAGGAGTAATATTAAAAGATGTGAATAAAAAAACAAATCTTAATACAAGAAGTAATATTAAAAGATATGAATAGAGGGGAAAAAATCCTACCATAAGAATTAATATTAAATAAAGGGAATAAAAGAAACAAATCATAATATAAGAAATAATATTAAAATAAATGATTAAAGGAAATAAATTTGATACAAGAAGTAATATTAAAAGAAGTGAATAGAAGAAACAAATCTTAATAGAAGTAATATTAAAAGAAGTGAATAAAGAAAACAAATATTAATACAAGAAGTAATATTAAAAGAAGTGAATACAGGAAACAAATCCTACTACAAGAATTAATATTAAAAGACGGGAATAAAAAAAACAAATCATATGTAACATATGAGGAGACAAAGAAGAAGGCAGAAAATAGGAAAGACTGGAGAATGCTGGGTTTGCAGTGAAATACCAACCAGAACACGATGATGAATGAATGAATGAATGAATGAATGAATGAAATAATATTAAAAGAAATAATTAAAGAAAACACATCTTAATTCAAAAAGTACTATGAAAAGAAGTGAATAAAGGAAACAAATTCTACCACAAGAAGCAATATTAAAAGAAGGGAATAAAGGAAACAAATTTGTTGCAAGAAGTAATATGAAAAGAAGTGAATAAAGAAAAAGATATCTTAAGAGTAAATAAATATTAAAAGAAGTGAATAAGCAAAAGAAATCCTTACAGAATACCGGTAAGTAATTTAAAAGAAGGTAATAAAGCAAAATATAATCCTATACGAAGAAGTATTATTCAAATAAGTGAATAAAGCAACACATTCCAGTGAATAATGTAAACATATCCTACAGACTAAAGCAAATATATCCCAACCGAAGAGTAGTTTTAAAAGAAGTGAATAAAGCAAATATATCCTAAACGAAGAAGTAATATTAAAAGAAGTCAACATATCCTAGTGAATAATGTAAACGGTATTCTAGTGAATAAAGCAAATATATCCTAACAGAAGAAGTATTATTACAAAGTGAATAAAGTAAACATATCCTAACAAAAGAGGTAACAATAAAAGAATTTAATGAAGGAAATAAATCCTAACAGAAGAAGACATACTGCTAAAATAATTGAATAAAGGAACGTCCTAACAGAAGAAGTAATATTAAAAGAAGCGGATAAAGGAAACAAATACTAACAAAAGAAGTAACATTAAGATAATTTAATAAATTAGTCCTAACAGGAGACATACAATAAAATAATTGAATAAAGGAAACATCCTAACAGAAGACGTAACATTAAAAGAAGCGGATAAAGGAAACAAATACTAACAGAAGAAGTAACATCAAGATAACACTGGTCAACAATGAAAATGTTGCTTGCTCAAAAATAGGTAATTCTTATGTATATCCATCTACTGAATTAAAAAATCGCCATAAAAATGACATATTAGCTCTTGCTTTGTAGATAAAGTGACATTTCATTTTTTAGAGTCAACATTTTCAGTTTGGGGGAAATTTTGTTTTTGGAGTTGGCACACCTGTCAAATAACAAAACACAAATGTTCTTCAGCTGTTTGTAAGTTACGAACATAGATATTGTTGCTGTCACTGTGAATTTCATATTGTTTCTGCTGTAATTAATGCAGAATTTCTGGTTTGGAAGTGTTTTTAAAGCGTAAAATTTGTAAAAATGCCACGAAAATTGTGTGTTTGAAGTAGGAATTGAAGACAGTGTGGAACAAGGAGAAGAACCCAACAAGCCTTCCACATCCCAGGATCCTGATTTTGAGGAAAAAATATGATAAACAGCACAGACTGAGTCAAGCGGAATTGAATGATCTCATTAGAGACCTTGACCTGTCGAAGGAGAAGGCAGAAATTCTAGGGTCTAGACTACAGCAATGGAATTTTCTCGAACGTGATGTCAGGGTCTCACAGTACAGACAACGTGACAGGGATCTGTTTCCCCCTTTTTTTAGAAGAAAAACAATCTTGTTTGCTGCGACATTAATGGCTTGATGAAATGTTTGAATTTGAACCATGATCCAATTGAATGGAGGCTATTCATAGACTCCTCCAAGCTTAGTTTGAAAGCTGTATTACTTCACAATGGCAACCGTCTCCCTTCTATTCCTGTTGGTCATGGAGTTCACATGAAGGAGATTTATGCAAATATGACAGCCCTCTTCGACTCAATCGAATATTATGAACACAAGTGGAAAATCTGTGGTGATCTAAAGCTCATTGTTGTACTCTTAGGAATGCAACTGGGGTACACAAAATATTGCTGCTTTTTATGTATTTGGGACAGCAGGGATAGGAAATCACATTATATTCAGGCAGACTGGTCTGCAAGAAATCATAACCCTAGCGAGAAAAATGTTGTTGCCGAGCCTCTCGTGGACCCAAAAGATGTTCTTCTTCCACCCCTGCATATTAAGCTGGGTTTGATAAAATATTTTGTCATAGGTATGAACCAAGAAGGACAGGCCTTTAAGTACGTAAGAGAGAGATTTCCGAAATTAAGTGATGCCAAAGTCAAGGAAGGTATTTTTGTCGGGCAACAAATTCGAGAACTTGTAAAGGATCCTGCATTTGACCAGGTTTTGGAGAGGAAAGAAAAGGAAATTTGGGAAGCCTTCAAGGGAGTTATTCATACCCAACCATCTGCCAGGTATTCTCCGATAAATTTAGAACTCTTAGAATGTAACTGCCATTTAAAAAAAAAATAAATGCACTTTCAATGTTGTTGGCATATGTAATTAAAATGTATCGTTTTCTCTTAATCCGTTAAACTGAAATACTTCCACCTATTGTGTATCACAGAAACTAGAGCTAAGAAAAATTTTTCATTGCCATATTCGTTTTCTCAACCCAAAATTAGTAAGAATTGACTTATGAAGTGCAAGAAACATTCAATTTTTTTTTTTTTTGTTGGCCAGTGTAATTTAATAAATGAGTCCTAACAGAAGACATGCAATAAAGTAACTGAATAAAGGAAACATCCTAACAGAAGAAGTAATATTAACAGAAGTGGATAAAGGAAACAAATCCTAACAGAGGAAGTAATATTAAAAGATGTAAATGAAGGAAACAAATCTTAACAGAGAGAGTAATATTGAAAGAATAAAAAAGGAAATAAATCCTAACAGAGGAAGTAATATTAAAAGATGTAAATGAAGGAAAAAAATCTTAACAGAGAGAGTAATATTGAAAGAATAAAAAAGGAAACAAATCCTAACAGAGGAAGTAATATTAAAAGACGTAAATGAAGGAAACAAATCTTAACAGAGAGAGTAATATTGAAAGAATAAAAAGGGAAACAAATCCTAACAGAGGAAGTAATATTAAAAGATGTGAATGAAGGAAACAAATCTTAACAGAGAGAGTAATATTGAAAGAATAAAAAAGGAAATAAATCCTAACAGAGGAAGTAATATTAAAAGATGTAAATGAAGGAAACAAATCTTAACAGAGAGAGTAATATTGAAAGAATAAAAAAGGAAACAAATCCTAACAGAGGAAGTAATATTAAAAGACGTAAATGAAGGAAACAAATCTTAACAGAGAGAGTAATATTCAAAGAATAAAAAGGGAAACAAATCCTATCAGAGGAAGTAATATTAAAAGATGTAAATGAAGGAAACAAATCTTAACAGAGAGAGAGAGTAATATTGAAAGAATAAAAAAGGAAATAAATCCTAACAGAGGAAGTAATATTAAAAGATGTAAATGAAGGAAACAAATCTTAACAGAGAGAGAGTAATATTGAAAGAATAAAAAAGGAAATAAATCCTAACAGAGGAAGTAATATTAAAAGATGTAAATGAAGGAAACAAATCTTAACAGAGAGAGTAATAATGAAAGAATAAAAAAGGAAACAAATCCTAACAGAGGAAGTAATATTAAAATAAATAAAAGAGAGACAAGTCAGAACAGACGTAATTTAAAACTACTGAATAAAGGGAACAAGTCCAAACAGAAAGAATAAGACTGTAAGAAATGATAATCATCTCACGCTTTTTTCGTTCAGTCCCTGATATGGACATATTTTTCATCAAAGTTCTTCTCAACAATGTAATTTCACTCACTGGTTTTGAATATGTAACATCACAACATTACACAGAGGAAGCAATGCCAGCGGAAGCCCTACTTTTTCCGAGTATGCATTAATTCGCGTAAATTGATATAAAACATAAACACCAACAACTTCGTTAAACGATAACATAATTATCTACGCAACCCACAAAGCCCATTTGAAAAGTCCACCTGGCATTGGGTCCCTATCCACCATAAAAAAATTAATGTAAGTTATATATTTGACGGTAATTATTTTAAATTGGCAATTATACTTTTACCACGTGATACTACTTTTGACCAGTAAAACGGTACGGATCGACGTGTTTGAAGCAATTATGGGTGCTTATCCTATAAATTTTATCACCTCCCTAGCATTGGTTTTTTATCACCTCCATAGCATATGTTTGATTTTATCACTTTCCTAGCATTTGTTTGTTTTTTTTTTGTTTGCCAACATTGTACTTTCAATAATAATTGTACCTCTTAAAATGAACATTTTTATTTCATCATTTTTAATTAAAACTTTTTGTATGTTGATAAGTAAATGATAGCTATATGACCGGAGGTCAATGCTGTCATTCAACATTGTAACGCACTGCAACCAAATAAATAAATTGTAAATTGTAATTAAAACTTTTCTACCATATCTTGTTTATATTATTTAGGTTATGTTATAGCTTCTGCTGTATGAGATCATGGGTAGTCAGTTACGTATCAGAGATTGTTAAATATATTTTGATAACTGAAATGGAATGCAACTGTTTTAATAAAAATGAAACTGAATCAACAAAGCCTTCTTGACTAGTAATCGTCTATACGCTTCAATGAAGATTGTATGGTTGGCATAACTGGTAACAAGAGAACAGCTAATCATGACACACTACTGCCATCTAACGGAATATTTGTAATGATGAGATGGTACAATCACAGCAGACTTGATGCTCGCTTCGCTTCTCCTTTACATTTTCAAGACAATATATTAGTAAGTCAATTAATATTTTATTGTATTAGAGTAAACTAAACTACTTTATTTTTTCTAATCTGTATATACTTTCTTATAATCGTGTAACAGTCAATTAAATACCACTCTAGTTATGATTTTCTCTAGATAAATTAAGATCTTTAGTGAGATAATTGTTGATGAAAAAGTATATATTAAGTAATAATTTTATATGTCTTGGTTTATCTATAATAAAATTCGACATTAACCACTTCCCTGATTAACCCGAGTTAACTCGGGTTGCTAACTTGTGTCAAAATTTATTAACCCGAGTTAACTCGTTTGAGTCCCATTTACGCTGCTAAGGATTATATCCCGAATATATACGTTTCCATTCTTTCATTAAACTTTTCCTCATTAGATGGCTACAGAAGTTAGTGATATTGCTATATCTGGTGATGTTTTTTGTACTTCTTCCTTGCGAGTGGAATTCTATGCTCATATAGCATTCACACACAGTAGTGAGTAGATGCTAGTTAGTTTTGGCGGTTTCTGTTTGTGTTTAGTGTTTTTTGTGCTGTTTTGTGTAAAGATGGATCAAGTTAGTGGTTCGGAAACTTTTGATCGGAATATATTCCTGTAGAAGATTAGAAATGAAACATCGGTATCAGAAGACGAAGTTATAGACCAACAAACAAATTCAGATTAGTTGATGTCGAGTCTTTTCGACAGTGGTTTGAATAGAAGACATCTGGCACCATTTCTTCTGCATCTCCGAGGTCCCCATTTCCTGAAATTTTAACATTGTTTCTGATAACGATAATTCTCAATTTTTTTAATTATTCTTAATAATGACCTCATGAACATTATATTCGAGGAGACGAATCGGCATGCTAATAAGTGTTCACAGAATGCTGAAAATAATTCGTGGCGGCCTACTACAGACTCTGAAATACGTGTACTTTTGGGCATAGTGATACTGCAGAACATTATTCACAAACCTGAAGAACAGATGTACTGGTACACATATTCAATGACTGCTACACCATTCTTCCCAAAACGCTCTCATATAGGAGAGCAGATACTACTGTCCGGATGCAATGTGCCACTGTGCGTAATACGCTGCTTTCGAGCCTATCACACGTCAAGCAACATTTAACGCCTTGATAACAGCACTGGTATTGTACCTCATAAATTAATCCATAGAAAAAAAAAACATAAGTTGGTAAATAGTTCAGGAGAAAATCAAAGTGGGACAACTACCAGAGCTGGAATCAAGGTGCACGAGATAACTCGGGATAATAATTCAGGTATGAATGTATGTCTATTTCATAGTGATTTTTAGGTATGTAAGAAAATTAGTGATATACAGTGATTCTGCAATATTAATTGACCTCTTTACGAAAATAAAAAAATATGACACTTTTTTTCGCAGAACTGGTAAAATACAGACGTGGACAAATTATTAACAAAATTGACGATTTTTATGATAATTCTGTGTACAAAATTTGACTTTTCAATTTAGACTACAGTTGACAATTTTGCAGATTTCTATCATTACAATAGATAGAAATATGCAAAAATGTCAACTGTAGTTTAAATTGAAGAGTCAAATTTTGTAAGAATATATAATAAACATCTTCATATTTTGCTAATAATTTGTAAATATGAAAAAATGTCAACTGCAGTTTAAATTGAAGAGTCAAATTTTGTAAAAGTATAAAATAAAAATCTTCAGTTTTGCTAATAATTTTGAAATATCCAAAATGTAAACTGTAGTCCAAATTGAAGAGTCAAATTTTGTAAAAATATATAATAAAAATCTTCAGTTTTGCTATTAATTTGTAAATATGCAAAAATATCAAATGTAGTT
Source organism: Periplaneta americana (assembly GCA_025594305.2). Classification (NCBI taxonomy): domain Eukaryota; kingdom Metazoa; phylum Arthropoda; class Insecta; order Blattodea; family Blattidae; genus Periplaneta; species Periplaneta americana. The sequence goes on along the minus strand of JAJSOF020000005.1, from coordinate 177,939,717 downwards.
CAAATTGAAGAGTCAAATTTTGTAAAAAAAATTATGCAATACAAATCTTCAATTTTGCTAATAATTTAGAAATACGCAAAAATATCAACTGTAGTCTAAGCTGAAGAATCCTATTTTGTAAAAATATGTAATAAAAATCTTCAATTTTGCTAATAATTTGTCCACGTCTGTATATATAGTATGGGAAGAGGTTAAAGAAAATAATAAAACAGTATTGGTTATTCTCACTAATAGAACTCAAATTCCAACTTCTCCTGGACTCCCTGTAGATGCTATTATTGATTCTAGACAAAAAGAAAAAAACAGTTCTTTTATTTCAGAGAAAAAGATGGAGTTTGTGCAATCACAAAGACGTCAGGATATGTAATATACAACAAAGGAAGCGCACTTGATGTCAGACACAGGAGCAGGTCGAGATCGTTTGGTCGCATATTATGAATGAAGTCTCATTACACCAAGCTCTTCTTGATGATTTAGATGGTAGGAGACCATTGAAAAGACCTTGACTTCCTTTGAGAGATCAAGTGTCCAGGGTCTACAGCAAGTCCGTAAAATAAAAAAGAAGCAAACTTCTTCTGGAGAGTTTCACAAACCTAGTGAGCAAGACAAAAATAATTTGTTGTCATCAATCTTCAGCAGTGTACGAGTAATTATCCATCAATCAGTGATTACTGTTCATTTATTGCCTTCCCTATAACATTATACTAAATTTAGAGTGAGATTACGTTTTTAGATCCGCCATGAGAGAATGAGAATTAAAATATGTAATTACTTACTTATAAATGGCTTTTAGAGAACTCGGAGGTTCATTGCCACCTTCAAATAAACCGGCCATCGGTCCCTATCCTGAGCAAGATTAATCCAGTCCCTACAATCATATCTCACCTTCCTCAAATCCATTTTTATAGTATCCTCCTGTCTAGGTCTCGGCCTTCCCAAAGGTCTTTTATCTCTGGGGTATCCCTACTAACACTCTATATGCATTTCTGAGTTCACCCATACGTGCTACATGCCCTACCCATCTCAAACGTCTGCATTTAATGTTCCTAACTATGTTAGGTGAAGAATACAATGTAGGCAGTTCTGCGTTGTGTAACTTTCTCCATTCTCCTCTAACTCCATCCCTCTTAGCTCCAAATATTTTCCTAAGCACCTTATTCTCGAACACTCTTAAACTCTGTTTCTCGTTGAACGCATACAGAATAACCGGTAATATAACTGTTTTATAAATTCCAACTTTCAGTTTTTTTGAAACCAACCGAATAATAGCAGGTATTTCCCATAGGCTATTTATTCTTCGTTTAATTTCTTCTCGACTGTCATTTATATCTGTTTGTTGCTGGAAATAGATGTCTTCGGCAATTCTTTGTATTACTTATTCAAATAAAAATAACTAAATACAAGTACTTAAGTTACTCTCGAGTTTCACTGTTTTGGTAACGACGGATATATATTCTTCTTGACTGTCATTTATATCTGTTGCTGTTCTTCCAAGGTATTTAATTAATAAAACACTACATGCTTTAAATAATTAAATGGAAATAGACGTCTTGTATTACATATTCAAATAAAAATAACTAAATACAGGTACTTCAGTTTCTCTCGAGTTTCACTGTTTTGATAACGGCGAATATATCCTCTTCTTGACTGTCATTTGTATCTGTTGCTGTTGCTTAAAGGTATTTGAATTAATAAAACACTATATGCTTTAAATACATACTAGGTTCAAAAAGTTCCCGGAATTTGCTAGCATCATAGAAACAACGTACCTTAAACACTATTCTACAGCATTCCCTTCAAAATAGTTGCCTTCCGCAACAATACACTTTTGCCAACGCGTGTAGAGTTCCTGGAAGCAGGCCTGGAAGCCATTTTGTGAAACCCGTCTTAGTGCTCTCGTCGCGTTTGCGATAACCTCTTCAGCATTGAATCTCCGTCCTTTCAGATGACTTTTCAGACGGGGAAACAGAAAGTAATCAGGTGGTGAGAGATCAGGAGAGTATGGTGGGTGATCCAAAGCAGTTATGTTGTGCCTGGCAAGAAAATTCTTTACAATAATTGTGCGATCAGCAGGTGCATTGTCATGCATAAGGAACCAGTTGTTTTCTACCCACTTTTCTGGACGTTTCCTTCTCACTGCGTCCCAGAGGTGACGGAGGGTTTCTACGTACAATTCTTTCGTTACAGTACGACCTTCTGGAATGAACTCATGGTGCATGAGACCCTGAGAGTCGAAGAAAACTTCCAACATAACTTTGCTTTAAGTGTGCTTAAATGCGACAGGCTCATGACAGTAGATTCACTGGCATGAAAAAGAACTCCTGCGGGACAAAATTCCGGCACATCCGGCGATGCTGATATAACCTCTGCAGTTGCGAGCGTCGTTAAATAAAACATAACATTTAAAATAACTTTGCCTTTGGAAGTGTCCCTAGGAAATATTTGCTTCCGAGGAGATGTTTTCGATTTCCACTCAGATGACTGTCGTTTAGGGACTGGGTCGTACAAGTAGCACCAGTTTCATTTTGTTTAAGAAATCACCATTTTCATCAGCCATACTGATCATGTCCCCAGCAAAACACAGAACTTGATGTTTGTACTTTGCTCTGTGGACATAATTACAAAATGCGACGAACAAACGAAACACTATGATAAAAATTGCCTACAACTCAAAACCAATAATTGCCATTATCAACAAACTTTAAGGAAATGACATCATGAATGTTACCAACAAAACAAATGTATAATATCCCTTGTTATATATTAATACGAAAAATGGTAGTAAAATTCCGGGAACTTTTTGAACCTAGTAGTAATTAAATGGAAATAGACGTCTTGTATTACATATTCAAATAAAAATAACTAAATACAGGTACTTCAGTTTCTCTCGAGTTTCACTGTTTTGATAACGGCGAATATATCCTCTTCTTGACTGTCATTTATATCTGTTGCTGTTGCTTAAAGGTATTTGAATTAATAAAACACTATATGCTTTAAATAATTAAATGGAAATAGACGTCTTGTATTACATATTCAAATAAAAATAACTAAATACAGGTACTTCAGTTTCTCTCGAGTTTCACTGTTTTGATAACGGCGAATATTTCTTCTTCTTGGCTGTCATTTATATCTGTTGCTGTTGCTTAAAGGTATTTGAATTAATAAAACACTATATGCTTTAAATAATTAAATGGAAATAGACGTCTTGTATTACATATTCAAATAAAAATAACTAAATACAGGTACTTAAGTTACTTTCGAGTTTCACTGTTTTGGCAACGGCGAATATTTCTTCTTCTTGGATGTCATTTATATCTGTTGCTGTTGCTTCAAGGTATTTGAATTAATAAAACACTATATTGTGCATTTTAGCTTAATTCTGCTGTATTTTAGCTTAATTCTGCTACATAGTTTATATTTCAGTGTTTAATTAATAGTATTTTGTTGTTTAATTCGTAAATAACTCTTGTATACATGTAGCTCTTATCTAAATCAAATTGTTGAATTCTTTGTAAGTTGATACATATGTATGTACACTTTTTGCTGGTTGAGTGGAAGAGAAGGCCTTACGGCCTTAACTCTGCCAGCTAAAATAAATTATTATTATTATTATTATTATTATTATTATTATTATTATTATTATTATTATTATCATTATTATTATATGCTTTAAATAATTAAATGGAAATAGACGTCTTCTGCAATTCTTTGTATTACATAATCAAATAAAAATAACTAAATACAGGTACTTAAGTTACTTTCGAGTTTCACTGTTTTGGTAACGGCGAATATATCTATGGTGGGCTGGCAAAAGGACTTAAGTCGTTACTTTTTGTGTTATGAGATTTCCTCCATTAAACCCGTTTCCTAAAAGAGATCCTAAAACCAATGAAGTTAACAATAAAAAAAGTCATGAAATAGCCGAAACATATTACTTTCCGGATTTACAGCGGTTATTTAATATTTCTAAAATTCGTCCTGCAAATTTTGCATAGAGTGATTTAAGCCCTTTTGTCCGCCCATCAGAGATATGATTCTGCTTTATTTGAATTTCATATTGAAATAATGATTTATGAATGAGAAGTAAAATATATACTTTAATTAAATAAAAATTGCCATCTTTGTCAATTTTAAATTCTTATTTAATTATATTATATTCAGATAAAAATAACTAAATATATATTTACATGTTTTATGCAGAATGGTGGAATTAATACAACTGTGCAGATTTTAACAGCTTATTCCTTGGATACAATAGGCCTACAACAAGAAATTATCATGTCTTATTAGTCACAAATGAATACTATTTTAAACAAAATAGTTATTTTCCCCTAAATGCTAACAAGAAGTACAATCCGTAAAATTCTGATATTTACTCTCACCGATTTTCTAGTAGTCAAAAGTAAAGCCTATGTCCCCCCTTAAATCAAATAAATGTGCTCATTAAATGTTTTAAAAAGCTATTTATAAGCAATATATTTTTTGCTTCACTTTTCGTATCTTATTTTAACCATCATTAATCAACTGTTTCATTTTTAAATTCTCTAGAGCAGCGTTTCCCAAACTATGGTCCGTGGACCATCTATGGTCCTCGATGACTGCCCTTGTGGTCCTTCAAAAAAGACAGAAGAAAAAATAAAATTGAATCGGATTGCGTATCACACTATAGCTGAAAATCTCAGAGTTTGTAAATGACACATGGCAATCGCCTTTCACTTTTTCTCCCAGTAATGACATTTTATGAAAGTTATTTACCCTACCCGTCTATCGCCTTTCCAGTCTACTCTCAGCAACAAAAGAGGGATTTAAAGCACTAAGAATGTGGTGTTTCTCGCCATCTTTTCCGTGCAAATCTGGCGCTGTCTCTGTTACCCAGCTAGGGACCACCAGAATTCATAACAGGACCGAAGTACCGAACCTTTTCATGTATTTATGACTTTCTTAATAGTTTTGCTGACACCCAGTCTGCACATTCAAACGGTCACGTACTGTAGGCTTACGTCTTACACCAATAATAGAACATGCAAAATAGCATCTTTACTTGTTGAAAATCGGGCATGTTTCTGCATTAATTTCTTTTTATTTCTGTTTTTGCAAATGACGATGTAAGAAATTTTCTTCTATTAACATTAACTTAATTTGTTAATACTAATATAAAATTAATTGAATTAAATTAATTTTAATTAATTATTTCTACATTGAAATTTAAGCATACTGGTATTAAAATATGCTACATAAATGATAAATTTGCTTTCGAAGGGAACAAGAGTAAGGTGGTCCGCGGAACTGTTATGACTTAAAAAAAAGTGGTCCCCACTTCAGAAAAGTTTGAGAAACACTGCTCTAGAGTACTGGCTATAGAAGTATCACATTTATCTATACTAATAATAAATCTGTAGCCGAAATTTTTCTGGTAATTTTCGATTTTCCAAAAATAATTGGTCCTAACATATATAATTAACCACCCTGAAACCGAAAATCGCATTTTTGACATTTTTGTTTGTATGTCTGTCTGTATGTTTGTTACCTTTTCACGCGATAATGGCTGAACCGATTTATATGAAAATTGGAATATAAATTAAGTTCGTTGTAACTTAGATTTTAGGCTATATGGCATTCAAAATACTTTATTTAAAAGGGCGGTTATAAGGAGGCCTGAATTAAATAAATCGAAATATCTCGCTTATTATTGATTTTTGTGAAAAATGTTACATGACAAAAGTTTTTTTCAAAAATGATTTCTGATAAGTTTTATTCTCTACAAATTTTTGATAGCACTGATATTTAAGGAGATAAATGAGTTTTAAAATTAAAATAACGCCATCTAAGACGGTGCAATGAATTAAGAACAAATGATTTCGTCTATAAGGGGCCTTGGACAACAGCAATCGAAACAGGGGCCTTGGACAACAACAATCGAAAGCTATTAAACATAGCCTACAGAAATGTTTCTGTGTATGTATGAAGTAATATCAGAAGCTAAATTAACCGATTTCTATAATTAATTATTATTTCACCATTGGAAAGTGTAGTTTCTCTAGATGGACATAATGCTATAATATTATTACAGTAACGTCTGAGTAAATCGAGGACAGGTAAGATTAAAATAGCTTCTTATGCACAGAAAATTTGATAGGCTATTTTGTACATTCGTTTTCTGTATTTCTTAAAATAATATTTATGTACACTCATTTTAATCTCAGAGAATTAATGAACAACGAGAGTGTATTGATTTAGTATGCAGTAATAGTACGTTAGCTTAGCAATCCATTATTTTATAATTCAAATTTTAACTATGCTCAATTGAATCGTGTTAAAATACATAAAATATATATGCAATAAATGCAATGCAAAAAAAAAAAAAAAAATTGGGTAATGAGCGAAGCATATTATCTTGCGCTGTTGTAAAAGTTGTTCCCTGGATCAAACGTCCTATTTTAATTATGTAATTACTTTATATTTATTTCTAACAGGTGCAGCGGAGCGCACGGGTACGGCTAGTTTCTTAATATATTATCTCTCGATGCTAGAATATTTAAGAATATTGTTACACACAGTTTCTGAAGTTTCAAAGCTACCGCGCTTGGAGAGTACACTCTCATCTTTTTCCCAACTTCTACATTATCCATGACATTTATAGGGAAAACCATCTGAGAAAAACATGATCGCGTAGTGTATGTTTCTCACCATAACGTGAATCTGGACATTTACAACGCACTATTTAACTCCCTGATGTACGGCTTAATAAACTTTAAGTGCTTAAACCTTGAATTCATCTTAATAGGCGGGACAGGGGAAGAACTGAAGCACCGCTATGAGCTTCACAATCATAATCCCAGTGTATAATTGAAGGAGTATGTGTATGCAGAAACGGCGTAAGGATAGACTTTCACAATAACGTATACGCTATTTTAATATCTCGATGCAGGTTTTAAGGAACTACAGAATGGCTAACGGCGGCCGGGTACCTCAGTTGGTAGAGCAGCTGGCTACGGACTGGAAGGTCTGGGGTTCGATCCCAGGTGGTGACAGGATTTTTTCTCGTTGCCAAACTTTCAGAACGGCCCCGAGGTTCACTCAGCCTCCTATAAAATTGGGTACCGGGTCTTTCCCGGGGGTAAAAGGCGGCCAGAGCGTGGTGCCGACCACACCACCTCATTCTAGTGCTGGGGTCATGGAAAGCATGGGGCTCTACCTCCATGCCTCCCAAGTGCCTTCATGGCATGTTAGGGGGATACCTTTACCTTTACCTTTTTTTTTACAGAATGGCTAACAGCATTTATGATATTCATTTTTAAAACCCACAAGGATTTATGAAATCCTTATAGCTATAGCGTGAAACGTCTTTATTTTTGGTGTGTAATTTTTAGGGTACGTAAGGACGGATTAAAGGATTAAGTAAATACTATCACGGGTATTATTCCTCTTGTGTTTTACTTGTTCTCCTTGCGTTCCCCTTTTCATCCTTGTCTTCGCTTTGTCATTCCTGTCTTGCCCTTGATCTCTTTGTCTTCACTATGTTCTCCTCCGTCCGTTCTCTCTGTTTTCATCAGGGGCGAATGCTAGTCACGAAAGTTAGGCTTGCTCTTTTATTCATAGGGGATGATGCGAGGATATAATAATTCATAATTAATAAAAGTAATCAGACCCATATAAATAATTTATTTTGTAATTATGAAATCATTATGAGTCATGGATCATATTCGCTTATCAGATGTAGAAGTTCGATATTATAATATAACCCACATTGCCAACAAAACAGTTTATTCAGTTTTTTCGACCCTGCCAACCAATGCATATTGTTGTATTGAGCTGCAATGAATGAGCGCACATATTCTCTGTAATGTTTGTCGTCTCTTGAATAGTCCTTCGGGAAAATGGATTTAATAAGAAGGTTTCAATAACACACAATTCCGAACTCATTGCAATACTTCAAATTAATATTTAAGAATTAATAATACATGCAGCAGCTAACACATGCATTCCGCTCATACAATTACATTGCACTCGCAAATCACAGCACATTCCCGCTGTCAATACTGCTCTGTGTAACGTTAAATAGTCGTTGGTGTAGCTCTCAGACCAGAGCTTCAAACAACACATAACAGAAGCATGTGCGCCTAGGACGGACTAAGGAGGAAGGCACTTGCGCGCGCATCATATTCTCGGGGTTTCTACGTCTTTCCTGTAGCTCCGGGAAACGAGCAAGCGTTGCGATACTTTCGGTGTGCAACCTGCGGATGGTATTACGCCTATACAGTCTTCCAAAAATCAAAATAAATTTCAATGTACGTAATCTCATTTTGAGAAATACACATTCTACGAAAATATTGGGCTTGCGCAGCAAGCATAGCATGCCCTGAGATCGCCCCTGATACTCATTGTTCTCAACATATTGTTTTCATTTTATTTTTTGTTTTACTAGGGCTAAATACGGGCGAGATCCCGGGAATTACGGGAGTGTTTGACAACCCTACTTTTAGTGATAGAAATATTTTTGTGATATTAATGGAAGTGGAGATGAGGCACGACCCGAACTGGAATGACCTGTGCTCCCACAGGAATTCAACACCGCACGGAATAGCGGTGAGCCGCTTCCATTCTGTTACGGTGTGCTCAGAGGGAACGAATTAACGCACGCTCTAGAGGCTTACGCTCCACACTCACAGAAAAAAATTCAATTTTCCACCATTCCGATATTGAGGCCATCGATTTTGTTATTACAATTTCAAAGTATAAAAGTTGTATTCTTATTTTAATGCTCGTTTCTAGCTCAACTGATAATTGAACATGTAAATTGAGAGTTGTTAGTACTACACCAGAATTCTCTGCATGGAATTAATGTAGAGGCGATAAAAAGAAAAAGAACCTGGAACAAAGTGGAGAAAAAACTATAATTTAAAAATCGCTGTAAATGAATGACTACCATTTGATTTTACTGAATCGCATTATCTACCCCCGACACGTCAAAGACATAGCAAGCGAATGGTCTTCCAACCATTCTTGTCCCCATAGTCATGAAATGAGTAAGGGACAATTTAATTATATTTTCATTCTAGGTAAATACTTAACTAAAAAAGGTGTCTAAAATAAGTTTCGAATAGATCTGCCTACTAATCAATTCATGAAGAATAATCATTAAAAACAATTCTGTGACAATTTGAAAGGAAAAAAGAACATTAAGATAAATGATACGAAAAAAATAGGAAATCATTTACAATAAAAGTTTGTTGGGTACAAATGATGCTAATTATAGCTAAGGATGATGTTAACACATGAGATCCTATGGCATCAATCGTTGCATCAGAAATTTTAAATTGTTTCTCGTGGGATCGTGCCACGGGCATCGAACATGAGCCCAAAAACTGTCCAATGTGTGATGTGGTATTGTGCTCCAAGATGCTGACAACAAGGCTCATATATGACTTGTTTTTCACGACACACCTCTTGTGGCTGTTGCTCATGCATCTCGAAACGTATTGTGGGATCAATAATGACACCCTTATCCTTCTGCCGATCAATTATGATGATATCAGCCCGTCTAGTAAAGCCATCAGAAGAGACGCAACCAACCTCCTCATAAACCTACTGTATAGGAAGAATTCTGACGGGTTGAAGCTGCGATGAGAGAACGAACCGTATTATGTCTGTTGATTCGGAGCAATTCTCCATGATGGCAGAAATCCAAGACGTGGGGAAGCGTTTCTTGCTCGTCGCATCTTCTGCATCGGGTTGAGTCAAAAGTTCTACCAGGGAGAGTACGTACAGGTATTGTATTACAATTCATTTTAATGGCTTGCGTCCACTGACTGCTCGAAAGTCCCTTTTTGGTTGAGATCCAGAATTACCTTTCTTCCAGTGAGAATAGAAAACAACTCTCAAACCTTTACTTTTCAATTTGCTCCATTGATGAAAAGAATCTTCGCGCAATGCTTTTCATAGTTTTTGAGAAGAAATACGTTCAGAGCAATCCAAGGTATTATCGCCGCGCTCTCATGGTTAACATCCGCCATGTCTTTGAGCGGCCTCGTGCATAACATTCGGCAGGTCTTTGAAATTTAATTGCATTATTGTTTCAATTTCTTATGTCGCCGCTCCAATCATTCGCCTCAATTTCAATATTGCAAACAATAAGCTGCTTCCATTATTAAATGACACCTACTTGTCTAATCCACGTGGACTAAAACAGAGGTTGCAATGTCTTGTGCTGAGGACGAACATTAAGGTATGTGATTAAAAATTATTATTAAGAGTTAAGAATGCCAACGTACTCGTATATGAAATAATAATAATAATAATAATAATAATAATAATAATAATAATAATAATAATAATAATAATAGCCATTTAACAATATAACAAACTATAGTCCCGTCGCTCTAATTTCCGGCAGCCAATCACGTTGCAGGTCGGCTACATTTAAAGGTGTGCGTCTTGTGATTCGCTGATGAAGATGTAAAGCATTTCCTAAGGTTGGATAAATACTTAATATATAATCGCCCGGCATTTTGGCTCTTTCGTTGGCGTTCGCAGAAAGCATACGAGGACGTTATTTGCCGCTTAATTATTTGCTGAATTACAGTGCGTTTGATTTATTATCATAGGAGCTACGCCATGATAATGTTTAACGGTGTGGCAAATAGATCCCTCGTCTGGTAGCTCGGCAGCGAAAGAACAAAAATGGCGAACGATACTACCTACCTAGACTTTATAGAGCCTTGACTTCCTAAGACGTAAGCAAAGAAGAGGAGTCACGCCGGGAATAACAGCGTCGCGACTATAGTGCTTATTTTTATCGAGGAAGTAGACGTGACAACGTGACGCTTAGAGTGAAACCTACAGAGCAACAATCGGTCGACAAAATTATGTTTTAAAAGCACACCGCACGTTATTGTATGATGCCGACATGTTAACCATGAGAGCGCGGCGATAATAATTGGCAATTGTTTGATGCAATGTTCAATTTCGTTTGGAAGATTCCGAGTGTCTTCTACATGAGGGTTGTCAACGTGTAAAAGTCTTTGACAAATATTTAAATGCTGAAGGTAAGCTTCCCACTGGGCTTTAAAGACTCCTAAACCTCGTAATCTTCTTGGTGCATATAACACAGCATCCGGGGTATCAGTAGGAATGTTGTTCTTTCAAGTGCAGAACATATAGCTGAATAGCAACAGTTCCAATGTTCAGGGTGTATCGAAAATGGTGGGCAAAACTTCAGGTATGGATTCCTCACAAATAGAGTAGGAAAAAAGGTTATATCAATATGGGTCCGGAAATGCTCGTTTACCGTGTTACTACAATTACTAAGCTATTACTTCAAATATATAAGACCGGTGTGGGTCAAATTGGTACACATAACAGTGCTCAGTTTCCTTATAATAATATATTAAGTTACATTAAATAGATCTGATTCCGAAGAACCTATAAGCACAAAGTCCTTATTATACAGGGACATCATTTTATTTTTACTTCAATTTTTATTGTACCTGAGTTTTGGAATGTACTTCCCTCCCACCCCTTCTACTAGTAAACTTCCACCCGTGCTCCACACAGAACCAAGGCCGCATATGGAATCAAAGACGTCTTACGGTCACAGTATACAGTACTGAGTGAGTATAGTATGTTCCAGAAATATGGTCGTATTTTCCAATGAATAAAGTGCATTCATTATTGAATCATATTTGCGCACATGTACTGTGTCCGTTTGGTTACGTCGCTTCCCGGTTTCCCCCAACCGTTTCTGCTGGCCCCTCTGTAAAGGCTAGTGGCTGGGCTGTCAGCTCTTTTCTGAAAACATTTGATGTCAGGAATTGGACGTCTACGTAATATTATACAACTGTTTAAAATAACTTAAATAAAGTAAGTAACGTGATTTCACCCATTCTACGACATAACTACTTGGACGGACAGTAGATAGCAGTCTAATAAATTTATCTGTGCGAATGGGCAGAAGTGTAGATTAAATTTACAATACATAAGGTACTCTGTTATAGAATAGGTACAGAATTATTTCAAGAGGCACAGGACTATGCCCCCCATATCGACTGATACTTTGCATTATTGCTTTTGATTACTATAAAACAGTTGTGTTTATTAAACGTCCTACAACAATAGAAGAATTAAAGAGTTACATTCCAGAAATAATACATTCAATTTGAGAAGATATGCTTAAAAAGCTTTTCGGTAATATGAACACAAAAGAACTCAAGCCTATATCGAAATTAAGGGCCATCATTTTCAGATTTTGATCAGTTTTCAATTTAAATGCACTCTCCATATTGTATGCTAATAAACTGTAGACAGTGTACTATACACTGCATAACGAATACGTCCGCCTGAATAGTTCAGTTAGTGAGTAAAAACATTTATTGTTAATACTGTACTGTAGTGAGGCTACGGACTGGAAGGTTCGGGGATCGATCCCAGATGGTGATGGGATTTTTCTTGTTGCCAAACTTCCAGAACGGCCCCGAGGTTCACACAGCCTCCTATAAAATTAAGTGTCGGGTCTTTCCCGGGGGTAAAAGACGGTCAGAGCGTGGTGCCGACCACACCACCTCATTCTAGTGCCGAGGTCATGGAAAGCAAGGGGCTCTACCTCCATGCCCCCCCAAGTACCTTCATGGTGTGTGACGGGGATACCTTTACCTTTTACCTTTACTGTACTGTAGTGAGTTAGTGAGTAAAAACATTTATTGTTAATACTGTACTGTATTTTGAGTAAATAAAAACCTAACAAAAATTATTAAATTGAAAATCGTAATAGTTCTTAGTTTACGTAAATGGATGCACTACTCTTCTTCCTTCTATACCTAGTAAAGTGATTTGTTTGTATTTTACTCTAGTATCATCAAACTCCGGTCGTGGAAGGGGGTAGCATAATGTTTGCGGTTCTCAACCGTTAATCCAAAGGTATAACCAGGTTAATATTTACTTATTTATTTATTTATTTATTTATTTATTTATTTATTTATTTATTTATTTATTTATTTATTTATTTATTTATTTATTTATTTATTTATTTATTTATTTATTTATTTATTTATTTATTTATTTCAGCAATCTTTGTTCACGTAATGGCGGATTAGATGTGATAACCAGGTTAATATTAGAAATGTTAGTAAAAACAAATGATGACCCGGTAGTAATTCAATTCTCAAATTCAATCACGATCCTCAGTGGATCGAATCCGGTCCGTCAGGTTAGAAGACCAGCGCTCCAGGACTTCAGTCACAGATGCGACTTTACAGTATTGTATTTATCAAGGGCGATTTCTCAGGGCATGCTATGCTTGCTGCGCAAGCCCAACATGTTCGTTGAATGTATGTTTCTCAAAATGGCGTTAGGTATATTAAAATTTATTTTGATTTTTGAAATACTGTATAGGAGTAATACCATCCGCAGGTTGCACACCGCAAGTATCGCAACGCTTGCTCGTTTCTCGGAGCTACAGGTAAGACGTAGAAATAGCGAGAATATGATGCGCGCGCAAGTGCCTTCCTCCTTAGTCCGTCCTAGGCGCACATGCTTCTGTTATGTGTTGTTTGAAGCTCTGGTCCGAGAGCTACACCAACGACTATTTAACGTTACACAAACCAGTATTGTGATTTGCGAGTGCAATGTAATCGTGGCTCTAGACAAGACTAATAGTAAAGGCTTTATACTGGACCCAACTGTTAGATTTGAGATGAGCCAGACCCAACCATCCGAGGTCAACAAAGAGAAACAACAAATTTATGAGCCTACTATTCCGTATTTTCGAGAAAAATATCAGATGGACGGCACCTGGGAAGTACATGGTTTAATGATCGGAGCGAGGGGCACTATCCCACGATCAACTGTAAACACTATCAGAACATTTGGAATCCATGACATCATTCCAGAAATAATTACTTCAACCATTAAAGGGTCTGTGGCGATTTTGAAAAATCATTTATAAGGAATATCATCATCCCCCCCCCCTTTTCTATTCGTTAGTGTGTGATTGTTACAAATATATGTACAAATTTATTATTTCTTAAATTTAAGCTCTTAGTTCACATTTCAATTTGACTCATCTATTTTACTGTAATCGTTACTAATCTTATATGTGTGTTATTCTGTGTTTTTGGCAACCCAGGATGCCTGGGCAGACTATTTCTTGGAAATAAATTATATATGAGCGGAATGCATATGTTAGCTGCTCCATGTATTATTAATTTTTAAACATTAATTTGAAGTATTGCAATGAGTTCGGAATTGTGTGTTATTGAAACCTTATTATTAAATCTATTTTCCCGAAGGTCTATTCAAGAGAAGACAGACATTATAGAGAATATATGCTCGATACAACAATATGCATTGTTGGCAGGGTCGAAAAAACTAAATAAACTGTTTTGTTGGCCATGTTTGTTATATTATATCGAACTTCTACATCTGATAAGCGAATATGATCCATGACTCATAATGATTTCATAATTATAAAATAAATTATTTATGTGAGTTTGATAATTTTGAATTATTATATCCTCCCATTTTCCCCTGTGAATAAAAGAGCAAGCCTAACTTTCGTGACTAGCATTCGCCCCTGGTATTTATACAATTCGTATCAGCAGTTATATTTTGTGAGCCGCTTCTTAGTTACACTTTTTGTTTGTGTATAAATTCTGAAAGTGTGTTCCGTTATGACGCAGTTGGAAGTTCTCGGGCGAGGCCATTTCTTATGACGCCCTCTCAGTTTAGTGTGGCGTAATGTAATCGGCAGAGTTACGGTCCAGTTCCACTTAGAATCCTGGAAACACGCCTTAAAACAGCCCCTGGTATCGCGCAGAACCACCTCTGAGCGGGGTGTGGGTACAGACAACGGGCATCAGCAGATAATGGCGGCAGAAGTAACGAGAGTGGGGCCTCTCTTTCAGCTGTGCCGCGGCATCTCGTCGTCCATTAACTCATCCCTCCACTTGGTCCAGCACACATTTCCGCTCCATCACTCCCCGCCCCTATTTCTATTATTTTGATTGACCTCTCGAGACACGCACTCCATCGGGATATCAGAAATGGAAAGGTTCAATCCATTGTACGAGATCACACACACGCTCGCACGCGACCTGAGCGTTGTGGTAAGTGAAACTCTTCAGTTTAACAGAAATTGCATCGTGTGAAATTCTCAATAACTTCATACGAAAGCCATTCAACCGGTAATATGATTTTAATTATTATCATCTTTTTCGAGAGCAGATTGGATGACAAAAGCTTCTCAAATGTCTAGTAGTCTACCAGACATTTGGATCCACACCTATGGAGTAACGGTTAGAGCGTCTGGCCGCGAAACCAGGTTGCCCGGGTTCGATTCCCGGTTGGGGCAAGTTACCTGGTTGAGGTTTTTCCGGCGTTTTCCCTCAACCAAATATGAGCAAATGCTGGGTAACTTTCGGTGCTGGACCCCGGACTCATTTCACCAGGCATTCTTACTTTCATCTCATTCAGACGCTAAATAACCTAAGATGTTGATAAAGCGTCGTAAAATAACCTACTAAAATTAGAAAAAACAGACATTTTCCATATTTATTCTGGATTTAATTTTCTCTCGAGTGTCATTTATATTTGTCACTTTTGCTCCAAGATACTGAAATGTTTCCACCTTTTCAAATGATAAATTTTCAAATTTTATATTTCCATTTCGTACTATGTTCTGGTCACTGAGACATAATCCACTGTTCAATAACTAGGCTATAGAGACAAACCAAATATTTTCTGGGAGCTAGAAATTGTATACTAACTTATTCTATAGGCCTATATATTTTTATTTCACTTCGTTATTTAACGACGCTGTATCATGTGCGAGTTATTTAGCGTCGATGGGATTAGTGATAGCGAGATGATATTTGGCGAGACGAGGCCGAGGATTCGCCATAGATTACCTGACATTTTCCTTACGGTTGGGGAAAACCTCGGAAAAAACCAACCAGGTAATCAGCCTAAGCAGAAATAGAACCAGCGTCCGAGCGCAACTCTTAAACGACAGGCAAGCGGCTTAACCGATTGAGCTACGCTATAGGAATTATAATAAACCCCAATACAAAATTTAAGCCATTGTTATGTGATGGTATAGTAATCACGTTTAACTCGGCAGATTATTCACAAAAAGTGTTTTTGACAATATTTTTAATAATTTTCACATAGGCTAAATATTTCAGTTTCGAAAATTAGAATATTATATCCTAACCTGTAAGAAGTAAAGTAGCAGTACAGAATAATACTACAACAACTAAATTGATTCAACGATGTAGAAAAGAGATGGGCATTCGTATGCATTGTTCTGTAGATTGCTTACCCTTATGCGCTTTTGGCTTTGTCTGTAATAAGAGTTGAACAACGATCGAGAATGCAGGAATAACAGCGCCTGCAAAGCCGAAAACCCGCACGACAATATTTTCTACGTCGTTGATTCCTTAAGGGTATATGTACATGAACGACCATAAATATTATTATAAAATGCAAGCTCTATATTTCTAAAATTTTATAGGAAGATGAACTCACAATTGGACAAAAATTACAAGGTGCACAACAAAACTTATTAGAACTTAAATATCTGATAAAAGTATCAACAAATTTTACTAAAAATATTTTTCAAACCAGTTTTATCAGTGTATGAAAAAAAAATCTTCAGTTACATCATTTGATAATCATAACATTGTTATGATCTCTCTCATATCTTTAATATTTTTCCTGCATATAATAAACACTTACGAGTATTTCTGGAAAGTAGACTACTATCAGACATGTAGAGTTGTTTATTTTAATACAATTAATTCTTCATTTGTTCTGTATAAAATATATTAAAATTTACATAATGTTTTGTGACATAATTTTTTTTTATTTTCAAAGAAATGGGCATTATTGTAGTCTACCTTTTGCATAAATGCATGTTAAATCAGTGTACAAAAGTTCAGAATTCTATCTCTAATGGTTGTGGAGTTATGAAATAATATGTGTGAAAATTTTCAAATTTTGGAAAATTTAATTTAAAGTGAAAAGTTAATTTTTAAAAATATTATTAGTAACCTTTTTTATACTTTTATCAGATATTTAAGTTCTAATAATCTTGTTGTGGTACCTTGTAATTTTTGTCCAATTGTGAGTTCATTTCCTTACAAAATTTTAGAAATTTAGAGCCTGCATTTTCTGATAATATTTGTGGTCGTTCACGCACATATACCCTTAATTGAACTTCAAGACTTCGGGAGTGGTCAAGCAGTTTTGAATCGTCAGAGTTGTTTATTTATTTTTAAGTAGGTTATTTTACGACGCTTTTTCAACATCTTAGGTTATTTAGCGTCTGAATGAGATTAAAGTGATAATGCCGGCGAAATGAGTCCGGGGTTAAGCACCGAAAGTTACCCAGCATTTGCTCATATTGGGTTGAGGGAAAACCCCGGATAGAACCTCAACCAGGTAACTTGCCCTGACCGGGAGTCGAACCCGGGCCACCTGGTTTCACGCCAGATGCGCTGACCGTTACTCCACAGGTGTGGACACAGTTGTTCATACCAGACTAAACTTTTATCTATTTTTGGTAACTGTTATATATACATATAAACAATCAAGTAGCCTATTTGAAACATCATCTCCACCTTCCAGTGTATAATAATTCGTTCCCCAATCTTTATTTAATTACCAGGCTCTTATTAAAAGGCTAGGATTTTTTTTTCGTATGTTTTAGATCAAGTGTACAATATCAAGAAAAAAAGTATTAACGCTTTATTTAACATTATTTTCTATGTTTCTTAGAAATGCAAATTTATTTGAGAAATTTTTTTCTATTTAGCCTATAACACTATAGGTATCCGATAATAGAACAAGAACATTTTGATAACTACATACTGTTTTCTTTTGTATTTTTGTATCAATTAAACATTTTTAATGTTATTTATTTCAATGATGTACGTTATTCAAAGTTACGAAATATTTCCACACCTACCAAATACCATTTCCAGAATGATGAGCAAGACTCGAAGCGCGCTAGAGTTACGATACGAGACCGAAAAACATGTGCAACGAAAACGGCGAGCAAGAGTGGCAGTTTTGTTCATCTCTAGTCTCTACAAAGTCTGTGATCGATAAACATCCATTCCAGCACTTAAACAGCGAACCAAAATACGTAATCAATCAATGTTGTATATAGAAAGAACTTTTGTGAGTCAGTAACAGTATGGCTAGCACCAATTATATTAAACGACGCACAATGTCTCAATTGAACCTCTGTGGTAACGTGAATTATTTATTTTCGGAGGTATAAAATTGAGCACTGTGTTCAGTACGTTTTTGTCTTGTAGGATAAATTTCAAACTCCAAAATTTTTCCATGCCAAACTTATTTCTCCTTGTCTCTCACACAAGAGAATGACACAAATTGTCCCGGGTACACATATAGGCTATTATAACATAATCCAGCGTTGTGGCATTGATCGTTACTTTTTGAGTTGGCGATTATTTTCCGACCAGAATCTCAGCTATACGTCCTGATATTCGGAAAATAACCGCTGACTCAAGAAGTTTATGCAGCAATTTCGTAGTACACGGCAGAACCCTAGTTACGCTGCAATAGCGAATTGTTCATAAAATAGCGACTCTTAGCGAGCGTCCCATGTAGTTTGGTGGTATGAAGAGACAAAATCAGTTGTTGGCTGAAAAGTGAATGAGCTATAGAACTGACACCATTATTGTTTGTGCGAGATCGTGCGTATTTGCTTGTTTTCCGCACAGAACCAATACGCGGTAAGTGTGAAATACCACATTCAGTATTACCAACGTAACATACATAACAATTTCCCTCTTCTTATACCGCTTAGCGCGACATTCATTTTACTGCTTTAGGCTTTTAACATATTATTTTTAGAGACGTTTAACATAGTAATAATTATAAATTGGAAACTTACCACTGCAATTTCACCTAAATTGCAATGTTAATTATTGTTTTTAAATATTTGCAAAAATTAAGTAAAGTCAACTACTCCACGAAATTTATTGCATTCCTGATACAAGTAACATTAAGGAAGCCGTGAAAAAATCAACAAGATTCCAGATGCCGATATTATTACTGCAATATGTTATATAAATAATACTGTTAAAATATTAAAATGAAAAATAAATCATTATATAACCTTACCGTTTGTTTTAAGTTCGCATTTATAGACTGGGGGAAAAAAAAGACAGACGTATATCACGGCCTGCTGGAGTATAGTAAACACAGAAAACATTTTATAGCAACAATGTTGAAGAAAGATATTTTGGGTTTCCGAAGTTGCCGTCATTGAACAGAAACGAAGATGGAGATTTCATTGCAACTAATTAGAAATTCGTCTTTCAGGTATGTAATAAACGATCTTCGCACAAAATAATGTACGATACAAGAGCTGTATGTTTGTTTTCATGTTCTCGGAAATTAAAAAAGTTCAACTACGTTTCGCTTTTTCAATCTTTTCCTCGACCATGAAAACGTCAACATACCGCTCTTGTAACGTATATTACTATTACACTACAAATCAACTTTAATAAGAAGTTTTATTGAGAAAGAAATTTAGAAGTGTTAACTCTTCCTGACCTGAATGTTTTTGTGGGTGAAAAATTGTTTTGTTTGGATCTATCTTGAATTTGACTTAAGAAAGAAAACAAGGCAATCCTCTTCCTAATAACAGCTCGCCAAGGAACTGGCGGATGTTGCACTCTATCGGTAAAGAACGAAACTACTTCTGAGGATACCAAATGGAATCATCAGGGAAATCATATGAGTAAAATATTACAGAAATGTTAGTGATTCCAAATGGACTCATTCGAGAGGAATAGGTTAAATAAAGCATACAATCTGTATTCTTTGCATTGCATTTTTTGGAAAGTTAATATTTTATCAAGTCCCTATTCATAGCATCAACATTATTACAAGATGTATGTAATATATTAAACAATTTTATTGCGTAGCCTAATAATTTAGATGAAAGGGCCTCCAAGACATTCTGACAGATGTTTCATGCTTGAGGCATTCTCACCGAAGTACAGGAGCAGAACTTGCTTCTACGAGTGTAATTAACAGACTGTTCTAGAAATTCATAGATTCTACGAAGCCTTATAGGGGATCTGAGACTACAAGAGTGTCTGAAGCAATTTATTAAGGTTTCAGCTGCTTCTGGCATAGCTCAAGTAACGAGATATTGTGGTCGCGTGTGGGGAAATGTTTACGGGACAGGTTTCGTGTAATTGGCACCAACACAACACATTCAGGCATTGTGTCTGCTTCCATACACTTCACGGAGTTGTGCTTTAAGGTCACAAGTCTTAAGTACAACAGCTATAGAGCTTGTCTTCCACATAAACTGGCTTATAACGCCGGCTTATTGTTGATTCAGAAATGAGAGGGCAATTGAGGACGGAATCTAAGCACGGAAGAATTAATGTACAATGTGTTACTTTTCAAATAAAAACTTTTCCTGTTAAAAACCTTTGTTTATAAAGCTTTTAAACAATCAACCTTTGATTCAAATTTTTGTATTACTTTATAACTGTTTCGCAGATCGTTTTAAACAATCAAATGGTATAATTGAAAATGAGTCCGGGTTCCAGCATCGACAGTTACAACATCTCAGATCGTTTAGCATTGAAAAACCTGAAAAACCTCATCCATGATAATTCCGGGGATTCGAAATGGCCACCTGGTTTCCAGCATCGAACAGTTACTCTGCATATTCATACTGGAAGATGAGGGAAAACCTCGAAAAAACCTCATCCAAATGACAATTTTATCTTGGCGAAATGGCGTTATATCTAATAGCCGGTTATTCCTTGTGTTTTATTTTCTTAATAAGCGATTTTGTTGCAACCGTTACATCAGAAAGGTTCAGCCTGTGATTCAATTCTCTGGAAGGTAAGAAGTTTCTAAGAGATATCCCTTGCAATGAGCTCCAGAAATATAGACGTTATACAAAGACATCATTTTATTTTTAATAACATTTTTAATACTAACCTGCTATACCTTTGATTAACGGTTGAGAACCGGAAACACCGTTTGCTACCCTTCCACGACTGGAGTTCGATGATACTGGCGTAAAATACAAACAAATCACTTTACTAGGTATAGGAGGGAAGAAAAGTAGTTCATCCATTTACGTGAACTAGGAAATATCTCAATAATTTTGAGTTTAATCATTTTCATTAGGTTTTTGTTTAATCAAAATACAGTACAGTATTAAAAATAAGTGTTTTTACTCATGAATTGAGTTATCCATGCAAACGTATTCATTATGCAGTGTATATTATACTGTCTACAGCACATTAGCGTACAATATAGAGAATGAAGTTGAATTGAAAAATAATTGTAATATAGATATTTAAACACATGTTTGATACAGGTTCATTTCGATACAGGTTTTAGTTCTTTTGTGCATATTATCGCACTATAGACTATTGCATCTAAATCCAATTACCAGTTTCGTCCTTCATACTAGTAAATCATGTTGAAATAATTCTGTACCTACTCTATAAAAAGTACCTTATGTACTGTAAATTCAGTCTTCACTTCTGACCGATCCGAAAAAATAAAATTACTCAGACATGCTATCTACTGTCCGTCCAAATGGTTTTGTCGCAGAGTCGTAGAAAGTGGGGAAACGAGGCCCTTTCATTTAGGGTATTTTAAACAGTTGTATAATATTACGTAGACGTCCAATTCCTAACAGAAATTAATATTTTCAGAAAAGAGCTAAGATAGCCCAGCCACTAGCCTTTATAGAGGGGTGAGCAGAAGCAGGTGGGGGAAATCGGGATGCGACGTAAGCAAACGGACGACAGTACCTGTACGAAAATATGATTCAATATTGAAAGCACTTCTGTCAATGGAAAAACCGAACATATTTCTGAAACGTACTATACTCACTAACTCAATATTGTTTACTAAATGCGGCCTTGGTTCTGTGTGGAGGACAGTTGGAACTTTATTAGTAGAAGGGGAGGGAGTGAAGTGCGTACATTCAAAAACACAGGTACAATAAAAAGTAAAGTAAAAATAAAATTATGTGCTTGTAGATCAGACTACTTTGAGAAAAGTAATGTTTTTTTTTCAAATGTATTATATCTTTTTCAATGTATATGTGACGAAGTCTGTTACTGCATATCTAATGGCCTAATAAATTGAACTGAATTGAATATCCGTTCGATTATGATTTTTACTCTTATCATTAGAGAATCTGATAAGGAATTATATATCTCTTTGCAGTTTTTTAAATTAAATGGACGGTTTTCTTGCAAATGAAGTAAAAAATTAACGCGCATCGTTATTTCCTGTCATTAAGAAATCCGGCAACCCTGTCGCGATGAATAAGGGACGAAAATCTGCTACTCAGACCGAATGCGTGTGTGTTTTCATAGGAGAGTCGGCGATGCACTGTTGCCAAACTACTCACACTTTCAGACTAATTTTACAATTAACCATGCACTTAATTACAAGACGCATAATAGGTTTTTATTTATCTTAATGTATTCTATTGCTGCTTTCAATCTACACATTTATCACTGCTTCCCTTATAGCTGATTAGGAAGCGCACTCGGTATCCACATAGCAGCGGCAGCTGACATTGTATTATTCATAAGGAGTTAGATTTTGTTATGATGGTGATTATTATTATTATTATTATTATTATTATTATTATTATTATTATTATTATTATTACTATCTTCAGGATGACATTAATTCAATTACCAATTGGTCAGTTGATAACGGGATGATGATTAATGAATCCAAAACTTACGTAATATGATTTTCAAGAAAAACCTCTACACTAAAATATAACTATCATCTCAAAAATGTATTAATTAACAGAAAAGATTGTATTAGAGACCTCGATGTATTAATTGACAACAAATTATATTTTCACAACCACACTGATTATATTTATAACCATGGAATAAGAATGTTAGGAATAATTCGGTCAATTACTTATTCTTTTCGAACATCTGACTCTCTTTTAATACTATACTATATATTAGTGAGATCGAAACTCGAATATGCATCTGTAGTTTGGAACTCTATTACTAGTTCTGATTCGGCAAAACTGGAAAATATTCAAAGGAAATTTATTTCATTATGTTCGTACAGATTCCTGCCTTATAACTCTGGGTATAACTATGATAAAAAATGCGAGTACTTTAAATGTCGAAGCCTGCATGCCAGACGTCATGATCTCAATTACTTATTCTTATGTAAGGTCCTTAAAGGTGACATTAATTGTCAATCTTTCTTAAACAGTGTCAGCCTTCGTATTCCTATGAAGAACATGAGACATCACAAACTCTTCTATATTAGAAATTCTAAATCTTCCTCGCCGGTCTCCAGATGTATTAAACATGCTAACTTACATGTAGGCTATTTCGATCCATTCAATGTATAGAAGTATTAGAATATGGCAATGGCTTTACTAATATTATTTGCATAATCCTTATACACAAATTGGTAGTAAGAATCATTTCCTTTCCCTAATATTTTATAGTATTAATTCTTGTAAATTAATTATTGTAATCTATGTTCTTTATTTTGTTGTTAACTCAAGTATTTAATTTGTACCATAGTTCATTTTAATATATTAATTGTATCACTGTGCTGGACTTTTATTGGCCAATGCCTGTTGTCCAGCACATAAATAAATAAATAAATAAATAAATAAATAAATAAATAAATAAATAAATAAATAAATAAATAAATAAATAAATAAATAAATAAATAAATAAATAAATAAATAAATTAAATTAAATAAATAAATAAATAAATAAATAAATAAGTAAATTAAATTATAACTATTATTACTGTTACTATTAGATTAGTATTCGCATTACATCTGACGTCAAGTTAGATTCAGTTTAGGCCTAGATAATTACAATTTTAACTGTCAGTATTAATTATTTGTTAAAATCAATCGCATGTCCGTCATTATTTTTATGCTAATAATCAAGTCAAATAATAGCTTTGTCGTGTACAAATTACACAGAAGGTACCTATTGCAGATTAAATATAACCGCAACAGATTATATTTAACTAATAATTTACATCGATGCAAATTGGAATTCGGTTTCCTGCATTGTCAGTCAATTCGGAGCACTAATCAGTTTTCCAACGTCAAAAATGAATTAACACGTATTGTCCATATGTGTCATATACTGTCAGGTTTGTATTTTTTAATGATATCTGCGTTCTACTATGAAACAAAATATTTGACAGCTATGAACTAGCGAGCTTGAGACACGTGGAGAGAGACTGGTGTTGCTATGGAAACGAACAGACGTTGTCATTTAATTTATCTGTGTTACCAAATCATTAATTCGATTTCAGAAGGCTATATTATCGCAGTTCGTGTGGATGATTATCGATATTAATCCAAAACGGTTGAAAAATATTTTTTCCTCCGCTGTTATTTATACTCGGTTTTGTCATATCGCGAGTTAACCTTTTGTGTGAAATCCGAAGGCCTGTGTACTATTGTTGAGACTGTTCTATTGTTGTGAACTAGAATGGCGACTGTATACGTATTACTGATTTGTTATGAATATGATTTCGGTGATGAATGAAGCCGGTGATATTCAGGGATTTTGTGGCCCGAATTTTCTGGCATTTGACTTACGGTTGAGGGAAAATCCTGAAAAACCTCAACCAGGAAATCCAACCCGACCGGGAATCGAACCCGGGCTCTCTGCGTAAGAGACCAGAATGCTGACCCCTACACCACAGAGGTGGTCTATATAATTTTATGCTCGACCATGCCGAAATGTAGTAATTATACACCTGGTAGCAGTCCTTGAATGCATGTCATTAAAGTACACCTACTCATTAAAGTACAGGTGTTCAGCCAATGACAACTCAGCTTACAGGTGTTCAGCCAATGACAACTCAGCTTACAGGTGTTCAGCCAATGACAAGTCAGCTTTGTACCGTTATAAAACCGCAAGTATCGATTATTCTCGGATATGCAATCGAAAGAGAATTAGCGAAAAGTCACGGAGGCTGGAAATCCAATACTGTCGCAGAAGGTTATGTTCTGTTACTATAATAATTAGCGTTAATTGTAAATAATATTCAAATAAATTCAATTTGTCATCTCGTTTTTCAATGTCGAATTCAATAATCAAGGTTATATCAAGTTTAACGGGATTACATCAAGGTCAATGACATTATTGTTCCTCGGAAAAAAATCAATACTTTCGCGTCTGCGCACATCTCACAATTCACCACCTAGAACAAGGTCACTTCCGATCTTGTCAGATAGAAATAAAATGTATACATCTGAATAATTTCAAGTTAGAAATATGGTCGAGCATAAAAATTCGTATGAAACTCGCCTATAATGGTAATTAAGAAGCTCGTATGAAAATTATGAAACGAGCGCAAGCGAATTTCATAAACATCCATACTCGCTTCTTAATTACTATCATTATAGGCTCGTTGCATGATATACTATTATGCACTGCTTTACTGCATTAAGAATGCCGTATATAGATATGCAGGAAGGGTAAATTCGACACAACATAAAATGAATTTTTTCTTTTTCTCATAAAATTATGCGCATTAAATCTCGTCTATTGTATATTTCGTCGGTTTACAAGCAAAAGACATTAAATCGAAAATATTACTTCTGAGAAAAAGGCGTATATAATATACATGATTTATGTATAAACATAACTGGAAAATTAACACATTAATCAACGCATTAAGGGAATGTTCTTGAAGAAGTTGCTGCACAAAACCGGTCCTTCTCTCGCTCAGTAAAACTGTAATAAATTCTCAAAAAGAACTAACACAATATTACCCGTATGACAGTATTACTAACCTTTACCCTATACATAAAGAAAAACAATTTCCTAAAATAATATTTTGTAGATTAAGTTTTTTCTTAGAGATAATATTTTTTACTTAATGTATTTTGCTTGTACGCCGACGATTTATTGCATCAGTAGCTAACTGTAGAAGCCCAAGCCACATGTCTTCTCAATAATCGCACATTATTTTTCAAACGGTGTCAAAATACATTCCACTTCTGGTAATGTATTTTTAAACTCAAAACGGGTGTACGCGTGGAAACGGGTCGCTTATAATGGCGCAATTATAACGACTTATTTTTAGTTTGATATTTAGCGATGCTGTATCAACTACACTAGGTTATTTAGCGCCGATGGTACTGATTAGAGCGAGATAGTATTTGGGAACATAAGGACGAGGATTCGCCACTGACTACGTAACATTTGCCTAACGATCGATGGGAAAAAAATAGAAGAAAAAAAACGCAACCAAGTTATGAATACACGCGGGAATCGAATTCACAACCGAGCGCAGCTTGGATTAGCAGACAAAAACTTTCACAAATAACATACGTCAGTTGTTAAATAATTAACTTTTGAAGTTAATAAACCACTAAATTATAGAATATGACGTAGGCTCTACCGTTCTGTCAGTTATTGACCCATTAACCATTTCATTCTATGTTTCTAGCTAGATAAAGTTGCCGCTGGCTACAGACACTTATACAAATTCCACGCAAGAAGTAAAACAATATCCATTGAGCATAAACTTGTCATTTGATAACCTACATCTCTTTAACCGACTCAACAAATCAATATTATCATATTTTCTATTAGATTTAATCTTGAAAATTTTGTAGTTTAGCATGTAGTTATAATGTAGTTATTAGTTTATCTCTAGATGTCTGCACTATTTATCTATAACTGGTTTGTATGCAATTCACCGCCCGCTCGAACGCATCCACGCATGCGATGGCTGCTTATACTGCCTGTTCATTTAATGGTCAAACATGTAATATGAATAGAAAAAATTGTCGCTAGATGACAGCTCCTAACGACTAGTGAATCGCTTGTGGATATAGGTCCTATGCCTTATGTTTGTAATAATAATAATAATAATAATAATAATAATAATAATAATAATAATAATAATAATAATTCTTTATTTATACTGACAGAGTTAAGCCCATAGGGCCTTCTCTTACACTCTACCAGGTCACAAAGTATACAAGCAGTTAAAATTTAACAAAAAGTTAAAGAACATAATATTAACATATTCCAAAATAATAATAATAATAATAATAATAATAATAATAATAATAATAATAATAATAATCTTCTTTCTTCTTCTCTTCTCTCTAGCTTCCAGCCTGTTAATCCAGAGTATCTCTCCATCTACTTAATGGTCTTCCTGGGGATCTCCTTCCGGATGGGTAGTTATCCCTGGCGATTCTCGCAATTCTATCCTCTCCCATTCGAGATACATGCTCATTCCAGTCGACCTGGTTGGCAAGTAGGTATAGCGCTGGCCTTCTATGCCCAAGGTAGCGGGTTCGATCCCGGGCCAGGTCGATGGCATTTAAGTGTCTTAAATGCGACAGGCTCATGTCAGTAAATTTACTGGCATGTAAAAGAACTCCTGCGGGACAAAATTCCGGCATCCGGCGACGCTGATATAACCTCGGCAGTTGCGAGCGTCGTTAAATAAAAAACATAACAAAACATAACATGCTCATTCCATTGTTGTCTTCTTATTTGCGTCCATTCTCTAATTGGTTGTATTTTGCATTGTTCTCTGATCTGATCATTCCGTATATGGTCCCTTCTTGTGATTCCTACAATTTTCCTTAAGGTTTTCATTTCTGTTGTATCCAACATCTGTTTCGTTTTTGCTGTTTCAGGTCTTATTTCAACTGCATAAGTGAGAATAGAGCGCACCACGGTCTTGTAAATTCGAACCTTAGGTTCAATGTGGAGATATTTATTTCTCCATATCGTGTCGTTCAAATATCCCGATACTCTATTTGCTTTAGTGACTTGGTTTAAAATTTCGGTTTGTAAAAGGCCTGAGCTTGATAACTGGAAGCCAAGATATTGAAAGCACATCACTTGTTCAATTATTTGTTTTTCCAATTCTAATTTGCATCGTATTGGGTTCTTACTTTATAATAATAATAATAATAATAATAATAATAATAATAATAATAATAATAATAAAATCGACACTAAACAACATGAAAATAATATAACAATAGAAACAAGAAAGTAAAATACATTTAGTACAAATGGTTAGTATGGAAAACGTAATGTAGAATAAAACAAAATGTAATGTAATAAAATAATAATAAAAAAGAAAAGTAATACAAATATTAAATAAAATTCACAATAAAAAGGCTATGCTAATAAATTCGTCGGCTGATAAAGAGAACAAAAAGGGGAAAGGAAGGAAAAAGAAATATATAGCCTATATTTTTACAAAACTATCGCAGAGAAAAGGGCTTATAACTGAAAAGAATCTGAATTGAAAAAGTGCAATTTGTACTATGTGATTAAAATATTACTTCGTTTCGCGACGGTAATAGCTTCTTCTTTCTCTTCGTCAATCCATTATATTCTTTGTTCTTGAAATAACAAGAAAACCGGAAATTTTTTTTCTGAGTGGAACTTCATTTTATTACTAAATAGAAGTTTCACGAATTTATCTATGAGTTTCTGAGACAAGTTTCTGATGGTTATTATTCCTAACACACTTCAATATGCCAGACCGGCACAAAATAGATAGAACAACTCTTTTTTCATAGCTTGGAACAGACATACGGATGAACACAGTATATTTGGCGGTGATATAATTACAAGGAAATGTAACCTCAAATGTGATCATAAATAAGAGGTTGTACGCCATCTTGCTGTAAGATGAACTCTTCTTCCTCTTCCCGCAGTTACAACTGAACTGTGAGTTTCGAAATTCAGAACACAAGAAACTCTCTGAGGTTTCGACAGCACCATTTCCTAACAATCACATTTTCCAAGAACAGCCATCGCATGCGAATATGATAGGCGTTCTTACTTACTTACTTATGGCTTTTAAGGAACCAGAGAGGTTCATTGCCGCCCTCACATAAGCCCGCCATCGGTCCCTATCTTGAGCAAGATTAATCCAATCCCTACCATCATATCCCACCTCCCTCAAATCCATTTTAATATTATCCTCCCATCTATGTCTCGGCCTCCCTAAAGGTCTTATTCCCTCCGGCTTCCCAACTAACACTCTGTATGCATTTCTGGATTCACCCATACGTGCTACATGCCCTGCCCATCTCAAACGTCTGGATTTAATGTTCCTAATTATGTCAGATGACGAATAGAATGCGTGCACTTCTGTGTTGTGTAACTTTCTCCATTCTCCTGTAACTTCATCCCTCTTAGCCCCAAATATTTTCCTAAGAACTTTATTCTCAAACATCCTTAATCTCTGTTCCTCTCTCAAAGTGACGGTGGGTTGAATAAATTAGAGATATTAGCTGTCTATTGAGAATAACAACGTTCTTAGAGCTCATATACTTTCCGAAATAAATTGTATGAAATTCAGAGCAATCATTTTGGGACACGTTATAAAATACCACTATTAATTCACATTGACAACAAACAAATATTGGATTGCTCTAGGATAGATTCTAACCCAAGGCAGCCCGTTTCATGTAATACATGGGCTCCTGTCTTAGGTTTTGCGCACCTGGGAACCTGCTACTATCAGTATTAAAGCGAAAAAATAAATTAAAAGCACTGTGGTTGTTTACAATTCCGTACGAAGGGTTACTGTCCCATTACACGACTGACTGTAGCGGATGTCCATCATGATTACGAACCTTAGTCAAAATCAGCTTTGTGCGATATGAGGAACTTCCAACTCTCCCCATCTGCTACAACAGAAATTGCATTGCCTGAGGATCTAGACGCGACCGTTGGAGTAGGATTTGCTGACAAAGCTGTTAAATTGGACAGTGGGCATTTCTCTGGATTTATGAACCCTACTTACTGGAATTCGTAGGGTTGCCCGGGGCTCATTGCCAACCTCTGAAATTGTATAAAACATAGGTTTTGCCGACTCTTGTGTAAGGATACAGGATTTCCTCCCAAGTATATATGAGCAAGTTACTCGTTTACAGGCTGTGGAAATGAGATTCAGAAGACCGGGAAAGGTCTGTAAAGAGATAATAGATTCAGAAAAGCTGACATATGGTAAAATAGAAATCAAGAGTCCGAGATATACGTCTAAATATAGACTAGTACAGGGACATCATTTTATTTTTACTTCAATTTTTATTGTACCTGAGTTTTTGAATGTACTTCACTCCCACCCCCTCTACTAGTAAACTTCCAACTGTTCTTCACACAGAACCAAGAGTATACAGTCAAAGTTGCCTTGCGGTCATAGTAAACACAAACAGTACTGAGTTAGTGAGTATAGTACGTTCCAGAAATATGTTCGCTTACAATATTGAATCATATTCTCGCACAGGTACTGTCGTCCATTTGCCAAGACAATAAACACCCTTAAGAACAGCTTAAAAGATAACCTTATTAGCATTTCACTCCAATCATACTGATTTAAACTATCACTGACTACATTGTTACTTCTTTCTTTTAGACATCATCCTGATTGTGCTGTATTTTCAAAATTTGTCTCATAATAATCTCTTTCTATTATCTAATATTATTTGAAATATATTAACATTCTATTTATTTTAGCTTAATTCTGCTACACAGTTTATTTCAGTGTTTAATTAATAGTTCATAGTATTTTGTTGTTTAATTCGTAAAGAACTCTTATATACATGTAACTCTCATCTAAATCAAATTGTTGAATTCTTTGTAAGTTCATGCATATGTATATACTCTTTTTGCTGGTTGAGTGGAAGAGAAGGCCTTACGGCCTTAACTCTGCCAGCTAAAATAAATCATTATTATTATTATTATTATTATTATTATTATTATTATTATTATTATTATGTCGCATCCCGGTTTCTCCCACCCACTTCTGCCCGTCCCTTTGTGGCTGGACTGTCTTAGCTCTTTTCTGAAAACATTAATTTCTGTTGGGAATTGAACGTCTACGTAATATTAGAAAACTGTTTAAAATAACTTAAATAAAAGGGCCTCATTAAGTAATTGACTGTCACGTGATTTCCCTCCTTTATAGACCCCGCGACAAAACCACTTGGATGGACAGTAAAAAGCATGTCTGAGTAATTTTATCTTTTCATATCGGGCAGAAGTGAAGATTGAAGTTACAGTACCGTCAACGCGGGCTACTTTAACCCTTAAGATGTTACTTGAACTCAGAAGAAAAAAATGTTTTCGTCGATGTAAAATAACAGTTTGGTGTCGAAAGTTGTGTTTTTTTTTTCTCTGCAAACTTTCATCTGTACAAATATTTTCACCTCAGTTACTCCAATGGTAATTAAACATTTTTTTCTTCTGGGTTCAAGTAACACCTTAAGGGTCAAAGTAGCCCGCGTTGATGGTACGTAAGGTACTGTTTTATAGATTAGGTACACAATTATTTCAATATGAGTTACTAGTATGAAAGACGAGACTGGTAATTGGAATTAGGTATAATAGTCTATGTGCGATAATATGCAAAAAAGAACTGAAACCTGTATAGAAATGAACGCCCAACATTTTCAAATATGTGTTTTAATATCCATATTATGATTATTTTTCAATTTAACTTCATTCTCTATATTGTACGCTGACGTGCTGTATACAGTATAATGTACACTGCATAATGAATACGTCCGAATGGACAGCTCAGTTCGAGAGTAAAAACACTTATTGTTAATACAGTACTGTACTTTGATTAAACAAAAACCTAATGAAAATTATCAAACTCAAATTCGCGATATTTCCTACTTTACGTATATGAATGAACTACTTTTCTTCCCTCCTGTACCTAGTAAAGTGATTTGTTTGTATCTTACGCCATTATCATCGAACTCCAGTCGTGGAAGAGGATAGCAAACGGTGTTTCCGGTTCACAACCTTTAAACCAAAGGTATATCCAGGTTAATATTAGAAATGTTAGTAAAAATAAAATGATGTCCCTGTAGAATATAACCTAAGCAACGGAATACTTGAAAAATGTTGTCTACATTTATAAAAGAATAGAGAAAGAAGAATACGGCGGATGTGAAAACAGTGTATATTATGACGCAATAATCGAATAGGATATTAAGTATTATAGTAAAGGACAGATTGGAGAAAAGCATAGCTGGAAGGATAATGGAAGATCAGGCAGATTTTACAGCAGGTCGATTCTGTATGGACCATATACAGGGTGATTCACGAGGAAAGGTAAAAAATTTGGGATGTGAATTCTGAAGTCATTCTGAATCAAAAAGTTCATATGAATATAGGTCCGTTTTCGAACGGTTACGGAGATACGGCTCTTTGATTTCACAAAAACTTTTTTTGAGATTCCATTGTATTTATTTTTTATTTTAGTAGCTTATTTTACGACGCTTTATCAACAGCTTAGGTTATTTAGAGTCTGAATGAGATGAAGGTGATAATGCCGGTGAAATGAGTCCGGGGTCCAACACCGAAAGTTACCCAGCATTTGCTCATATTGGGTTGAGGGAAAACCCCGGAAAAAACCTCAACCAGGTAACTTTCCCCGACCGGGAATCGAACCCGGGCCACCTGGTTTCGCGGTCAGACGCGCTGACCGTTACTCCACAGGTGTGGACGATTCCATTGTACTAACTCGCATTTAGAGACAGATAACGGACGAATTTATAGTTTATATTCACGTAAGCATACATACCTAATATTCTAGATTTCGGGGTTTATGTTTTCGCACATTTTGAAAGGTACCTCCTTCTGCTTCAATGACTGTTGCGCTCGGGCGTGAATCGCGCTCATCGCTCGGGAGAGTTGCACGTTGTTCTTTATGCCGTATCCAAAATACGGTCGATTAGCGCCTCTCGTTTCCCTGTTCCTTTGCTAATCCAACCTCATAGACAGTAAATACTCTTCGATATGGTACCCTTCTGTTCGGAAAGCGTCGTTCATATTCAACGACGGCACGCATCGCACAAACATAAACATACACAATATCGGCGTATTCTGTAGTCAAAAATGTATAAGGCATCTTAAAAAACACATCTTAACACTTCCGATAACTGTACCTGTATAACTACTGTACTGTAGGTAACTGACTGAACTGCTGTGAACTGATAAGTGATAGCGTATTTGTTGGGACATTTGTAATGCCCCACCGCCCGGTTTGTTGCTCTTATCTATATCGCTCACAATGCAGATTCCAATGTTACGTCATTCATTGCGATCGGTGATCTTCTCTCACGTCACCAGCATATGGTAACTTCTGATTCACATCGGGGCGAGACGTTTTACCAAAAAAAAATGCATCTAGCTCCGCCATCGTTCGAAGACGGACCTATATATTTGGCTTCTCGTTTTCAAAATTTATCCGCATATCATCAGCTAAGTACAAGATCTCATTATAACAATTTACTCATTATACCCTACCACAAGACATCTTTATATTCTTCATCCTATACAGTTTCAGTTGCTAAAAATTGGAACTCGCTTCCGAGTGATATAAGGGGTTGTTGGACAATAGCTTCATTTAGGTCAAAATTACATAAATTCTTACTTAACAGATGAATTGCTGATTAATATTTGTTACTTATAATGAAACATCTGTCCATTCTTATTATTATTATCTTTAATTTCTCTAAATAGATTTACAAAACCTCTAATGGCAATTACATTAATATTCTCATTATAGAAATAGAAATATATATATTCTCCCTGTAACATAGTCCTAGTAAGCTTATATTAAATTAATTTTCATCATTTTACTAGCTATCTCAAATATTAAATTAATTATAATTCATTAAATTAAATTAGCTCATAAATTAAGTTACTACCTTACCTTATAGATTTATCTAAATTTAAATAAATGTGTAGTGAAGATTATTGCTGGAGAACCTTTTAAGTGTAGTGAAAATATTTGTAATTTAAATTTATGTAATGTATTGATTAAGGCTGGTTGAGTGGAAGAGAAGACCTTATGGCCTTAACTCTGCCAGCGAAAATAAAACATTATTATTATTATTATTATTATTATTATTATTATTATTATGTTCATATGAACTTTTTCACTCAAAATGGCCTAAAATATCGTATCCTAAATGTTTTACCTTTCCTCGTGAATCACCCTGTATTTAGTATTAGACAGGTCAGAGAGAAAGCCGCAGCCCCGGAACAATTTTTCCTTGAAATTATTCAAACCTGTTTTACAGGGACCTACTACCTGAAACCCAGATTTGCATAATATATTCGTTAGTGGAGGTACGTTAACAGAAAGCCACAATTTAAATCACACAGTATTTGTGTGCACTCAAAGTTGGGTTCTGGCGTCTTGTCAGCCCATTTGAGTTGTGTGGATATAAGGGAAAAATTGTGACGGTGTCGTGTATAGTTCCTGGGGTAGCTCAGACGGGAGAGCATTCGTGCGCGAAGGGTCCCGGGATCGATACCCGGCCATGGAACAATTTTTCCTCGAAATTATTCAAATTTGTTTACATCGTTGGTCAGCGACACTGAGGTCATTGCTACCAGGGGCTTAAGACGTTGAATCCGGCAGTGCGTTGTTGCCAAGCAATGCACACTTTGAGCGTAATTTTCTAAATTAATCATGCACTTTATTACAGAACACGTAATATTTTGTGTATTTTAATGAATTCCATTGCAACCTTCAATCTGCAGAGTTATATCACTTCCACTCTGTAGCCTATACGTTGGTATTTCTTGTGATCGAAATACTGCACGCAATGTTACAAATTGGAGCTTCTTGATCTAGCAGCAGCTTCCGGGGTCCCCGTATCAACAAGATGGTTGCAAGGGGCGTGTAGCAGCAGCATAATAATGGTGATTTAGTGCAGCGTCTGCTGTCTGTGTGGATGGAGGGGGTGTTAAACAAGGCTCTGATATCACAAAGGAAGATGAGAGCCGAAAGGAAGTAGTCAAGTCTATTATTAAACTTCATACGTTTCAAAAACTCCATTAGCATTGTGATCTATGCAATTGCTGCATCAGATAGCTGCTGCATATCCCTATAACAAACCAGTTAGTAGCTCGTCCAAAAGCTTTACTTCCTAAATTGCGTGTGCAAATTCCCATTTGTATTTTAACATAGATTCAGGTTATCACTATGAAATAATCGCCTTGTATATCGAGTCTGAATTCTTATTAAGTTCTAACACTTTAACACGCTACGGTGAAGGTAACTGATAAACAATGACATAAAGAACATCATCCGCAATGCATACAAAAGCAATAAGCATTTTATTTCTGATCCTAAGTAAGTTTCGTGGGAAGTACAGGGACATCATTTTTTTTACTTGCATTTTAATTGTACCTATATTTCTGAATGTACTTCATTCCCACCTCTTCACTAATGTCCTTGCTCCCGCCAGACACACAAACTTACGGCCGCTGTTGCATTCGAAGTCTTCAAGCAGTGAAGTAAACACTGCAGTGTATAGTGTGTTTCAGAAATATGGTTGCGTTTTATATAGAAGAAAGTACCTATATTAATAATATCGTACTAAAAAATTATATTCAGGAAACGAAAAATTCAATTTCACAGAATATGCTTCAAAATGTTTTAATAATATGCGTAAAGAATTGAAGCCTGCATTGTAATGAACGGCAACCATTTTCAGCAACTTGTTTAAAAATTCAGATTAGCTTTTTTTGAATTGAGGTGGCTAGAAGCAAAGGAATCCTAGTGACATTTGTAATAACATGAGTTAAGTGCATCCAGTGTAAGCTAACGTATCTAAAATTTTAGTGGCAAAGGGATATTTTAAACGCATCACATATTAAAACTTAAATAAAAATTTCACCGATTTTACGAAAGCTTAAATATTTAAACCCCATTTTCTCAAAGTGAACTTACAGCACTTTACTTATGACCCCCCCAATTTAAGTGCACTCTCTATATTGTATGTTAACATCAATAATTAATATGCTAAATAAAGTAGACATTACATAACGAACATAGCCACCTGAAAAGTTGAGTTTTTGAACAAAAAATGTTACTACTCTGCTGTACTTTGATAAATTCCGTAAAAGTGGTGATCAAACTGAAAATTGTAATGTCGTATTTCCCTACAACATAAATGGATACACTACTTTTCTCTCCTCCTATACCCAGTAAAATGATTTGTTTACATATTGCACAAGTAACATCAAACTCCTGTAATGGAAGGGGGCAACAGTGTTTCCGAGTATAGCCAGGTTAATGTTAAAAATGTTGGTAAAAATAAAGTGATGTCCCTGTACAACTGTTTAAAATAACTTAAAGAAAAGGGCTTCGTTAAGTAATTAACTGCCATGTGATTTCCCTCCTTTCTATGACCCTACGACATAACTACTTGGATGGACAGTAGATATTATATCTGAGTAATTTTATCTTTTCGGATCGGGCAGGAGTGAAGATTGAATTTACAGTATGTAAGGTACTCTTTTATAGAGTAGGTACAGAATTATTTCAACATGAGTTACTAGTACGAAGGACGAAACTGGTAATTGAGATTAGGTACAATAGTCTATAGTGCGATAATATGCACATCAGAACTGAAGCCTGTATCGAAATCAACGGCCATCATTTAAAAAAATTTGTGTTTAAATATCCATATTATGATTATTTTTCAATGTAACTTCATTCTCTATATTGTACGCTAATGTGCTGTAGACAGTATAATATACACCGCATAATGAATACGTCCACATGGACAGCTCAGTTCGTGAGTAAAAACACTCATTGTTAATACTGTACTGTATTTTGATTAAACAAAAACCTAATGAAAATGATTAAACTCAAAAGCGCAATATTTCCTAGTTTACGTAAATGGATGAACTACTTTTCTTCCCTCCTATACCTATTAAAGTGATTTGTTTGTATATTACGCCAGTATCATCGAACTCCAGTCGCGGAAGGGGGGTAGCAAACGGCGTTGATCCAGAGGTATAGGCAAGTTAATATTAAAAATGTTAGTGAAAATAAAATGATGTCCCTGTACAACTTCTCTCATGGCTTACACGAGTAATATTTTTATTTATTTTAGTAGGTTATTTTACGACGTTTTATCAACATCTAGGTTATTTAGCGTCTGAATGAGATGAAGGTGATAATGACGGTAAAATGAGTCCGGGGTCCAACACCGAAAGTTACCCAGCATTTGCTCATGTTGGGTTGAGGGAAAACCCCAGAAAAAACCTCAACCAAGTAACTTGCCCCGACCAGGAATCGAACCCGGGCCACCTGGTTTCACGGCCAGACGCGCTAACCGTTACTCCATAGGTGTGGAAACGAGTAATATTATAAAGCTGAAAAAATTAATGTATGTATGTGTGTATGTATGTATGTATTTTTTTAAATTTTATTGAACAACATGCTCCATTACAGAGTAATACTACATGTTTTTAGGATTTTCCCTTTCCTACGATAAATATACATTTGGAATTGTATTGGTGAATACGCCCAATTTAGCCTACTTTGCCTACTTACAATGATCATACCTAAGCAAAATACAGAATTATTACAAATACATATACATGGGTTAACCTAAAAAAACAGAAAAGATATATATATACATAATATGAATATATTACAATTGTGAGTATTAAAAAAAAAGACAAATGGTTAAGGCGAGGTATAAATATTTACATTTTATAAAAAGTTGAATGATAAGTATGTATAACCTAACAATAAATGCATTCCTAAATTGTTCAAAGTATGTATGTATGTATGTATGTATGTATGTATGTATGTATGTATGTATGTATGTATGTATGCATGTACAGTGGAAGCTCTTAAGTTCGACAGAAATCAAGTTCGATATCTTATAGTTCGACTGCTTACGTAGGAGAATTAGACACGCCCCTATACGGGCACTAAGGAATGGGTTTGCCATTTGAATGGGAATTGGTTCTGTGTCTCGTAGTGGTACTTTCGTGAAAGGAAAACAGAATATTTTATTGATTAGGACATCCATATTGATCACTGATTTCAACTTAATAAATTATTCTTTTTCTATCTGAAAACATTAATTTCTGTTACGAATTTTTGACATGTACTGTACGTAATATTATACAAATGTTTAAAATAACTTAAATAAAAGGGCCCCGTTAAGTAATTAACTGTCACGCCATTTCCCCCATTTCTACGACCCTGCGACAAAACCCCTTGGACGGACAGTAGACAGCATGTCTCAGTGATTTTTATCTTTTCGGATCGGACAGAAGTTAAGATTGAATTTACAGTACGTAAAGTGTGTTTAAATATCCATATTATGATTATTTTTCAATTTAACTTCATTCTCTAAATTATATGCTAATGTGCTGTAGACAGTATAATATACACTGCATAATGAATACGTCCGAATGGATAGCTCAGTTCGTGAGTAAAAACACTTATTGTTAATACAGTACTGTAATGTGATAATGAAAATTATCAAACTCAAAATCGCAATATTTCCTAGTTTACGTAAATGGATGAACTACTTTTCTTCCCTCCTATACCTAGTAAAGTGATTTGTTTGCATTTTACGCCAGTATCATTGAACTCCAGTTGTGG
Organism: Periplaneta americana; assembly: GCA_025594305.2. Taxonomy (NCBI): domain Eukaryota; kingdom Metazoa; phylum Arthropoda; class Insecta; order Blattodea; family Blattidae; genus Periplaneta; species Periplaneta americana. The sequence continues at coordinate 177,901,236 of JAJSOF020000005.1, read as the reverse complement.
AAGGGGGTAGCAAACGGTGTTTCCGGTTCTCAACCATTTATCCAAAGGTATAGTCAGGTTAATATTAGAAATGTTAGTAAAAATTAAATGATGTACCTGTATAATAGAGGATAGCTCACTGAACGACACATCGTAAATATACAGTAGATCGACAATATGTTTTCTGAAACTGTACAAATTGAAAGCTTTTCTGCAAACAACAGATAAGCCGTTACCGTTGTATTTTGCTTCGTGCTATCTAATCTGTCGAATGCAGTAGGTGAAAAAATAAAGCGGCTTATTGTTAATGGGCATTCCTCCTATGTTGGTTTTGCTAAGACGATTTAATTTGTTCCCACAGTAATCCGCTTTACATATCACACCTAATAAAGTAATTTTTTTGTTCTTCACATATTTTATGTTGTAATCTGTACTGTACATATGATGTTTAAATTGATATGTTCAAAAGTTACAATGCAATGTACAAGAAAAAGAGATTGAGTATAAAGGAACAAGATTTCAAACTGCCTCAGGACTACAGAAATTTTGTCATATCCTAGTTTCTAGACTCAATGGTCTTTTATAATAATTCTGCAACCGGTAAAATAAATGAGCGGCCTGCACATATATGCAGAATGACTATTGAGGATTATTATTGAGATAATTTTGTGTTTCTAATACAGCCGTGGCGAAAATGTGACTCACGAGCACATTGTGGCTTGCAATGATAGCTGTGCATTTCTCTTGCTTCCTACCTCCTCCAACCCCCACCCTCTCACTTACTGGAGTCAAACTCCGTTCCATTCGCATTTGTCTCTGACCTGCGAGTGGCGTATCGTCGCAATGTCTCTCTCGAAACCATGTACATCTACAAACACGAAAGTTTCAAGTAGGATGGGAGGACGCATTTTTTTGCTGTCAATATGATGAGAATATTAAATGTATAATTTGTTCACAAGTATTACGAGTAAAATGGTTGTATAACATAAAACGAAATTATACTACATGTTACTCATGAAACATTGAAAGGTTAAGTATTATTATTATTATTATTATTATTATTATTATTATTATTATTATTATTATCTCTGTACTCGATCATTTTTCAGCAGATGTACGAATAATGCGGTTTGATCTTCAATTTAAAAACTCACAGTTATACAACGTGATGTTAAATGAAAGCTAGATGTATGGACTTGACGATGTTGAACTTTTCAAATCTTTGCCAAAAAAAAATAAATATTAGAAGCTTCGTTCTTTCGCTTGCTCTGTTGAAGCCATGTTCGCTACAACTTACGTTTGGGAAAAATTATTTTCAACAATGAAAATAGTAATAACCATATTTAGATCACGACTGACAGACAAATACCTTCGTGATCAACTACGACTGGCAGTAAGTGACATAATTTCTGATTTTGAAACTCTGTCGCAGAGACATTCTGAAGACAGTCAATTTTAGGTTTTGATAATGTGTCCTATGTTTTCTTATTCATTTCTTTCTTCGTTACACGTACTAAGCATTAGTTTGTAACCATATACTGTATAAAATTATATTTAAGTGCTTGACGTAATGAAAATGAAAATCCGTTAATAAGTCAGACAGTTCCTTCACTTCCCCTTCGAGTGTCCGCCTCCCTCCACAGGTGCTATGCACGTTGCAGGTTACACAGTGGCTCGGCGCACGATTACATTTTCGCCACGGCTGTTCTAATAAGAAGTCCGAAAAATGACTTTTGTCCGGGTTTTTAGCGATTCGAACCACTGTGCGCCGTGGGTCAGAATATGGTACCTAAGCATAATAGCTTCAATTAACACAGGAAAGTTCTTTATTTATTACATTTAGCAAATCATTAATAATTATCTAATACCGCCACAAGCGCATAGTCTAAGTCAAGTGATAAGTCTGTTATGCGCCGCGCTCTTTCTCGAAAACTTAATTTTGGTTTCTGAACAATGAACACACTGCGATGTACGAATACCGTGGAATGTAAATAAATACAATACAATACAATACATTACAATAAAATACAATACAATACTAACGGTTGGGGCTCTGGCTGAAGAGGGAGACTGTACACTGCATTGTCTTACATGTTGGTCTTTGTCATAACTATGGGCTATTCCATATGAAATCGATCAGTAAAAAACCTCGCATTTTTTATAATCTAATTTTTCCCCTATTTATACAAGCTGCTGAGGGGAGTGCATTTTCAAAAATATACTATCGAAATTCAAACGGTTTTCGTATTATTGAGCGACAAATTTAGCGTATTTCATAAAAACAAGCCTATTTCAGCGCTCAGAACTCTGGAACCATTTACTGCAGAACATTGAAGGAGAGCTTATTTTGAAGCTCACATTTGGTAGGTTATGTTAAGAAGTAATCCTTATTTTTATTGTATACAGAGAGACAGATAATCTGATTTTACTTGCTTTTAGGCTTTTTGGCCATTTGTAAAAATTAAAAAAAAAAATATTGAGAAAAAACCTTGCATTATTAAGAGGAATTCGGCATTGTTTGCTTAGTGGTACGGCAATAAGTTTCGAGTATTAAGTAGATTATTTTCACACGCCTAGATTGAACGACACAGTACCGCACGCACTGGCCGAGAGCTGAAGATAAGCGAGCGTTGGGCGTCATTTTACTCCTGTGTTTATGACAATCTGTGATACAGCTAGCACAGCCATGACTGCTAGACGACACATCACGTGTTTGTCTCCTTGCCTTGTTTGTCTCGGCTACCTCCCGTCTCACAGTCAGCTGGTTAGTTCACGCGCGTACTATTTTCTTTATGTGATATTTTCAATACTTTTTTATCAACGTACTATCAGTAAAAAAAATGTTTATTTGTACTTTCAAAGCCGAATCTAACTATATATTTTAAAATATTTTTTCCTAGCCAAAGGCGTCTTAATGAGGAAAAATCTAAATTTCTTCATTTCCATAAAAAGTAAGAAAATCTGTTTATATGTCAATCTAAACTTTAATTTTTCAGCATCAAAATAAACCATGATTTTGATCATTGGGTGAAAGGGTTTCGGAGCTACAACAGTTTAAAGTTTCTAATTTTATGAAAATACGATAAATTTAAATATTTTAAATTTAAACACAAAGGGCCGTATTCATAGACATTCTTAGCGCTGGCTTTCTGTGGATGATCAGCGAACTAACGTTTTTCGTATTCATAAAACAGTGTTAGCTATATGATATGATATGAATCCTGTTTAGCACACACGTAGCGCGGGCTAGCGAAATGTCTGTGAATACCACTCTATGAATTCTGATGCCTCAAACTTTGCACAAAGCATTGTATCACAGTTCTCTATGCACAAAAAAAGTTTCATTGTATTTAGAAATTGTAAGGTGAATTTTCTCTATATTTCGGTCGATTTGAGATGGAACAGCTCCTACAGTCGATGTTGCAGTTAACCTTGCGGTTTACAAACTCCAAATGCGCTCTCTATTAATAACACTATTCCTCGCCTACTGCTCTTGATGACGGACTGGATCGCACTAGCGTGGAACTCCATTACATTCCTTTAGTATCCCCACCGATATCCCCCCCGTTCCCAGCATCATCCGTGTTCATCCCGGTAACAGGAAGGGCGGGGGTGAACGGGCAGTCTAGAAGCTCTGAATAAACGCACAACCCCAGATTTGTGTAGAATAGAGATTCAGAAGCCCTGTTCCGTTACCACTCGTCAGGAATACGCTTTTAGTAGGCCTACACATTTCCACCTTGATGCTTCCTCACTTCTACCAGGGAACAAGCATTCCAATTTAGTCTTCAGCTAATGCCTTCTTTAGTTATAGTTCATTCTGTACTTACAATGCGGTATTGAGATACAGGATGAGCATAAAGTAACTTTATTTTTTCCGACTCTTTCACTACACTATTATCTTAATTTTCCAGTTCAATTTCTCTTTATCGGGGATCAGTTGAATGAAGCTAATGCCAAACTTTCAATATATCTCTTTAATATCTTCATGAATAAAATTTTACAATGATATTTAGATCTGTTCCAATCTTCATCAATTCGTCACCAATGGAAGGGAGCAGCGCCACTTTTTAGTAATAAGGGTGTATTAATAATTATTTATGTTAAATAATTATTAGAAAATGTATGTAGTTCTCCAACTATTTATTTTCTAATGGTAATTAGGGCATTGTTGCCAATTTTAAATAAAGGGTGTCTAATTCGTAGAGGTTTATTCATTAGTTTATTTGCCGTAGTGGTCCTCTTGAAATATTTGTAATTTTTACTACTAGCCTACGATTAATGTTAGGAATAGATAAGAAGCTAGTATAATTGTAATTAAATTTGTTGGTTGATTATATAATTTTATTAATGAGTTTATCATTTCATTTTATTTATGCTATCCACATGATCGTTTCATTAATTCTTTCTACCCTTCAAATACACTTTGTACTAAAAATAATGGTGGGTTTCAAATGATGTCTATTACATGGAACGTAACACATATATTAAATACGAATTCAATTAGAAACAAATCAAACATTTTCCTTGGTACGCTTATCGAAGTTCCATCTAGGCTGCATTGGTGACTGTGCAAATGGCTAAACGGTGTTCCACTTCTTGTAACACTTGATGAAGAGCAGATTCAACAGATGCCCTGGTCCTCTCTTTCACGTATCGAATGCTAAAGATACGAACACTATAGACTGTTTGTTTTACATAGGCTGTTCCAAAAAATGAAAATTAAAAATCTATACTAATAATAAAACTGTAACCAAAATTTTTCTGGTAATTTTCGCTTTTTCAAAAATAATTGGTGATAACATGTATGATTAACTATCCTGAGACGAAAAATCGCATTTTTGAAATTTTTGTTTCTATATCTGTCTTTCTGTCTGTCTGGATATTTGTTACCTTTTCACGCGATAATGGCTGAACCGATTTCTATGAAAATTAGAATTTAGAGTATATGACATTTAAAATACTGTCTTTAAAATGGGGGTTATAAGAGGGCCTTAAGTCATTAATTCGAAATATCTAGTTTATTATTGATTTTTGAGAAAAATATTACATTACAAAACTTGTTGCAAATAATTTTCCGACAAGTTTAATTCATACAAAATTTTGATAGAACCAATATTTAACGAGATATATGAGTTTTAAAATAACAATCGTTTTATATCAGTGCCGCCATTTGAATGGTATTCAAATAGATAAGAAGAGTAAAATATACAATAAATGCAATGAAAACAATGGGTTAATGAGCCAAACGGATTATGTTGCACTGTTGGAAAAGTTGTTCCTGAGATTCAAGAACCACTACACGCTAATTACATGCTTGTGAAAACAAAGTTTAATGTCAAAGAATAGTACTTTAAGGTCTTTAATGCAATCTGTTCTATTAATGTGAATATTATTTTAAATTACAATTGAACTTAAAGGAAGTAGTTTTCGTCCAAAAATTTATGACATTAGCCCTGGAAACATTAATTTCCATATATATTATTTTAATGTACCGAAGTACATATGATATTTCCATGCAGATATTCTGCGTCATCATACGATGAAAGAGTAATGGAACGGAGAAAAATTCTCTCCGGCGCCGGGATTTGAACCCGGGTTTTCAGCTCTACGTGCTGATGCTTTATCCAGTAAGCCACACCGGCGCCGGAGAGAATTTTTCTCCGTTCCATTACTCTTTCATCGTATGATGACGCAGAATATCTGCATGGAAATATCATATGTACTTCGGTACATTAAAATAATATATATGATATGCGTAAATCACTTCGTGATTTATGACGGCGCTTATTCCGTCGGATCCCGGCCAACTAGTCACTCATATCGAGTGCACCTCAGCACATGTGTGGACTTCGGTCCTGCGTTCATAGACATCTATGACGTAGTGCAGAGGGCGGCCACTAGAGGGAACCCAAGAGTTGGAGCTTAATCTGAGACGATTCTAACCGGCGTCGGAGTTGTATCCGGTGTGGCTTACTGGATAAAGCATCAGCACGTAGAGCTGAAAACCCGGGTTCAAATCCCGGCGCCGGAGAGAATTTTTCTCCGTTCCATTACTCTTTCATCGCATTAATTTCCATTCCATTGTCTTTAAAATAATAATTAATCAATACCAATAGTCGTTTCAGTCGAGAGTTATACCATGAACACGAATTCAGAAACATCCAACCTAACGGCTAATTTCATGACAAAATATAAAAAGCGATTTGTATTCACAAAGGCATGAAATTTCTGTATACAGAAGATAAAACTGTAAAGCGTATCCTGTTCCTGTGTAAAACTATACAAATATTAACGTTACAGCATAATAAACTGCAAAGTAAACACACTCTTGGTTTATATCCATGCGTTTCTTTTACGCCTTGATAAAGGTAAAATACAGAGTGGAAGTAATATACCTCTGCAGATTAAAGGGGGCAATAGAACACATTAAAATCATTAACAGTCTATTATGCGTTTCGTAATTAAGTGCATAGTTAATTAGAAAATTAAGTTGAAAGTTTACGTAGTTTGGCAACAGCGCATCACCGGTTCACCTACGAATACACACACGAGCTCGATTTCTGTCCCCTACACTGCATTAGGGTTGCTAGACTTCTAATGGCGGAAAATAACGATATGTGTTACTCTTTATATTTAATTTGAAAGAAACCCGTCCAATTTACTGAAGAAGCTATACGGACATAATTCCTTATCAGTTTCTCTAATGACAAGAGTAAAAATAAGAATCTTAAGGACAGTACATAACGAGTAAAACAGTGCTAACATTTAAGGTATTTTTTTTAGAAAAATATTCATTTGTGAATAAATGACATGGGAATTTTTAATGTACTCTATTAAAGGAATAAGTTGTTAAAATCTGCGAAGTTATATTACTTCCATACTTTAGAAATTACTTTTTAATAATAGTGATAATAGTTAAGATTTTTTTTAGAAAAATATTCATTTGTGAATAAATGACATGGGAATTTTAATGTACTCTATTCAAGGAATAAGTTGTTAAAATCTGCGAAGTTATATTAATTCCATACTTTATAAATTACATTTTAATAATAGCGATAACATTTAAGATATTTTTTTAGAAAAATATTAATTTGTGTTTAAAATGACATGGAAAATGTTATTGTTCTCCATTCAAGGAATAAGTTGTTAAAATCTGCGAAGTTATATTAATTCCATACTTTATAAATTACGTTTTAATAATAGCGATAATATTTAAGATATTTTTTTTAGAAAAATATTAATTTGTGATTAAAATGACATGGAAAATTTTATTGTACTCTATTCAAGGAATAAGTTGTTAAAATCTGCGGAGTTATATTACTTCCATATTTTATAAATTACGTTTTAATAATAGTGATAACATTTAAGATCTTTTTTTTTAGAAAAATATTAATTTGTGATTAAAATGGCATGGAAATTTTTATTGTACTCTATTCAAGGAATAAGTTGTTAAAATCAGCAAAATTATATTACTTCCATATTTTATAAATTACGTTTTAACAATAGTGATAACATTTAAGATTTTTTTTAGAAAAATATTCATTTGTGATTAAAATGACATGCAGTTTTTATTGTACTCTATTCAAGGAATAAGTTGTTAAAATCTGCAAGGTTATATTACTTTCATACTCTATAAATTACGTTTTAATAATAATAGCAATAATCATAAAGCTTAAATATGGGAAGTTTGTTATTATCGAGTTGAGAAAATTTTGTCATTCGGTCTGCTCTCAAAAAATCTGAAAGTTAGAATTTATAAAACAGTTATATTTCCGGTTGTTCTGTATGGTTGTGAAACTTGGACTCTCACTTTGAGAGAGAAACAGAGATTAAGGGTTTTCGAGAATAAGTTGCTTAGGAAAATATTTGTAGCTAAGAGGGATGAAGTTACAGGAGAATGAAGAAAATTGCATAACGCAGAACTGCACGCATTGTATTCTTCACTAACATAATAATTAGGAATATTAAATCCAGATGTTTCAGATGGGCAGGCATGCAGCACGTACGGGCGAATCCAGAAATGCAAATAGAGTGTTAGTTGGGAGGCCGGAGGGAAAAATACCTTTAGGGAGGCCGAGACATAGATGGGAGGATAATATTAAAATGGATTTGAGGAAGATGGGATATGATGTTACAGACTGGATTAATCTTGCTCAGGATAGGAACCGATGGCGGGCTTATGTGAGGGCGGCAATGAACCTTCGGGTTCTCTAAAAGCCATTTGTAAGTAAGTAGGTAAGTAAGTAATCATAACGCTTCTCTCCTTGAAGGAACAAAATACCGGTATACCAAAATTGATTTTAAAGTTTAGAAATGGCAAAAACTATAAAATTATGACATTATAAACACACCCTGAAAGCCAATTCGTTGGTAGAGCTTTACCGCTAAAAGATGCAAATTCTTTAAAATCCTGGCTATAATTGTCATCAATGAAATAAATAATTTGTTTTTCGACTTACTATATCATATATTATGTTATAATTAATTTAATGTGGAGTTTTCGACAAGAATTAAATATTTTAATTAGTTCTAAGTCGGAGAAGAGCAGGGCAAGTCCAATGCTTAGTCTATTAGTAGACTGTGGACGTTTACTTCGCAGGATTTGTGAAACATTTTAGCACGGGTAAATGGAAAACAAGTTAGCACTATTGAAAAATCTGTATGATTGTGTTGCAATAGCTACATTTTCTTTACTTCCGACTGCGGAAAAAAACGTTTATATGCATAATAAACGAACAGAAGTTCCAAGACTGTAGGATTCCTGTCAAAAGTTTATTAAGTTATGGTACTTACATACAGAGCAAGCAATGAGGTTCAATCAGCTAAGTGTTATCACTTACCTGAAAATCAAGGAAAAACAAAGAATTAGTTTACAGCAAATAGAATTAGTTTACAATACACATGCCTATATGAAATTCATATACAGTCTCATTCATTCATAGTTTTCTGCCCAAGAGAAGGTATTTCACTGCAAACCCAGCATTTTCATATCGTTACTAAAGATTATTATTTTTTTGGTCCTACAGAATATATCTGTTATGTTACTGTGCACATTACTGTGAAATCTCGGCCACCAAGTCACTCAATTGAGTGCGCTCCTTGTACAGGGTTTCGTCAGAAAGAACGGATGGATTTCACATGGCAAGAAAATTGTAAAGATTCATCAAATCAAAAATTTATTGTTATCAACATATTCACCAATACATGCAGTTTATTTATGGAAAACAACATTATCCATATGATGTCCTTGGCTTTCAATACAGGCATCGAGGCGTTTTCTGATGTTCGCCATCACTTTCACAGTCATAGCTGGTGCAATTGCCACGATTTCTTCACGAATCGCTGTCTTCAGTTCGTCCAGTGTATGTGATCGATGTTTACAAACTTACGCCTTCAAATGGTCCCAAAGAAAGAAGTCGCAGGGCGCGAGATCTTACCGTAGCCTCGGACAATCTCAGTGCAATAGAATTTCGTCCAGGTGATTTCTTCTTTAATGTTGAATCTGTGATACGAAATGAAGCCACCCACCGCAAAATTGTATTCCGAGTTGGAATCCTAGCGTGACATCCGATGTCGAAATGAGTCCTGAGTGGCGATCACAGACTCTTCATTTTTCAAAAATGTCTCTACGATGAAAGCACGTTGTACACCAGACCAACACCATATTCTCAACTGAAACTGCATTCTATGGCTGAACCAACAGTCGTGGTCCTCCTCACTATATCTCTCTCCTCGTTGCGTATCGATAGTTTGAAATCCATCCGTTCTTTCTGACGCACGCTTTATAATGGCAGTTGACTTAATAAAATGTCAACATACATGCCTAACTTGGAGTCAGGCCACAAAGGGAAAAACACTGGGGAGGGGAGTTCGATCCGGTGCTGTGGATTGGACTTCAACGTAACTCAATGGTGAGAGCGCTTGGTACGTAGAACCAAGGACCCGGATTCGATCCCTGGCGCCGGAACGAATTTTTCTCCTCTACTATTAATTTTCATATCTTTCCTATTTTCTGCCTTCCTCTTTGTCTCCTCATATGATCCATATACCTTAATGTCGTTTATGATCTGATTTCTTCTGTTTCAAACTCTTCTACCTAAAATCAATAACATAAAATCCAGAGCAATTTTTTTGAAGAGCAGTATCGTGGCCATTAAGCAACCGTTGAGATCATTTGCGCTCCACACTGAATAGCGCCATAAATAAAGTTACGATTACGGCTTGACACAAATAACTGCAAGCTTTTTCATGTGAGGCGTCGGGCTTCACACAGCGAGGTGGTGAGTAAGTTATCTGTCAAGCGATGCGAAGTGCATTATAAAGGTGACAGCAGGCAGGAGTGTATGTGATTCGTACACAAAGCACATCTCCACTCTTTTACTACTTTCACAGAATAACATAAAAATGTTATAGGCCGAGATACTTCACCCTCTGCAGCATATTTAAACAAGTGTTATCAAGATGGTGTCAAAGACAGGAAGGGAATAAATCAGCTCGTAAACGAGGGTGCTTCACGGAAGAGCGTCCCCCTCGCTGAATTGTGTCTAAGTGATTTTCATTCACTAAACCGCTTGTCGGAAATTATTTTACAGAAAACAATGTATACCATGTGTTACTGCAAATGTGGCCTAACTCTGTAGAAGTACCGGTAGTGAAAAAAGATGAATACAAACAGTAGGTACTGTTGTGCGGCAAAGGTCCCTGTTACAATTACATTACATTCTTGCAAGTCATTCCTTATTTTCTCTTATTGTTTCTGTCTTAATGTCAAGTTAAGAGTTGTTGCCATTGAGATTTTTATTACGTTTTCCAAATCCAACGCCAAAATTTACAATATTTGAGGAAAATTAAAAAGTATTGATAACATTTTACAACTTACACTGATGTATAATTAATGTGTCATCTACCTATACTTATTTGAAAACAAAACTAATCTGGTATAATTAATTTTATGCTCGACCATGCCGAAATAGATAGATAGATAGATAGATAGATAGATAGATAGATAGATAGATAGATAGATAGATAGATAGATAGATAGATAGATAGATAGATAGATAGATAGATAGATAGATAGATAGATAGATAGATAGATAGATAGATAGATAGATAGATAGATAGATAGATAGATAGATAGATAGATAGATAGATAGATAGATAGATAGATAGATAGATAGATAGATAGATAGATAGATAGATAGATAGATAGATAGATAGATAGATAGATAGATAGATAGATAGATAGATAGATAGATAGATAGATAGATAGATAGATAGATAGATAGATAGATAGATAGATAGATAGATAGATAGATAGATAGATAGATAGATAGATAGATAGATAGATAGATAGATAGACAGACAGACAGACAGACAGACAGACAGACAGAGACAGACAGACAGACAGAGACAGACAGACAGACAGACAGACAGAGACAGACAGAGACAGACAGAGACAGACAGACAGATAGACAGATAGACAGATAGATAGATAGATAGATAGATAGATAGATAGATAGATAGATAGATAGATAGATAGATAGATAGATAGATAGATAGATAGATAGATAGATAGATAGATAGATAGATAGATAGATAGATAGATAGATAGATATAGATAGATAGATAGATAGATAGATAGATAGATAGATAGATAGATAGATAGATAGATAGATAGATAGATAGAACTTTATTGTCGATGGCATAATGTATGCATAGACATGGTCAAATATATACAATTACAATTTAATGTAAAATAAGTCAAATATAAAAAAAAAAAAAAACATTATTCATTTCAACAGCCCATGCGTGCATCCTCAAGACTGTAGGGACACAATTTTATTAATTTCGTTTTTATATAATTCTTAAATTTCAGAGAATTTTTTGTATATTTGATGTCATCAGGCAAACTGTTGTATATTTTAATACCAAAGACCATATATGTTCTACTAGTGTTTGCAAGGTGGTGAACTGGAATAGTTAAACTATTTTTGTTACGAGTGTCGTAGGTATGGAAATCACAATTTTGATGAAAATCAGACAGATTTTTATAAATTAGTAGTAAAACATTAAAAATGTATAAACCATAAACAGTAAGAATATTATATTGTAAAAAATGTTCCCTACAAGAGGTCCTACTAATAATGTACTATTATACACCTGGTAGCAGTCCTTTAATGCATGTCATTAAAGTACACCTACTCATTAAAGTACAGGTATTCAGCCAATGATAACTCAGCTTACATGTGTTCAGCCAATGAGAAGTCAGCTTTGTACCGTTATAAAACCGCAAGTATCGATTATTCTCGGATATGCAATCGAAAGAGAATTAGCGAAAAGTCACGGAGGCTGAAATCCAATACTGTCGCAGAAGGTTATGTTCTGTTACTATAATAATTAGCGTTAATTGTAAATAATATTCAAACAAATTCAATTTGCCATCTCGTTTTTCAATGTCGAATTCAATAATCAAGGTTATAATATTATAATATTATCAAGTTTAACGGGATTATACATCAAGGTCAATGACATTATTGTTCCTCGGAAAAAATCAATACTTTCGCGTCTGCACACATCTCACAATTCACGACCTAGAACAAGGTCACTTCCGATCTTGTCAGATACAAATAAAATGTATACATCTGAATACCGGTAATTTCAAGTTAGAAATATGGTCGAGCATAAAAAATCGTATGAAACGAGCGCAAGCGACGTTTCATAAACATCCATACTCGCTTTCTTAATTACTATCATTATAGGCTCGTTGCATAATGTACTATTATTATACACCTTGATTTACTCTATAATTTATTTTATTACAACTATTCCACAATCACACGCGAATAATAACAAATGAATAACAACTAATGAAAAATACGAATAAGAATAATAACATGTGAATGACATCTACAAAAGCGTCCAAAAACAAAATATTTATTTAAATTAAAAATGATTAATAATAATTTATGTTTTTATTAAGATCGACCAAAAAATAGTATGCAATATATGTATTAAATGCATAGCAGAATCTTTGAAATAGAGAAGACTTAGCCATTCTAGTAAGCGTGAAGGAATATATGACGTAGTAAGTTACAATGCGATATATGCTTCCTGGTGAGTGCATTACCCATATAACAGAATCGAGGAAAATTATACTTGTTTGAAAACAAAACTAAACTTGGTATAATCTATTTTATTATGAATGAATGAATGAATGAATGAATGAAGCCACTGTGTCCCATGAAGGGCTAGGGTCTCCTACAGGAAGGGAAGCTCGGTTTGGTTCACATGATGAGCTATTTCACGTGAACAATATTTACATTCACATTCACTATGTGAGATACACTAGAGTTTGTCAAATTTTAGTTCTATATGAGTTTGTTCACTATCTGTCTCCACTCGTTCCTCTTGCTGGCGATGGTTGACCAGTTCCCTCCCAGCTGCTGCTTGAATGTATCTGCCCATCTTCTTCTTGGCCTGCCTTGTGTTCTCCTTCCTATGTACGGGTCCCACATGGTGGTTTCTCGCGCCCATCTGCCTTGTTGCTGCCTTGCTACATGACCACCCCACTTTCACTTCGTTATGAGGGCTTTTTCTGTGATGTTCTCAGAAGCTGTAATTTTCTGCAGTGCCGTGTTGGAGACCTTGTCTTTCAGTGAAACGCCAACTATCTTCCTCTCCATTTTCTTCTGGCATATTTCGATGTTCATCTTTTGCCTCTCTGTTTGGCAACCGTATGTTAGCATCGGGAATACATAGGAGTTAAGAGCCTCTAGTCTGAGTCTGCGATTTATGGACCTGTCGAGGAGTATAAACTTTAGCGCCCAGAAGGCTTTCCAGGATTGTGTTATTCTCCTTTGATTTTATTATACTTACTTACTTACTTACAAATGACTTTTAAGGAACCCGAAGGTTCATTGCCGCCCTCACATAAGCCCGCCAGCGGTCCCTATCCTGTGCAAGATTAATCCAGTCTCTATCATCATACCCCACCTCCCTCAAATCCATTTTAATATTATCCTCCCATCTACGTCTCGGCCTCCCTAAAGGTCTTTTCCCTCCGGTCTCCCAACTAACACTCTATATGCATTTCTGGATTCGCCCATACGTGCTACATGCCCTGCCCATCTCAAACGTCTGGATTTAATGTTCCTAATTATGTCAGGTGAAGAATACAATGCGTGCAGTTCTGTGTTGTGTAACTTTCTCCATTCTCCTGTAACTTCATCCCGCTTAGCCCCAAATATTTTCCTTAGCACCTTATTCTCAAACACCCTGAAAGTATGAACCTATGTTCCTCTCTCAGTGAGAGTCCAAGTTTCACAACCATACAGAAGAACCGGTAATATAACTGTTTTATAAATTCTAACTTTCAGATTTTTGGACAGCAGACTGGATGATAAGAGCTTCTCAACCGAATAAGAAGACGCATTTCCCATATTTATTCTGCGTTTAATTTCCTCCTGAGTGTCATTTATATTTGTTACTGTTGCTCCAAGATATTTGAATTTTTCCACCTCTTCGAAGGATAAATCTCCAATTTTTATATTTCCATTTCGTACAATATTCTGGTCACGAGACATAATCATATACTTTGTCTTTTCGGGATTTACTTCAAACCGATCGCTCTACTTGCTTCAAGTAAAATTTCCGTGTTTTTCCCTAATCGTTTGTGTATTTTCTCCTAACATATTCACGTCATCCGCATAAACAAGAAGCTGATGTAACCCGTTCAATTCCAAACCCTGCCTGTTATCCTGAACGTTCCTAATGGCATATTCTAGAGCGAAGTTAAAAAGTAAAGGTGATAGTGCATCTCCCTGCTTTAGCCCGCAGTGAATTGGAAAAGCATCAGATAGAAACTGACCTATACGGACTCTGCTGTATGTTTCACTGAGACACATTTTAATTAATCGAACTAGTTTCTTGGGAATACCAAATTCAATAAGAATATCATATAATACTTCCCTCTTAACCGAGTCATAAGCCTTTTTGAAATCTATGAATAACTGATGTACTGTACCCTTATACTCCCATTTTTTCTCCATTATCTGTCTAATACAAAAAATCTGATCAATAGTCGATCTATTACGCCTAAAACCGCACTGATGATCCCCAATAATTTCATCTACACATCTTGATTTAATGTATAACTTATTTTATTGCAACATTTTCACAATCATTGCCGAATAATAACAAAAGAATAACAAGTACGGAAAAATATGAATAACATATGAATGACACCTATCGACAAAAGCGTCCAAAAACAAACTATTTAAATTTAAAATGCTTAATAATAATTTATGTTTTTATTAAGATCAACCAAAAATAGTACGCAATACATGTATTAAGATAACAGTATCTCAGAAATAGAGAAGACTCCAATTCATCTCGTCTTCTCTACTTTTCCTCGATTCTGTTATATGGGTAATGCACTTACCGGGCTTATATCGCAATATAACTTACTATTCTCTCATTTCTCAATACGACATCATTTACTTCTTCACGCTTACTAGAATGGATAGAAATTCCTCGATTTTAGTTCCCCCTAATTCCCACAGAAAAAACTGTACGCCTTTCCTCATAAATCCTAAGCGTCCACAGCATCAGTAATACATTTTGTGGCCTCTTTAATAAAATATTATAAATGTAAAGTATGGATGGTAAAAATCGACCTGTTGGGAGATGGGTCCTTTCACACGGACACCAGGCAGACAGATATGATGAACGCAAGAAATACCTAGGATATTTTTCGCATACACGCCTTTGGACTCGGACATCTAAAATTCCTTTTAGTTGCTAACATACGAACCTCATCAATTACCAACTCCCCATTTCTTGCATCTGGTGTTCCGGCAGTAAAAAGTGTTGACAGCCTCCAAAACGGGCGATCAGAAATGGTTTATTTGCAGCTGTTTGAACTCCAACTTCCGTCGTTATAAATCATTTGAACTTCGACCCCTAGTTGGTTACTTTTTATTAACTTGGCCTCACTGATACGTACTAAATTACATATAAACGCTCTTTACAAGGCTGCGGAAATAAAATTGCAACGTGAATAAACTACAGATAAAATCTGGCGTCACGACATCAGTGTCAGGGGCAGAAGAACCATTTCAAGAGCATAACGGTAGCTTTAAACTGGAGTGGAGGTTGAAAATATTCAGTTTCTAAGTTTACTAGTGGCTTGTGCAGCAAATGCTGCTGCAAACTAAGTTCGTTAGACGTTCAAATAAAAATTTTTCAGATTTATTTTCAATGAAGAATACTTGACATTGAAACATATTCCCTCTGAATGGTTTTTTTAGGCCACATACTTTTTTTGAACCTATCCACCTTCTCTTTTTGAGTTTCAAAGCGGAAACGCAAGTAACAATGTCAGGACGATAGCAATAGCTGTTTCAGGTCATTGTGGATTGTAGGCGAAACTTAAAAAAAATGTCAGGTTTGCTTAAGTTTTCGAACAATAGCATTTTGTTGCATGTAGAACTTGAAATGTAGAGCGTAAGATCATTTTATCCTACTAAGAGATCGTGCTGAAATGATCTGGAGACTACAAAATTTTCTAAGCCTCTTATTTTATTAGTAAGTAATATCTTTTGGTTTTCCTTAGGAACTGTATTTTTTGCGCTCTCTAGAGCCAATACTGAAGACAATGACACATATCAATATCTACACTACACCGCCATTAAGTATATGAAAAAGATCCAACCCCACTTGATTAAGAACTATAAAAATATTTGATTTTTAAAAAGCAATATTATTATCTTACGTAAGTTTTGTAGTTATATATAGCCGCCACTCAGTAAATTATAGAAATGAAGATTTAATTTAAGATATTCTCTACATTTACTTACATAAACTCAAAACGTTTCACTTTCATGTCATCAATATAGCATTAATATTATGTATAATTAATGAAAAATAGACGCATCATGACATTAACCATAATAATATGTAATTTCTAAAATGGTAATAATGTCATCAAACCACCTCAAGTTTCGTAGATTTGAATATCCAATACACAGCTGTACTCACAAAATTATACACTGCAGTATGAGACCTGTATATTATTTTTAATAACAGATTGAATTTGAGCTCTAATTATGTCGGAAATCCTGCAGTTCATGGCCTTCATGTAATACCCTATTGTTTATTGTAGTGTGTGTTTAGTTTTGTTCTGAAATTCAATCAAGTCGGCCGTGATTCAATAAAATTAGTTCTCAAAACTGACAACAGATGGGTTTTGGAAAATAGGAAAATTATGTAGAAAAATTGACATTTCACTGAAAACTACTATTTTTCCGAAAAACTTTGAATGCCAGGCATGAAAATGAGGGGTCACTCATTAAAATCCGTTCAGCCGTTTTCCCGTAATTTCCATTACCAGTTCAAATTATATATATATATATATATATATATATATATATATATATAGATGTTTCATTGGCAACTAAGAGGACGAACATTACAGGACTTCTATAACATTAGGGAAACAGTTCCAGTGGTTGTTATTGATTCTTCTTGAGATTCACATTGTATAGTACTTATTATTAGAATATAAAAACTAAAAATTTTAAAAAGTGTTAAAATGTAAATTTTAAAAAGGTAATATATCATAGATAACTGGACGACACCGTTTTGGCGTTGGTGTTACGCCTTCGACAGCGATTGATAATCTATTGCATCAGCTGTGGCATTCGTCTCATACTTTGGTATTTTCTTTCTTCTGTGGTAGGGAGATGATATTTTGGTAGTAGTGGGGATGTTTGTGTGTTGCACAGTATTATGTCAAAAAGCGCATGTAGGGCTTATAAGTATTGAAATGTAATTGGGTGTTGAGGACACGTTGTATATATGTTACTGAATGCTTAAATTATATTGCTAGTAAGGGAATTGAACTAGACAAAGAAAAACAGGGAAGATAGATAATAATTTTATGAAGATTAAAAAGTAATTTAATTGGATGTGTAAATTGTGAAGAATGGAATAATAATTAGTAAAATTGTGATAAATTGTAATTGGCTAAAAAGTGTACTGAAATAACTATATAGGAGATGGGGACAAATGAAATATTGGAAAGAGTTATAGAATGGTGCGAGTACTAGGAAAGAACGTAATCTGGATAATCAACGGTGTTGAAATGTGTCGCATTCGGAAGGTCCCGGGTTCAAACCCCGTGGACAGCTAATCTCACTGAGATGTCTCATGGTTTACCTCAATCACAAAAGTAAATGTCGGACTGGAAATTTACATACTGTGATTCTTCACCACCTTAATCACCAATATCATTAACATTAAAACGATTCTAAATCAGTTACATGAACACAAGTCAATTATACAATCTAGTTTTGAAACTATTGGTTGGTAACTTATAATATTGACTGGGAAGCTTATTAGCCTATATAATTTCATCCCCATGACAGAAAAATTGTTACTAGTTTTATGTAATCTACAGTATGGAATATTAATTTGTTCACTATTTCATAATCATGCATATTAATAATAATAATAATAATAATAATAATAATAATAATAATAATGATTTATTTTAGCTGGCAGAGTTAAGGCCGTAAGGCCTTCTCTTCCACTCAACCAGCAAAAAGTGTATATACATATGCATGAACTTACAAAGAATTCAACAATTTGATTTAGGTAAGAGTTACATGTATACAAGAGTTATTTACGAATTAAACTACAAAATACTATGAACTATTAATTAAACACTGAAATAAACTGTGTAGCAGAATTAAGCTAAAATACATAGAATGTTAATATATTTCAAATAATATTAGATAATAGAGAGAGATTATTATGAGACAATTTTGAAAATACAGCACAATCAGGATGATGTCTAAAAGAAAGAAGTAACAATGTAGTCAGTGATAGTTTAAATCAGTATGACTGGAGTGAAATGCTAATAAGGTTATCTTTTAAGCTGTTCTTAAAGATGTTTATTGTCTTGCAGCCCCTAATACTTTGTGACAAAGAATTCCATTGACGCGAGGTGGATACTGTAAAAGATGATGAATAACAAGATGTTCTATGAAGAGGTATACTTAGCGTGCCACAAATAAGTGATCTAGTATTTACTTCGTGGTTAGAGTACAGATAAGAGAAACGAGACGAAAGGTAATTTGGTAACGAAAGGTAATAATAGCTTTCTTTTGCAAAACCAATACACTCCCAATTTTGCTACCATTTCCCCAGAAAATTAAAGCATACCGAATTATCGACTGAAAGAAGGAAAAGCAAGCACACCTTAAATAATTTTGAGAAACACAAGAGAATCTTCTAATGTCGCAAATGACGCGGACAAAAATTGTGTTATTGGAAAAACCACCTGCAGTTACACGAGACTGTCGGAAATATCACATATAATGACAACTGTCAGAGATGACACTGTCGCAAATAATACGCTACGATGGAGAACCACAGCGTGTCAGGGCGCTAAGTTCCCACCTCTACAGTTACTAGATATTAATGGTAGTAGGGATATTAGTCTCACGTACCTGCCGCCTTTATCCTCCGTACATAGCGAGGAGAAAGACGCAGATGTAAGTCAAAGTCAAAACCAACGACAAAATTGGTCTAAGTGAGATTCGAACTAAGTATAACCTCGAAACAAGAATCTTTTTCATTAACCTGACACTACGTCGGTGGTAATTTTCGAAACAGTAGTGTGTCTCTTATGCATCATTCGTCAGTACTTGAAGCTTCATATATCGTCAAAGGAAGCTGTATAGGTTGTGTTATTTGTCTATGTTTCGAACTCGGAACCAAACAATGGACGCATCAGTAGGCTTTGTAATGGATTACAAATTGTCTTGGCGTGGGGATGGTATACAAACACAATCTCGGTATGTAGGCGTTTCCGCCCTTAGTTGAAGATTCTAGTAAAAAAACGTCATTGTACCGGCGTTCAACGCTAAAGCATAGCATCAAATCATTGTATTAAAAAAATTACACACGGGGAACAAACACTTCTAAATTGCGTACAAAAGTACATACGCAGGACTCATGCATACAATCAAACATGTTGGACGGATGTGACAGAAAAAAGTGCACAACATAACACAACTCTTTCTCCTCCCATTGCGTCCCGCCCTTCACACCTAGCCACGCTCCAGCAAACAAAACCGCAAATTGCATTCCTAACACATCCCACACTTCATCGTACGTGCAGCAAATCATCTGTTTTCCTGTTCCATCCCCTTCCATTTCATTTGACGTTTATTGACGACACCGCATGTCAAGAAGGGAATTTATTATTTTCTGCACTTTTATTCATGGGCAACGTAAAAACAAAGTGTCCTCCTTTCTAATTATATAGATAGCAGGTGTCCAAAAACGATGCCCAATATAATAAAAAATAATATCACAAAGTATTTATTGCAGTGAGAAACTGAACTTACAGATAAATAACAGAAATTACTATAATTTTTATACCTAGAACCTTTCTATGCATGCTCCACCAATTATAGTACCACACAATTTTTTTTTCATCATTCCATGTGTTTGCAAGCATCAATTTCGTGACTGAAGCTACTGTTCACAAAGCTCTAACCCTCTCGGAATGGATAGACGCCCTTAAAATGGTAGGCTATGTCGCTCCGGTCCGAGCTGTACCGGGTAGAAGTCGGGATGGTACCCGCTGTAGGCGCTGTCTCAGCGAGATTGAAACTCTTCCCCATATTCTTGGCTTCTGCCCCTATAGTGAGGCCCTTCGCAATATCCGTCACCATGCTGTCCGTTCTATGCTGGCCGAGGCGCTGAAGGAAGTAGGGTTTACAGTCCATCAAGAGGTGCAGGGACTAGCCACACAAGGAAGTGTTCGGCGAATTGATATCATTGCCATTAAGAACAACTCGGCATACATTCTCGATCCCACCATCAGATTTGAGACACATGCAGATCAACCGCATGAGGTGGACAGTGAAAAGAAACGGATCTATGAACCAAAAATCCCGTTCTATAAAGATAAATATAGCCTGTCCCACATTGATGTAATAGGTCTGATGGTGGGAGCACGAGGTACCATACCCTCCTTCTTTGCCAAAAAATGTAAAAACCTGGGGCTAACACACAGCATTGTGAAGGACATAGCCATTAGTGCCCTCAAAGGATCGGTTCAGATATTGAGAAATCATTTGTATGGGAGTGATAATGGAAATTTCAAGCTATCTTAACCGATGGCTGTTGATTGGTTTAGATACCAATGCCAATCAATCCGTACTATTATTTTTCTCGCGGTATATGGCATTCAAATCATTCTAACCTATCTGATGATATTTTTCCCCCCTTTCTTAACTGTAAATGAGCACAAACGCTTCTTAGGTGTAAATTTTTCTGACATTTTGCATATTCGATTCCCTAACCGTTTCAAATGTATATTATTTTACCTTTTAGGTTTGTTTCCAAATTATATGTAAGTTAATACGCTTTGACAAATCTGGCAACCTTTTCATAAGGGAAGCTAAATTTATTATTATATTAGCATTCATAATATTACAAAAAAAATAGCACAAATAATACCAAAAAAAGCTAGCCGATTATTGATAAGAAACCAGCAGTGAAATTAATATTTCAAAGCAAAATAAATAAATAAATTTTATGCAATAAACGAATTTTTGCTTATAAATAGCAGTAAAATTCAGATATCGCATTCTTGATTTTTTTTCCGAGTTAAATTAGACTGCCATCAACAAATCTGTGTAAATAACTCTTTTTTTTTTTTTCAAATTGTCGGTTGGTTTGTCTATTATTGCGTAATTCCGTCCAATTGAAGAACACGTCATAAGCCGGAACTCGTAACTCATCTCTTCCCTGCAAGTGCAACCCTCGCGTCATAGTACGGTAGGGGGAGAAGAGAAGAGAGAACAGTGTGTTTGCCAAACGTCACAGAAACGTCATTGAAGGCTTCGGCCTTGTGGATGGGGGAACGAACTGTTTCCCCATGCTTCCACCTCTTTCTTCCCCAGTTCTGCAATCCTGGACTATGTTCTTCACAATGCAGCACAGAAAAATACCCAGAATTGATAAGTCTGGCGACGTTGGCATCCAAGCTAGGAACCCATCTCCTGAAATCTATTTGCTCCCAAATTGATCTTTTAAAAATTCCCCCACAAATTTTGCATTGATTTTTTTTTAATTAGAAAGTTGTATTTGTAATATATTTACAATATCTAAACAAAAAATGTTTTCCTTTATATATTTTTTAATGTTTTTGACAACAATATTTAATTACTTTATTCCAATTTGTCTTTTCAAATTAGAAATCTACATTATCTACGTAACGAAATGCTATTGTGATTTTGCTTTATGTATTTCCTTAGGCCTATATGTTCCGTTTTCTGTGTTTTGCAATTAGCAGGGAAATGTCTGAAACTATCATTTACTTTCTTAAAACAACTTACCTCGTTGACGACGGATTGCTTTAACATTTCTATTATTTGCATACGCTCATCTCCGAAAGTATCATTATATGTTTGAGCATGTCTGGTGTTGTAACGTAGCTCAACAAAGTGTGTTTGTGTCTGTGTCTCAGTTGACAAATAATACTACGTTGCCTTAGAAGAGTAGCTTATTCTGTTAAGATACTATAGTACTCGTCTATAATTCAGAGGGAGTTCTTGGTCATGTGGTTATTATAACACAACGTTACCGCCAAAGACAAACATGACGGGTGGGGACAACTGGCCACAGAGGCAACTCGCCACATAATTGAAATTCGTATCAAAGACAATTAGCCACATAATTGAAATTCGTATCAAAGACAACTCGCCACATAATTGAAATTCGTATCTAAGACAATTCGCCACATAATTGAAATTCGTATCAAAGACAATTCGCCACATAATTGAAATTCGTATCAAAGACAATTCGCCACATAATTGAAATTCGTATCAAAGACAACTCGCCACATAATTGAAATCGTATCAAAGACAATTTGCCACATAATTGAAATTCGTATCAAAGACAATTCGCCACATAATTGAAATTCGTATCAAAGACAACTCGCCACATAATTGAAATTCGTATCAAAGACAATTCGCCACATAATTGAAATTCGTATCAAAGACAATTCGCCACATAATTGAAATTCGTATCAAAGACAATTCGCCACATAATTGAAATTCGTATCAAAGACAACTCGCCACATAATTGAAATTCGTATCAAAGAAAATTCGCCACATAATTGAAATTCGTATCAAAGACAATTCGCCACATAATTGAAATTCGTATCAAAGACAATTCGCCACATAATTGAAATTCGTATCAAAGACAATTCGCCACATAATTGAAATTCGTATCAAAGACAATTCGCCACATAATTGAAATTCGTATCAAAGACAATCGCCACATAATTGAAATTCGTATCAAAGACAATTCGCCACATAATTGAAATTCGTATCAAAGACAATTCGCCACATAATTGAAATTCGTATCAAAGACAATTCGCCACATAATTGAAATTCGTATCAAAGACAAT
Organism: Periplaneta americana; assembly: GCA_025594305.2. Classification (NCBI taxonomy): domain Eukaryota; kingdom Metazoa; phylum Arthropoda; class Insecta; order Blattodea; family Blattidae; genus Periplaneta; species Periplaneta americana. Next base: position 177,877,763 of record JAJSOF020000005.1, on the reverse strand, counting down.
TAGCCACACATTAAAATTCAAGGCAATACTCAAATTCGCAATAATTTATAATATATTTATATGGTAACACAAGACAAATATAGAAGCTGTAAACTAAATAGGAACTATGGCGGAAGAAATTCGCTTCACGAAATCAGAAAGAGGCTCTGACAAATTAATATATCTTGGCTACATGTACACGAGACTTAGAGAAAATAAGAATGGAGTTGTTTGGCGCTGTGACATGCGTGGCGGTGTAATGCAACAGTCACGTTATCAGAAGATGGAAGCAGTGTCGTCAAAGAACCGTCTGAACACAAGAATCATTCTGCAGACTGGGGAAGGATTAAGGCAAAGGAATGTGTAGAGAACATGAAGGCAAGGGCGGGGACTTCCCGAGAACCAACGTCAAAATGAGTTACACCATATTACAAGCGAAGCCAATGTGAATCTACCGAAGAAACCATCTATTAAAAAAACTGTGCGCCGTGCCAGGAAGCTGCACCTACCACCTGAACCAAGGAATATTGACGAATTGAACGTTATAGCCGACAGATATACTAAGACCGTACAAGGAGAAAGGTGACTGTTGTTTTTGAACCGGAGGACAACGTGATACTTATCATACTTGCCACCAATTTATATTTAAATAAATTGTTACGGTCCCATTTTTGGATAATGGACGGTGTGGCAAATTGTCTATTTGTGGCAAATTGCCTATCTGTGGCGAATTGTCCCTATTACCAATTTTCTGTGGCCAATTGTCCCAGTTACCAATTTTCTGTGGCCAATTGTCCGGAATCGAAACACGACAGACATTAAACAAGGGGTATAACCTCTGTTCATGTATGATGGAAATAAAATTTAACGACTTTGCCTGAAACAGAAAACAGAGTTAACTAAATATCTGGTTGCAAATACTACAAGTTGAGAAAGGGCGATGAAGAAAGTGTGATTAAAAACGTGCTACAGCCTTCAAAACAATTTGGTGGCTCAACTAATGAGGAAAATTGCTACAAATGGAAGCAGCAGATGTTACATTCTCGTTGAATTGGGTGCCCACACAAGCGGCTTGTTCACGTGGCTGAGCGGACCACCTGCCTCTGGTCATTGCTATTCATATCAAACTCCATCGACGACAATTTGCACATTACATATGCAATCATATTTAATTGTCCAATTCGAACCAAATATACAGCTAATTGGTGTTTCAAACAATAGAGTAAAGACAAAACTTCATAGATGTAAAGCCTCAATTAATTCCAAAATTTAAAATTTCACGGTTAAATAAGAAGGAGAATAAGCAAACTTCGGAAAGTTATATTTTAATAAAACCAAACTGAAGGGTTGAAAAAGAAGATTCGAGTAGGCTTAGACCGCAGCCGTGTACGGTCAACTAGGGGGGAATATAACAAGCTTCATCATGCAAATTAACCTCTGGTTCTAACCATTGTGTTATGGTTCTACTGGCAGGCGAATGTAAATTGTTGTGTAACCGAGGACCTCAATTACGTCACACATGTAGGAACTTTAAGTGGATGACAACCTGGCCCCAAAACTGAAGTTATTTTAATCCTCCTTGTAACCCTTATAATGTGGTACAAGTTTTATTAAAGTACGATTATCCATTTCGCACTTTCATTTTGTAAACGAGCTCGTACATTCTAGTAATATAACTATTAAGTCTAAGTTACTACTTTTTAAAAAATTATTATTGTAATTATTATTATTATTTTGTGAAACTTGGACTCTCACTTTGATAGAGAAACAGAGGTTAAGGATGTATGACTTGAGGCTTGCCCGGCGTTTGATGTAGAATAACTCTTCTCGGGTTGCCAGCCAGGTGAGTTGGAGATTTGCTTTCAAGCTTTCGACGGCTAGCTCTGCCATCTTCTTCAGGGAATGAAGTGATGTGGGACGAAAAATCGAAAAAAATCGAAAAATCGAAAGAGAATTGGGAGGACAAATTTAAAAGGTACGCAAAAGGCGTCCTTGCAAGGGATTGGGGGCTGTACAAAATTTTAAATATGTGAGCTCCAAGCCTGTTGGGCACTAGTCTCACTCCGGGTTACGCTGCTCCCCTGAGGGAGCTCAAGAAAATTTTGAAGGGGAAGCCGAAATTGGACGTAACCTCTTAGGTACCACATACGCGAGGGGGACTGAGATTGATCAAGTGATCACGGAAAGGGAAGAGGAAGAGCTGGCTGGTGTTTGCCGTTAGGATGGCAAGACGCTGTCATCTGTTGTTCGATGACAAAGCATGTGAAGGCCATCGGAAGAAGCGCCGTGAAATCTAATCTGCAATTTGAGAGGTTCCTGTCCTTTCAATTGCGAATAATTGAGTGACCTATATTTAATAGACAATTTATATAAGTTCTGAACTAGGGCATACTTCGTTTATAATAAAGGGATACTTCGTTTATAATAAAGGGAATATATATGGGGAAGGGCATATAGGTCCGTGGCCCATTTCTTATAGGGCTCATCCCGACATTTGTTTTACGCCTGAGGAAAACCACGGAATACCTTAGGCAGGATGAGTTGTCTCATATAAGAGACGAGCCAAATTGGCTATTATGTAGGAGGGAATGAAGTGATGTGGGACCATGTCTAGCCGGTATATATACAATAGTAGGGCTCCTGATTGGCTACCGCTTCCACCAACCAGAATGCGCCTGACGGTCGGGACTAGGAACTAGATCCTGATTGGCCCGCAGCGGGGAACCCTATTATTGTATATACACCGGCTAGACATGGTCCCACATCACTTCATTCCCTGAAGAAGATGGCAGAGCTAGCCGTCGAAAGCTTGGAAGCAAATCTCCAACTCACCTGGCTGAGAACGCGAGAAGAGTTATTCTAGAGGTTAAGGATGTTTGAGAAAAGGTGCTTAAGAAAATATTTGAGGCTAAGAGGGATGAAGTTACAGGAGAATAGAAAAAGTTACACAACGCAGAACTGCATGCCTTGTATTCTTCAGCTGACATAATTAGGAACATTAAATCCAGACGTTTTGAGATTGGCAGGGCATGTAGCACGTATGGGCGAATCCAGAAATGCATATAGAGTGTTAGTTGGGAGGCCGGAGGGAAAAAGACCTTTAGGGAGGCTGAGAACGCGAGAAGAGTTATTCTAGAGGTTAAGGATGTTTGAGAAAAGGTGCTTAAGAAAATATTTGAGGCTAAGAGGGATGAAGTTACAGGAGAATAGAAAAAGTTACACAACGCAGAACTGCATGCCTTGTATTCTTCAGCTGACATAATTAGGAACATTAAATCCAGACGTTTTGAGATTGGCAGGGCATGTAGCACGTATGGGCGAATCCAGAAATGCATATAGAGTGTTAGTTGGGAGGCCGGAGGGAAAAAGACCTTTAGGGAGGCCGAGACGTAGATGGGAAGATAATATTGGATAGATTTGAGGGAGGTGGGATATGATGATAGAGAATGGATTAATTTTGCACAGGATAGGGACCAATGGCGGGCTTATGTGAGGGCGGTAATGAACCTCCGGGTTCCTTAAAAGCCAGTAAGTAAGTAAGTACTCTTCTTCCCCTACATGCAGTGATCTGGTAGTCGGTACCACAGGGGAGGTAAAATATTTATTAATAATAATAATAATAATAATAATAATAATAATAATAATAATAATAATAATCCTTGGCGCTACAGCCCGTGAAGGGCCTAGACCGACCAGCCGGCTGCTGGCCTCACGTCCACATGCCGAAGCAAAAGTGGACGATCATCCAACCAGAATGGAGGTGTATTGTGTGGTCAGCACGATGATCCCCAGCCGTTATAGCGATGTGTACATATTTTAGAGCCAAAATCACTATTACAATCTACAAAAAATTACAATTAAATCTAATTTCATAATAAAATTTCAAATAATAATCCAATAATAAATATAAATGTAATCCATCTCCACCAAAACATAAACTGCACCTTGACCTGAAATAATTTATAAAATTAAATTAAGAAAATTTCATTAACCCTAAGAAGATTTTCATTATAACGGCGGTATACATATATTAATCTTGGTAAGGTCAACGCGGATTATCGATTAAGGAACAGATTCCTTTAAAAAGACTAAAATACCGCCAAAGTCTTTAAGTTTCAAGACCGTAACTGATACTACTCAAGTTAAAAATAATTTATATCTAAAATAATAGGGTATCTAATCCTAGTCTAAAACAAAAGATTTCATAGCCTCAAATGAAATATTATTATTATTATTATTATTATTATTATTATTATATAAACATCACAGGGAACAGGAATAACAAAAAAAGGAATGTTTTTAAAATCTAATTTGTTGTAATCTGACAACCGCAAGACCAAAAGACTATTCATATTTATTGGGTTATTTTACGACGCTGTATCAACATCTAGGTTATTTAGCGTTGAATGATATGAAGGTGATAATGCTGGTGAAGTGAGTCCGGGGTCCAGCACCGAAAGTTACCTAGCATCTGCTCGTGTTGGGTTGAGGGAAAACCTCGGAAAAAACCTCAACCAGGTAATTTGCCCCGACCGGGATTCGAACCCGGGCCACCTGGTTTCGCAGCCAGACGCGCTGACCGTTACTCCACAGGTGTGGACTTCATATTTATAAATGTACATAATTTTCTCCTTAATCAGTGCCCTAATACCACAGTCGAATATATACAGTCACGAAGTTTGAGTTGTTGAGGGTACTAGGAACAATAGACTGTGCCGGTACTATTTCGCATTGTTGTGATGAGGCGATAGTAGCGATTCTAGTGGTCAGCAACTATCTGTGAATGCATATTTACTACGTATTGAGCTTCGTGACTGTATATACTAGACTGTGGTAATACTGTTTACTTAACACTTCACATAAAACTTGCGGATGTCGTTATATCTTATTAAATCTTATACATTCTTCTTCATTCGTCTCATCAATGCCGCCCGTAATTTACTGTTATTCCTCCCATTAACAATTCAGGATTTATTTCACTGCGTCAGCATTGGGATTGTCATCGTTTTACAGAACTTTAGTTTTGTATCCTTTGTTTTAATTTGAAGTGTTCTATTTATTCCTCCACAAATCCACTGAGACTTGTTTATTCCATTTTCACTATCTTTACGTCATAACCTAAGTAATGAAAAGAGACAGATAGGCCTACTTGTCCTTTGGGCTTGTTGCCAACTATCGCCTTTGTGCGTATTGGAAATTTACCGCTATGGGACAAAGTAAGTGAATTTAAAAAATTCAATCCATATTCCCAGGAAGAACTAAAGCAAATCATCAGGGAAAACTTCACCTTCATTTTTCAATGGTATCTGCTTTGAGTTGTGTAGAGATAATTTGTAGAAACAAAAGCCGCCCTAAATAAGGGTTCGATAGATCGGCCTACTAATCAATTCATAAAGAATAATAAGTAAACAAAACAATTTTGTGACACTTGGAAAGAAAAAGAAAAAACATTAAGATAAGAAAACGTACGAAATCATTTACAATAAAAATTTTGTTGGGTACAAATGATTACTAATTATAGCTAAGGATGATTTTAACACGTGAGATCCTATGGCATCAATCGTTGCATCAGAAATTATATATTGTTTAAGTTGATTTAAAGTTTCTCCTGCCACGAGCACCGAACATGAGCCCAAAACTGTCCAATGTGTAATGTGGTATTGTGCTCCAAAATGCTGACAACAAGGCTCATATATTACTTGTTTTTCACGACACACCTCTTGTGGCTGTTGCTCATGTATCTCAAAACGGATTGTGGGATCAAGAATGACACCCTTATCCTTCTGCCGATCAATTATGATGACATCAGCCCGTCTAGTAGAGCCATCAGAAGAGACGCAACCAACCTCCTCATAAACCTCATAGGAAGCATTCTGACGGATTGAAGCTGCGATGAGAGAAGGAACCGTATTATGTCTGTTGATTCGGAGCAATTCTCCATGATGGCAGAAACCCAAGACGTGAGGAAGCGTTTCTTGCTCGTCGCATCTTCTGCAACGGGTTGAGTCAAGAGTTCTACCAGGGAGAGTACGTACAGGTATTGTATTACAGTTCATCTTAATGACTTGCGTCCACTGACTGCTCGAAAGTCCCTTTTTGGTTGAGATCCACGAATTACCTTTCTTCCAGTGAGAATAGAAAACAACTCCCAAACCTTTACTTTTCAATTTGCTCCATTGATGAAAAGAATCTTCACGCAATGCTTTTCTTAGTTTTTGAGAAGAAATACGTTCAGAGCAATCCAAGGTAATTGGTAATTGTTTGATGCAATGTTCAATTTCGTTTGGAAGATTTCGAATGGCTGCTACATGAGGGTGTAAAAGTCTTTGACAAATATTTAAGTGCTGAAGGTAAGCTTCCCACTGGGCTTTAAATACTCCTAAACCTCGCAATCTTCTTGGTGCATACAACATAGCATCCGGGGTGTCAGTAGGAATGTTAATTATTTCCTTAACAGCGCTGCGACAAATGTTTGGAATAGAAGGATGAAGAGTTTCTGCACCTATCTTTTTAACTATTATGAATAAATTGTATTTTAGCGGCGTATATTTAAAATTAATTTATATTAAATACAGTACTTTGTTGTATGACGAATCGGATTTTGGGTTGTGACAGTAACACGGTTTAAGTATTTAATTTTTCTTCTTTTTATTTTTATCCTACTGATAACTTTACATGCCCTTTCATTACGATGAATAGTCCAGTTTTAGCTGTAGCCTACTTACTTTTCATAAAATTTAATATTAACTATATCTCTTTCATTCTTTAGTGCAAGCGCCTCGAAATCAAGTGCTGTACTATACCCATCCACATGAACGGAACGACTAGATGCCAGCGGCAACAAGCAATGAGTTGCAGATGAGTTGGGGACGGGAATCAAATAGATTGGGAGAGTACAGGAAATGGACAGATGATGCACACACTTTTACCAGGAAATTGCTCCCCTCTATAGCTGTAAAGTCGAAAGCAATATAACCAACGACAATCAGAATATTTGCGTGGATTACACAATAACATTTCCACTAAAGGCTCTTCAGTAAACGCAGTTTAATTGCCCGAAACTTGTATTTGCAATTTCTACAACTGGCACAAAAACTGAAAGCAGCCCATCATGTTAACGACCTCGAATTTTTTAATTCTGAGTTTAATTTGATAGTAATCCAGCTAAGCTTGCACCACAAGAAAAGTTATATAATTATGTCATCGATTTAATGGGAAAGGATTTTCACTAAACCTTCATTTTATTGTATTATTCCGAAATAATTAAAGTTTAATGATTCTGTAATACAAAACGTTGTATCAGTTAAATTTTTAGGTTTGATTGTTGATGAACATTTAACATGGGTTAAGCATATTTTGGCTGTCTGTGAGAAAATTGCTCCAATGTCTGGTATTTTGAAAAGGGTTAAAAGATCTTTGCCTATATCTTGTTTCTTGAATGTATATTATGCTTTTATCCATTCTCATTTAATGTATATGTCATTTATTTGGGGACGTAATAAGAAAACTGCTTTGAGACCTTTACGAATTATTCAAAATAAAGCTTTAAGAAATTTATTGGGTTTTCATTATTTGACTCCAGTTAAATATCTATATCAATTTTCTTTCGTTCTACTAGTTGAATCAATTATCAAATTAGGTGCTGCCATTTTCATGTACAAAATTATTAACAATTTAATACATAGTAGTATTATATTTCAGTTTAATAAGGATATACATACTTATTCAACAAGACAAAAAGACAATATATATTTTTCTCAGCATAGCTCCGTAACTTATGGAACGAAAGGACTTAACCATTTTTTAACAACAACTTTTAACCAACTTCCTTTAGAATATAGAATTTTACCAAATTGCTGATGTTTTAAGAATTGTTTAAAAATACGTTTTTGGTGCGATTATTTATTTTAATTCTCAGTTGATTTATTTATTTCATGGTTTCAAACTTTTTCTTCTTTCTGCTCAAAACTTTTTGTCATCTTATTATTTGTTCTTATTTTGCTTTCTTTCTTTAATAAATTCTTCTTTGTTTTCACAGACTATAGTTTCATGACTTTTCAATTACATTGTATAACATATGTATGTGTTCTTGTATAGTCCCTTATTATGAGTTATACTCGTTGGGACATACTCAATAAATTAAAAAAAAAAAGGATGATGAAATTTGGTAAAAAAAAAGTTATTTTTGCCTAAAATTGTTCTTTGATATGTATAGAACACAATATAATTATTGTATTTTATTGGCCATCTACCATGATTAGAGGCCGCTAATAGCCATTTTTAAATGCCCTGAGAGCTGGGATTTTAAATTGCACGCTGTTGTTTATTGACTTCCAGCAAGTTTGATTTTCTGACACAAAATGGATATAGCTCAGAAATCTCTAAAGGAAAGTTCATGATATGTTGAACACTTCTTTTAGCAAACTATAAGTTAACTTTCGTTAAGATTAGGATTTTGATATTTTATGTATATAATAATTTACAATATGCAAGTTATTCACCATAAAATAATAGTTAATCATGTTCATAAGCTTGTATTACTGTAACCAGGTGAAAAGTTACAAATCTAATTTAGACAACTTATACATAGTTTTTTTGTGGGTAAAATGTGAAATAATTTTGTGAATATCTCAAAAATTGAGTTATATCAATTTTAGTAAATATCTATGCTACGGTTTTTATTTCTTGTAAAATTTGGATCTCCTTTAATTTTCAAACATTTTTGACATTGAATTTAAAGTTTCACTTACATAATTGTAACGTACCAAAAAATTGAAAGTATTAAAAAATAACATCGGAATATGTATGATAAGACTTTCTTGTGTTAAATTTTAACGTACCTTGTTTACATCTTTCGACCTATTTATGGGTCATCTTCAGAACTGGTCGTTGTTGGTCGTTGTTGGTCTTGGCGCCACTTGTTTCCTGTGAGGGTGCGTTCGTAGTGTAGAGTCAAAGAATGTATGTGTTTTGAAATTGAGTTGTGTGTTGAGAATATCGTTGGGGTGTGTTTTCATGTGTCTGTATATTTCATATTTTTCTAGTGTGTTGAGTTTCTGGCTTTTTGGTTGGATGTGCAGTATTTCCATGTCTGTGTTGATGTCTCTGTAGGTGTGGTTGGAATTTGTGATGTGTTCTGCACATTTGGAGGTACGTTAAAATTTAACACAAGAAAGTCTTATCATACATATTCCGAGTGATAAAGTGTTAAAAGTTGTGTAATCAAGATGTATAAAAATAATAAAAAAATTGGAAATTTCACCATCGTCTCCACTTAGTGATATGTTGGAGTAACTGAAAGATAAACCCCCCTCCGATGACTGAGTGGTCAAACCTTCGGCCTATCATGCAGGTGGTCCGGGTTTGAGTCCCGGTAAAACTTGGGTCAGACTTTTGTTTCTTCTAGAAACAAAATACATTTTAGTGACTATTACACTGTAACTATTAAAATGGTTAATGAAATGATACTAATGAAGACGAAATGATTCCGAAGTCCAACGCCGAAAGTTACACGGCAATTCTGCTTTAAGTGGTTGAGGGAAAGTATCGGTAAAAAACCCCAACCAGGTAAATTACCTCAACCAGGATTTGAACCCGGACCCGCTCGTTTCACGGTCACGAAGGCTAACCGTTACTCCTCCATGGCTGATGTGTCTTAGCTAATAAATTATTTCTAATTCATATAACATTCCTATCTTGTTTGTTTCTAATTGCCGCCCCTAATCCAGTAGCAGGAAAAATATCGTAATCCAATAACAGCGTCCAATGATGTGTTACATAAAACTGCGCGCTCCACTGGCTGTAAAATTATTCACTTGCTTCGTTACCTGCATCGAAACCCCATACATAATCATAATTTGCTTCTTCCGCCCCCTTTCCTAATCCGACACACCCACTAGCAACCCTCTGTCGGGTTACATCGACTCTGATGACGGTCAAGTAATGCCAGATGCACCAGAAATCGAATATTTGGGAACTCCTGCCCCTTGTTCCACCTTGTATTTAATGCCAGCCATGGGCTGTTACACACCTGTGATCTCTATTAATGTAAAACATGAGTTGTACGTAATGGAAGGAGATTATTTAAATTACAACCAACTAAGACATATTACGTAAAATATGGTTTGAATAGGGGAAACGAAATGCCCATTCTACCCCAATATTTCCTGCCTTAGTTGTCTCATTGGTGTCACTTATGAGTAGACTTCGAAGTTCAGGCCCCAGTCGCAGAGATACAGGTTAACTGATAGCGGAATATTTGGCGGAGGTTGGAAGGGGGACAGTCTAGGGCTTGTTTACTAAAATCACAGTCTACTATATACAGTCGCGAAGCTCAATATGTAGTAAAAATGCAAACATGGGTAGTTGCCCACCACTAGGATCGCGACTATCGCCTCATCATCGCAGATCTCTCTCCTAGTAGACGACAAAATACAGTTACACTTTCGTTGTGTTCTTTTGGAAAAATTAACACATTCCTTCCATTATTGAAATATTAAATGCATAAAGTTAATTTATTATTTTAATGAAGTACATTAAATTCCACTATAAACTCGAAGATACCTGAAGAAATAGGTTAATATTATTTTTGTTTGTGCAAAACGAACTGAAATTTACTATAATCGCTTCACTCATTCACGATTATTAATTAACTAGAAACCAATAAATTTAATTTGCATTTCCCTTTACAACAATAATAATGTATGAATTAATAACTTTTTACTTGTATTTTCGTAAAGATTTAAGCAATTTCAACTAGAATTGGAAATAAAACGTGATCAATAAATTTTATTGTAACAGACTTTTCTACGTCTCTAGTAAAGTAACAAATAAAAATAACAACAAAATTAACAGCTATAATTAAAAACATCTCCTTTGAAAAAAAAGTCACAATAATAATCCCACCAGAATTGAAAATAAAACGTGATCAATAAATTTCATTAAAAGAAACTTAATTTTTCTACGTCGCTAGTAAAATATTATTATTCCAATTATTGTATTTTAGCCATTAACATTTTCATTACAACCAATAACGAACATTTCAGAAGCATCAATGTGAAATACGCAACGAGCTAGCACTCGATGGAAATACGACACAGTCCAAAGTCGACCGTGGACAGTCTATTGTTTTATTTTTTGGAGCGCTTTATCACGAGATTTGCAAAAAATCACCTCAACTTTGACTGTAATTTCAAGTGACTACAATCGCTTCAAACCCTCATTACAAGATTATAGTGGCGGAGCTAATTAACTATGAAACCAAATAAAGAATATAAATTAATTTCAGTTTTTAATTTACACTTTCACTGTTAATTGCACTGTACTGAAAACAGTACTCTATACAATTTGGTACAACTGTATACGAAATAAATTTTTGCATGTTTGCAAAAAGCGAAACAAAACAAAATATACACTTTTATACAGATTAACATACTACGAAATGAAACTGTTCACTATTTGTCTTCTTCTAATTGCTATACAATTCAATTAACAAAATAAAACAACAGTACAAACGTTGTTATTCGAATCTCTAATATTAGTACTTTTTCTTATACAGTACATCAAGATCTGCGGCGATTTTTGCAATTTTCTGTTAGTAACAATTCGCGGAGCTATTGTTTTAGTATCACCCAATCGCAAACATGCTTCCAAGTGTTCATCACTTAGTTGGCTTTTGTGACGTGACTTCGTGAACTTCATTAAAGAAAACAATGTTTCGCAAAAATATGCATAACGTTCTTGCAGCGAGATTGTGCAGTTTAGAAACCTTTCTGTGGCAAGTATAAATGGTTAATACTTTTTCTATTTTGATACCTATCCTTTATCTCGATATCGCTTTGTAAATCAAATATTTCTAATTGTAGTTCAGCAGGAACATCCAGGACACTCACTGAAAAAGATGTTGCAAATATCTTAAAAAGAAATCCTGAATCTTTCGAAGTCTTCGTCTCTATATATTCTTCCATGTCCAAAATAGGTTTCCCATTACATCCATAAATAAGGCAATTTCATTCCTATTTTCCAGAACGTTTCATTAACATTTTCATTACAACGCTGTTAATATCATCAACAGTTGAACTCCATGGGTGCTATGCAAGCATCAATCGTGCTAAACTACCCCGGCTATCATTACTTGAGGATTCATATCATATTATATCGCTAACACTGGTTTATGAATAGGAAGACCGTTAGTTCGCTGATCATCCACCGGAAGCCCGCGCTAAGAATTTCTATGGATATGGCCCCATGTGATTAAGACCTTTAGACCTTGAAATTAATTGTTCGCTTTACATTGCAAGGTTCGTGTTTTGCACAAAAATTTTCCTGGTGCAAAATGCAACCGGTGCCTTCAAGCGACCTCGATAGGCTCCACCACTGATAGGCTGCAGTGTACAAATGGAAGCCGTGTTTCTCGCGATCTTGACTCGACCTGGCGGAGCCTGTAGTAGACTGTGCTAAAATAAAGTTTCCATCTATCCGCTATTACAGCCATCCACTGCGCTGTTTGGAAGGTCTAGTTGGAAGTTTCGTGTCTAAGCACTGAAACTGAGAGAGTTGGGAGAACGCGAAGTTATTGCTATGTTGAGAAGGAAATTCAATTGGAACAAATTTTTACGTGTACGTGATTAAATTTCTTGCACGAAGAAGAAACCTTACAACAAGATGTGTCTATATATACATATGCTGAAAAGACAAAATGTATCACAACTGTTGGCAAAATAAAAAATAATTACAGCAATAATTATGGATTAAAATTTATAATGACATGATTTCGAAGTATCTATACTTAAAACTGTATCATTTGAATTCAAATTAAAGATAAAAGAAATATTTAGAATACGCTATTTAAATTATTAACACACTTTTGACTTATATATTTTAATTGTTTTATGATTCAATTATATTTCATTTCAATTCATTTGGTTCTCCATTCACTTTTATTATGAAGTTAACCTAGAAAACTTTCATTCTGAATTTTTTATAATATTACATTCTTACTAGACACAAAATTCGAGTTATTTCCTTTTAAATATAATAATATTATCTTCCTGTCTTGGAATTAATATATTATAGTCGCGACGCTGTTATTCCCGACGTGACTACTCCTCTTTGCTTACGTCTTAGGAAGTCAAGGCTCTATAATGTCTAGGCAGCTAGTATCGTTCGCCATTTTTGTTCTTTCGTTGCCGAGCTATCAGAAAAGGGATCTATTTGCCACACCGTTAAACATTATCATGTCGTAGTCCCTATGACAATAAATCAAACGCACTGTAATTCAGCAAATAATTGAGAAGCAAATAACGCCTTCCTGTGCTTTCTGCGAACGCCAACGAAAGAGCCAAAATGGCGGGCGATTATATTAAGTACTTATCCAGCCTTAGGAAATGCATAACATCTTCATCAGCGAATCACAAGACGCACACGTTTAAATGTAGCCGACCTGCAACGTGATTGGCTGCCGGAAATTAGAGTGACGGGACAGGTTACTGTATGCTCAATTTTTTTCCCGAACACAAAACGAACACGGAGGTTAGATTTATAATGGACTCATTTCGCTGGCATGAATGAATGAATGAATGAATGAATGAACAAGTGAATACGTAAATAATTAAAGTGTTAAGTGTTATGTTTTATTTAACGACGCTCGCAACTGCAGAGGTTATATCAGCGTCGCCGGATGTGCCGGAATTTTGGGCGGGCGATTATATTAAGAATTTATCCAGCCTTAGGAAATGCATAACATCTTCATCAGCGAATCACAAGACGCACACGTTTAAATGTAGCCGACCTGCAACGTGATTGGCTGCCGGAAATTAGAGCGACGGGACAGGTTACTGTATGCTCAATTTTCTTCCCGAACACAAAACGAACACGGAGGTTAGATTTATAATAGACTCATTTCGCTGGCATGAATGAATGAATGAATGACTGAATGAATGAATAAACAAGTGAATACGTAAATAATTAAAATGTTAAATGTTATGTTTTATTTAACGACGCTCGCAACTGCAGAGGTTATATCAGCGTCGCCGGATGTGCCGGAATTTTGGGCGGGCGATTATATTAAGTATTTATCCAGCCTTAGGAAATGCATAACATCTTCATCAGAATCACAAGACGCACACGTTTAAATGTAGCCGACCTGCAACGTGATTGGCTGCCGGAAATTAGAGCGACGGGACAGGTTACTGTATGCTCAATTTTCTCCCCGAACACAAAACGAACACGGAGGTTAGATTTATAATGGACTCATTTCGCTGGCATGAATGAATGAATGAATGAATGAATGAATACGTAAATAATTAAAATGTTAAATGTTATGTTTTATTTAACGACGCTCGCAACTGCAGAGGTTATATCAGCGTCGCCGGATGTGCCGGTATTTTGTCCCACAGGAGTTCTTTTACATGCCAGTAAATCTACTGACATGAGCCTGTCGCATTTAAGCACACTTAAATGCCATCGACCTGGCCCGGGATCGAACCCGCAACCTTGGGCATAGAAGCCAGCGCTATACCAACTTGTCAACCAGGTCGACAAATAATTTAACAAATAATACAAAAACAAATGACAATCAATCACAAAAAATTGAATAACTTTCAAATTTCAGTGAATGAAGTATTTTCTAAGAATGGGAATATGATGTGTCATTATAATAATATCGTTATGTATTTTTTTTATTACCGAAATTTTGAAAAATATATATTCGCCACACTTCTTGCTGAATCACTCCAATAGTAAATACTGCTGAAATATGAGTTATGGAATCATTATGACATGTACAGAGGGTCGCGTAACTTGCACTGGATCGTTTCGTTAAACATTGCGGCTGCAGACCCCGCTGCTTGTGTGGAGACGCGTAACTTAATTATGACGCATTTGCTACAGCGAAAACCTTCTGCAAGTTGCCACAACCCACTCCAAACACAGCAGCGCGTGTCTGCGCGAGGAGGAAAGAAGACAGCCAAACTTTCTTAGCAGCTGAAACTTATTCTGCTTCCGTACAATCCCCTCGACACACTTGCAAGTTTTCAAACTACGAGAACAACTGGAACACTGCTTAGATATAGATATTCTATAAACACTACAAGCTATCCACACTCTTATTTACGCAGACTAGCCTTCTTGTTTCACAGAACTTTGTACAGGGACATCATTTTATTTTTACTTCAATTTTTATTGTACCTGAGTTTTTTAATGTACTTCACTTCCACCCCCTCTACTAGAAAATTTCCAACCGTTCTCCACACAAAACCAAGCGTATACAGTCAAAGTCGCCTTACTGTCATAGTAAACACAAACAGTACTGAGTTAGTGAGTATAGTACGTTCCAGAAATATGTTCGCGTTCACTATTGAATCATATTCTCGCACAGGTACTGTCGTCCGTTTGCCTATGTCGCATCCGGTTTCCCCCATACGCTTCTGCCCGTACCTTTGTAAAGGCTAGTGGACTGGGATGTTTTAGCTCTTTTTTGAAAACATTAATTTCTGTTAGGAACTGGACGTCTACGTAATACAATACAGCTGTTTGATATAACTTAAATAGGCCTCGTTAATTAATTATCACGTGATATCATTCCTTTCTACGACCCTGCGACAAAACCACTTGGACGGACAGTAGATAGAATGTCTGAGTAATTTTATCTTTTCGGATCGGGCAGAAGTGAAGATTGGATTTACAGTATGTAAGGTACTCTTTTATAGAGTAGGTACAGAATTATTTCAACAGAGTTACTAGTACGAAGGACGAAACTGGTAATTGGAATTAGGTACAATAGTCTATACTGCGATAATATGCACAAAAGAACTGAAGTCTGTACAGAAATGAATGGCCACCATTTCCAAAAATGTGTTTAAATATCCATATTATGATTATTTTTCAATTTAACTTCATTCTCTATATTGTACGCTAATGTGCTGTACACAGCATAATATACAATGCATAATGAATACGTCCGAATGAATAGCTCAGTTCGTGAGTAAAAACATTTATTTTAATACAGTACTGTATTTTGATTAAACAAAAACCTAATGAAAATTATCAAACTCAAAATCGCGATATTTCCTACCTTACGTAAATGGATGAACTATTTTTCTTCCCTCCTATACCTAGTAAAGTGATTTGTTTGTATTTTACGCCAGTATCATCTAACACCAGTCATGGAATGGGGTAGCAAACGGTGTTTCCGGTTCTAAACCGTTGATCCAAAGTTATAGCCAGGTTAATATTAGAAATGTTAGTAAAAATATAAAGATGTCCCTTTATTTTTAGTTGGGCGGCATCACTCAGTCTCGTCGCAACATGCCATAACACTTAAGGCCAATTCACACGGGGATAGTTAACAGGAGTCAAGTGCTTGAAGCAACTCGACTGTCCTTCGACTTTCCCTGTGCGATATGGTCAAGTTGTGACTTGGCGGTCAAGCAGAATTTGAGTTGACGACTCGTCTCTACTTTTGTGTCCACTATCCCGTCACGTGATCAACTTGTCTCCTCCACTTTTCTCGTGTGAATGCTAACTTGTAGCAACTTGCAGGCAGATATTGTGGATAGTGTGCGTGTATGATTTGTTTAAATTAATAGCTAATTAATTTAGGTAACGAATTTGAGATTAATTTAACTTTCACACCCCACATTTTAACAATTATCTGCTTACTTGGATTTGTAATTCGAAATTATTCAAGCAACCACCTGTTTTCAGGTTAGGCCTATGCCTCGTTAGAAGCAAGAGTAATGTGCTACTATAATTATTTAGAATCCTCGTTGCAAAAACAACGTTCATTCTATCGAGTTGATACAGAATAAATTCCTTAGGTTCCTATATTATGAGGTATTCAAAATACCTTTTCCATTCCAGTTCCCAACTAGATTATTGAGATGAATTTTTGGTTCCCATATGCTCAATGACACAAGAACGACTTACTCAATGATATTTTTCAGAAAAATATGAACAAAAATAATACTGATTCCGTTAAAATACTCCAACCAATTCCATTTTATATCCTTCCAAATATATATAGAAGAAATTTGGTATTTAATATCTCTAGATCGAGACAAATTTCCAAGACTGCTTTTCCAATTCACTGCGGGCTAAAGCAGTGAGATGCACTATCACCTTTACTTTTTAACTTCGCTTTAGAATATGCCATTAGGATAACAGGCAGGTTTGGAATTGAACGGGTTACATCAGCTTCTTGTCTATGCGGATGACGTGAATATGTTAGGAGAAAATCCACAAACGATTAGGGAAAACATGGAAATTTTACTTGAAGCAAGTAAAGCGATCGGTTTGGAAGTAAATCCCGAAAAGACAAAGTATATGATTATGTCTCGTGACCAGAACATTGTACGAAATGGAAATATAAAAATTGGAGGGGGTGGAAAAATTCAAATATCTTGGAGCAACAGTAACAAATATAAATGACACTCGGGAGAAAATTAAACGCAGAATAAATATGGGAAATGCGTGTTATTATTCGGTTGAGAAGCTTTTATCATCTAGTCTGCTGTCAAAAAATCTGAAAGTTAGAATTTATAAAACAGTTATATTACCGGTTGTTCTGTATGGTTGTGAAACTTGGACTCTCACTCTGAGAGAGGAACATAGGTTAAGGGTGTTTGAGAATAAGGTGCTTAGGAAAATATTTGGGGCTAAGAGGGATGAAGTTACAGAGAATGGAGAAAGTTACACAACGCAAAACTGCACGCATTGTATTCTTCATCTGACATAATTAGGGACATTAAATCCAGACGTTTGCGATCGGCAGGGCATGTAGCACGTATGGGCGAATCCAGAAATTCATATAGAGTGTTAGTTGGGAGACCGGAGGGAAAAATACCTTTGGGGAGGCCGAGACGTAGATGGGAGGATTATATTAAAATGGAATTGAATGAGGTGGGATATGATGATAGAGACTGGATTAATCTTGCACAGGATAGGGACCGATGGTGGGCTTATGAGAGGGCGGCAATGAACCTTCGGGTTCCTTAAAAGCCATTTGTAAGTTAGTAAGATCGAGACAAATATCAAAACATTTTTTCTTGTTTTGGCCCTGTAACTTATTACCAGCACAGATTTATTAAATTTCTGACTTTTTAATCATAATAAGCAACATGTCTTTCATGTTTTCATTTCTTTTATTTCTATTGCTACTGAGTTGTATATTTACAACTATTTCATAACTGCTGTCCATGTGAATCATTAACAATAATTACAAATTAAATGCAATCAATGACTATAGCCATTTTAAGTGTTTCAAATGAAAATTTTCTCCTTTCTGATAACATATTTTTTCTTCTTTCCTAATTACGTGCTCGCTACCAAATTATTGTATTGTAGCACTCATTTCCAACAGCCTAGTTGTGTTTTATTTTCGTATGTTCGTTGAACAGCAACCCGAAAATACGTAACGTTGGATGACGCCAAGTTACACTCCATACATACCTACATTGTTGCGGACTGCTAGGAGGCTTTAGGTAACCAAACGCAGGACTCTAGTAATAATATATATGGCGAAACAATTCTAGCAGTTGATGAAGTTCTCTACTCCTCCCTCGAAATTAAAAATGCTGCTGCTACCGCCACTGCTACCAGGCGATAATTTCTGTCCCCTTTATTTGCCCACATAGGAAGTTTCGCCAGTGCGGCCTCGAAATGCGAGTTTTACTGCGGAGGGAGGGGTGGGGGGGGAGGAGCTCCGCACGTGATGCGTTCTGTACATATCCGAGTCTCTTTGTGGAGCGCTCCGGTTAATATTTGATTGTGTTTAGCTGCGCGGCAGGTGGCGAGTTGCAAGCGGCCGCTGATCTGCCGAGTACGTGATTGACAACGACATGTGTCCTGCCTCGTTTCGGTCTCGTTACAAATAAATGGCAAGAAAAATTACATCCACGGCTGCAGGAGGGCTTATTCAGCGACGAAATTCAACGTGAACGAGAAATGACCAACAAATTTTTCCTTCAGTCCGCCAACACGATCAGGCTTCTTTTACGTACGACACGGGACCCGCAGATTTACATCCCTCCCGGAGAAAGCCATGCTCTTTATTTTATCAGCCTTCCTATTTCATTAATATAATAACAGTAATAATAATAATAATAATAATAATAATAATAATAATAATAATAATAATAATAATAATAATGTTTAGGCATTATTATTGACCAACATTTAAAATGGGACAAGCATATCTCCTTCCTGTGCAAAAGATTGCGTAAAACAATCCACAAATTTTCCATTCTACGCTCTTATTTACCTGTTTATGTTCTGCGTACTGTGTACTTAGCTCTGTTTCAATCAATAATTCAGTATCGTATATTAGGTTGGGGAGGAATGGCAAAATCGACTCTCCATCCTTTAAATTTGCTCCAAAAAAGAATTATAAAAATTTGTCTATATAAACCTTTTGATTACCCAACAAAATTAATTTTTCGGGAATTTGGTGTATCAAATCTAGAACAAATTTATAAACAAACATTGCTGATTTACTTCCATAAAAATCACAATAAATTTAAATTTGATCCTCATGAATACCATAAGAGACAAAACTACAGTTTCTTTCTATCTACTCCCAAATGCCACACAACTGCTGGATTAAAACACAGCAGAAATTGTGGACCCAAAATACATAATACATTAATTAGAGCTTGCCCTGAGCTAAGTACACTTAACACACCTAGGTTTAAGAAACAAATCAGATTAATTATTTAATTATTTAAGCTAATTGAGTTAAAAATTGATATTCTAATATTCATGTACGTTTGTATTTTCTATTTGTATACAGACCCTTTTATTACATACTGTATGTATTTTACCATTTATTAATGTTATTGTGCTCAATGAACTCTCTTAATTTTGTGGTATATTTTGTATAACTGATCTGAACTGCGCCCGAGCACGAGCTTCTGCTCTTTCTGGCTGCAATGCCTAATGTAGCTCAAGTGTAAAGTATTAAATAAATAAATTCAAATTTAAATTAAAAAAATATATATAAGTATTTATTTACACTGCAAATGGGCAAACACGGTGGCAGTGGTAACTTAATTACACACAATAATTACAATTAATTCATATAGTTAAAAACAGCCTAATAAGTGAACCTAATTTCCCATTACAACATATATAATATATATATACATAACATATATACATAAATATGACATGCACATTGGTACTGATTCACTTTCACTACTTTCACATCACTCTCATCTCACTCACTGCATTGACACTATGACACATTTCACTGACACTTTAAAACACATTTCATTGACACTATAGAACACATTTCACTGACATTCTAAATGATCACTAATCGAAACTCTTCACTGCCACTGTAAACCACAACTTCACTGACACAACCCGCTTCACTGATACAACACTTCAAATAAAACAAATACATCCATATTGTTCCGTGTAATACTTGTAAACTGTATTAACTTAAAATTGCTAGTCCAAGACCCCCTTACAAGCTATTTTAAAATATTTTAAACTAACTTACAATTCAAACCTTAGGAATAACTCGTCAAGAAACACATACTATCTTTAGTAATGTTCTAATGTAACATATATTTTGTAACATTTACACTTTATGCACAACATAATGAATCTACTTATGGAAGGAGAGCCCTCAAAGACCGCTGCAGGTAGGACATTCCAATCAGAAAAAAAAAAATAATAATAATAATAATAATAATAATAATACTTACTTCAAATGGCTTTTAAGGAACCCGAAGGTTCATTGCCGCCCTCACATAAGCCCGCCAGCGGTCCCTATCCTGTGCAAGATTAATCCAGTCTCTATCATCATTCCATTGTTTTAATATTATCCTCCCATCTACGTCTCGGCCTCCCCTAAAGGTCTTTTTATCCGGTAACTTCTATATGCATTTCTTTCACCCATACGTGCTACAAGATCTCAAACGTCTCGATTTTATGTTCCTACTTATGTTAGGCGAAGAATACAATGCGTAGTTCTAAATTCTCCTGTAAGTTTTAGCCCCAAATATTTTCCTTAGCACCTTATTCTCAAACACCCTGAACCTATGTTCCTCTCTCAACAAAATAAATAAAATAATAATAATAATAATAGAATACCGTCAAAGTTTGGTAGCTTTATCCTGTTCCATTGTTTCTACTAAGAATATTTATTAATTCATTGTATAGCTAGAAGATGAATCTTATTTGCCACAACTCATATTAGAGTGATACCTACGTATATTAAATTTGTAATTTTCAGTAATTAAACAAAATAAATAAAAAAGCCATAAAACGCACAAAACACAGTCTACACCTTTTAATAATCTGATATTAACTTAACAATACTTCACAACTTAACACTTGAACCAATAATGTATCTTAATAATAATTTTATTGTACAAAAATCACTACGAATAATACATATATCCTCTGATTATAATAGGAAGAATTTTATAATGATACTCCTATATGCAGATGACCAAGTAATAATTTCTGACTATGAAGACACACTACAAAGAGCATTATTTGAACTCCATAAAATAATTGTTAATTACAATTTTGATATATAAAAAAATAAAACCAAAGCTATGGCATTTCAAGGAACTCATCTGCTAAGATGTAAACTTGTATTAGACAATAATATAATTGAACAAGTAAATACATTTAAATTTTTAGGATCATCAATATCATATATTAAAGAGGTAGATTTGGAAATAAAGTTGAAATGTTTTCAAAAATATGCGGAACAATTAAAATAACTTTAAAAAATAAAGTAAGAAAAGATACGATGATAAAATTTTATAAAACTATGGCAGTTCCTGCAGCTCTATATAGTAGTGAAACTTGGACAATGACAAGTAGAGATAAAAGTAGACTACAGGCAGCAGAAATGGGGTTTTTAAGATCAGTTCTGGGAGTCACTAAAAGGGACAGAATCAGAAATGAAGACATAAGAAATCAATTACAGATTTTTAGCCTAAATGAAGGAATAGACCATCATAGACAAAAATGGCTAGATCACGTAGACAGAATGGATGAGAGAAGATACCCAAAGAAAATATTAAATTATATACCAGAAGGGAAACGAAACATAGGAAGACCAAAAAAACGATGGAAAGACCAATTAACTAATAATTTGGAGCGCGCAACAAGCCTTTGTAGGGCTTAATGCATGAAGAAGAAGAAGAAGAAGAAGAAGAAGAAGGCATATAGATCATTCTAAATTATCTTAATTTCTTAGGGCCTTGAATGACATGAATTAATTTTAAAAAGGCATATGTACAGCATTCTTTAATGTAATTTAATGGAGTTTCAAATTCGACATCACAATCATCCAAACAGATATTAAACAAGAAAGTGATAAAGACATCCTTGTACTCCTCTATTTCACTTCATTCAGACATTTCTTCTCCTATTCTGACTTTGATTCGTTCTGTCACCTACCGTGTTCAAAATCTAGGCCTACTTGGAGGATTTAGTGAAGAACTGTTTTCAGAACATTGGAGGGGTGATACTAGGAGGAAGAAAAATTGAGTACATGAGATTTGTTGATGATATGGCGTTGCTATCAGAAAAAGGATACAATATTAAGGAATATTGTCACTGGAGCTAAATGACAGTTATTAGCAGTATGAGATCAAGATAAATGCAAACAAGACGAAGACCATAGCTGTCGGAAGAAAAATATAGAAAGTAAACGTCGGAATTCGAAATGATACAGTAGAGAAAGTGTAAAGTTTCAAATACTTGAGGTGCACTATCAGCAGTAACATGAGTTGCTGCTAGGAAGTCAAAAGAAGGATAGCAACGGCAAAGGAAGCTTTTAATAGAAAAAAAGCATCTTCTGCAGACCTCTGGAAAAAGAATTAAGGAAGAGACTAGTGAAGTGTTGTTTGTAAAGTTTGACATTGTATGGAGCAGAAACATGGGCATTACGATGAAGTGAATAGAAGCATTTGAAATGTGGATATGGAGAAGAATGGAGCGTGTGAAATGGACAGACAGAATAAGAAATGAAGCTGTATTGGAAAGAGTGGGTGAAGAGTGAATGATGTTGAAACTAATCAGAAAGAGAAAAAAGAATTGGTTGGGTCACTGACTGAGTGGAAACTGCCTACTGAAGGGTGTACTGGAAGGAATGGAGAACGGGGAAAGAGATCGTGCCAGAAGAATATATCAGATGATAGACTACATTAAGTTACATGGATCGTATGTAGAGACTAAGAGGAAGGTAGAAAATAGGAAATATTGAAGAATGCTGGGTCTGCAGTAAAATACCTACCATTTGGCAGAATACTATGTATGTATCTAGTCATAAAGTTTCCCTGGTGATAAAATGGACAGTAAAACATAATTTGCAGAATATCCTATTCTGCTTTCTCACAAACGCACTTCACAGTAACTCCGATCATTATGAGGCAGTGCTATATGTTCGCCAACAGCGAAATTTCGTGGTCCTGTATCCACCGAAGATTTAGACTTCATGAAGTCTTGCATTCATACCTCCCCCTTCACTCTGTCGGTGCTGACTGTTACTTGTGTACTATTGTGTGCATCTTTGATCACTGCTATCAGATGCTTTAACATTCCTCTCATGTTCGGAACGTTCCAGAGTCTCCCTCCCTCTTGCCACACCATCAAAAGCATTAGCATAGTGTATAAAGCGATGTATGCATTACTCTTCAAGTTCCTCCTTTTCGCACTGAACTGCTTCAACGTGAATACGTTATCGCAGTAAGATCTTCCTTCCCGCAAACCACTTTGTTGCTATAGCACCGCATTTTCAAGCTTTTCTCTAAGTCGCGGTATCGCATAAACTTGCACACATTTTGTATACAAAACTTCACACTCTTTCTGGAAACGTTTTCAAATTACTGAAAGTGCTATGTTAATTTTATTTATAGATTTCTCCACTATGGGGTGAAACTTTTCACAAGAGCAGTAAGTTGCAGAGACTAGTTAATTGCTAATTTTATAGAAAATTTGCTACCTAAAAAAACAGTTCTTTACTTATCCTCTTAGTACAGGGACATCATTTTATCTTTACTTCAATTTTTATTGTACCTGAGTTTTTTAATGTACTTCACTCCCACCCCTTCTACTAATGAAGTTCAACCATCATCTACACAGATCCAAGACCGCATATACAATCATAGCAGCCATACGGTCATAGTAAACAGTACGTTCCAAAACTATGTTCGCGTTTTCCAGTGACGAAAGAGCTTTCAATATTGAATTATTTTCACACAGGCACTGTCGTCCATTTGCCTACGTCGTATCCCGGTTTCCCCCACCAGCTTTTATTCGCCAGCTAGTGGCTGGGCTGTCTTAGCTCTTTTCTGAGAACATTAATTTCTGTTAGGAATTGAACGTCTTCGTAATATTATACAACTGTTTAAAATAACTTAAATAAAAATGCCTCGTTAAGTAATTAACTGTCACGTGATTTCCCCCTTTTCTATGATCCTTCGACAAAACCACTTGGACGGACATTACATAGCGTGTCTGAGTAATTTTATCTTTTCGGATCGGGCAGAAGTGAAGATTGAATTTACAGTAAGTAAGGTACTCTTTTATAGAGTAGGTACAGAATTATTTCAACATGAGTTACTAGTACGAAGAGCTAAACTGGTAATTGGAATTACGTAAAAAAGTCTATAGTGCGATAATATGCAGAAAAGAACTGAAGCCTGTATTAAAGTGAACGACCAACATTTTCATAAATGTGTTTGAATATCCATATTATGATTATTTTTCAATATAACTTCATTCTCTATATTGTACGCTAATGTGCTGTAGACAGTATAATATAAACTGCATAATGAATGCGTCCACATGGACAGCTCAGATCGAGAGTAAAAACACTCATTGTTAATACTGTATTGTACTGTGATTAAATAAAAATCCTAATGAAAATGATCAAACTCAAAAGCGCGATATTTCCTAGTTTACCTAAACGGATGAACTACTTTTCTTCCATCCTAAACCTAGTAAAGTGATTTGTTTGTATATTACGCCAGTATCATCGAACTCCAGTCGTGGAAGAGAGTAACAAACGGCGTTGATCCAACGGTATAGCCAGGTTAATATTAAAAATGTTAGTAAAAATAAAATGATGTCCCTGTAGTAGACCTACGTTATGTTTAATACATTATTATTATTATTATTATTATTATTATTATTATTATTATTATTATTATTATTATTATTGGAGAATTTCATTCCGTTCTCTGGACACACTGAAATCTTACAGGAAATTGTATTTATTTATTCTAATTCCATTACCCTAATTAAGAGTTTTTCAACCTTATTCAACATGTGGCACACTACAGTTGTAATTTAAAATCCCGCGTCACATTCACGTAATCTAATCCAGTGATTCCTCCCTAGGGGGAATTTTTTCAACAGTAATCTCATTAGACGTTTTGATTTATCTAGAGAAAATCAAAACTCGAGTGGGATTTAATTGACTATTACACGATTAGAAGAAAGTATATAAAGATTAGAAGTAACGAAGTACTCAATACAATAAAATATTAATTGACTTACGAAAATACAACTGTCTTCAAATGTATTATTGTACCATCTCAACATTACAAATATTACGCTAGATGCATGCTAGATGGCAGTAGTGTCTTTATACAGACACACTAATGATTACTATTCAATAAATCTTAATATTAAACAATCTCTGATACGTGACTATCCATAATATCATATATCAGAAGTTCTTTTTATCCTCTCAGAGCAGAAGCTATAACATAACCTAACTAATATACACAAATGTTAGAAAAGTTTTAATTAACGACGATGACATAAAAATAAACATGAATAATTTTAAAAAGAATAATTATTGAATGTACAATTTTCATATTTGAATGTGGTTGGTGATTCAATTGATGTTATATTGGACGTGTGCGTAATAGAAGTGGAACTCGTTGATTTAGGCCTACCTGGTGTATTCAACTTATTCAGGATTTCGAATGAATAATTTTAAAAGGAATAATTATTGAATGTACAATTTTCAAATTTGAATGTGGTTGGTGGTTCAATTGATGTTATATTGGACGTGTGCATAATAGAAGTGGAACTCGTTGATTTAGGCCTACATGGTGTATTCAACTTATTCAGGATTTCCGAATGGTGCTCTTCATTTATTTGTAAATCGGATTTCAGAAGATGCATAGGTATGATCAGTGATTTTTATTAATTCTTGTTCTTGAATACCAATGCGAGTCATATTTGAAACTGCTGTGCATCGACTGGAGTGGTTTGTAATTATATATATATATATATATATATATATATATATATATATATATTTTTGACGTCCAGACCAGCGCAGTTTCAAATGTTGGCAAACAAAGAAACAAATGCTAGGGACGCGATAAAATTAAACAAATGCTAGGGACGCGATAAAATTGTGCGATAAGCAGCCATGATTGATTGAAATACGTCCTTTGGTACCGTTTTATTGGTCAAAAATAGTATGACGTAGTAAGAGTGTAATAGTGATAATAAAACATGTAAAATGCCATATATTTTAAGGTTGGTCCATAGTAACAATTGTGGAGGAAAGGATCATAGTTGAAATTTTTATCGAGATTCCCTTGTTTCCTCATATTATGTATCTTCATTATTCCATCTACATTTCTCTATTTCGTCATCATTCCATAATATTTCCCGGCTGGAGACGCACGGAGGGGGCTGGTCTCGGGACGAGTGGGTTTTCCAGCTCGAAACCTGGGTACGCAGCGAACCTTAGTGTGGTTAGCTGGTGTGGGTTGGAAATATTCCTAGCTTGAAGGTCGGCGCAATAGATTTAATAAAGTCGCAGTGATGAGTCGTAGTGCCCCCACCCTTCAATTCAAAGTCGATTCTATTCAACTTTACTGATCTGACATTCTCTTCTCTGCCGCTCGCACACCTACTCTGTGTTTGCTGAATGTTGACGTGCCGCGTTCGCTGAAAGTTGACTCTTGTGGACTGACTTCTTTTTTACAGTCCGCGTCACCATTTTTGACATGTGAAATAAGTAATGTGACGTTACGTGCGAGTGTTTTACATTTGGCACTGTCAGTCTGACAACTGTGTTTGGCAAATGGCTGATGTGACGTGTATAGGAAATGGTACCATTCTCAACTGCACTAGCAACATGCTCACAAACTGGGCACTATATATCTAGGACACACGTCAAAAATGCTGGCGCCAGCTGTACTTCTCTTTTCACTTTTATTTACATTATCTTCATTTTCTCGCGGCACACCGCTTAAAAGCGGCTGCCCTAATTCATGTATAGACGATTTACTGTACGTAGGCTAATAGGGATTTCCTCGTGACGAGAATATTGTACGAAATGGAAATATAAAAATTGGAAATTTATCTTTTGAAAGGGTGGAGCAGTTCAAATATCTGGAAGCAACAGTAACAAATATAAATGATACTCGGGAGGAAATTAAACACAGAATTAATATGGGAAATGCCTGTTATTATTCGGTTGAGAAGCTTTTATCATCCAGTCTGTTGTCAAAAAATATTAAAGTTAGAATTTATAAAATAGTCCGCTTGTTCTATATGGTTGTGAAACTTAGACTCTCACTTTGAGAGAGGAACATAGGTTAAGGGTGTTTGAGAATAAGGTGTTTAGGAAAATATTTGGGGCTAAGAGGGATGAAGTTACAGGAGAATGGAGAAAGTTACACAACACAGAACTGCACGCATTGTATTCTTCACCTGACATAATTAGGAACATTAAATCCAGACGTTTGAGATGGGCAGGGCATGTAGCACGTATGGGCGAATCCAGAAATGCATATAGAGAGTTAGTTGGGAGGCCGGAGGGAAAATGACCTTTGGGGAGGCCGAGACGTAGATGGGAAGATAATATTAAAATGGATTTGAGGGATGTGGGATATGATGATAGAGACTGGATTAATCTTGCACAGGATAGGGACCAATGGCGGGCTTATGTGAGGACGGCAATGAACCTCCGGGTTCCTCAAAAGCCAGTAAGTAAGTAAGTATAATTTTATGAGGTCAATCTAAACAACTCTTTTATGCTAAATGTATTGGAAGTGAAGTAATCAACACAATTCATGACAATATTGTTTATCAAAAGGCAGTTTCTGACCTCACTCAACGACATGAGGCAAATCACTCCCATATCGTGTCTCTATGGCAGATTCCATTTCCAACTTCTAAGGAGTCCATTTCCGCAAGAGTGAAAGTTAGTTGACTGGGAGGAAACGCCGGAATACTAAACAGTTAGGACTTTCTTTCCCTGCAAGTGCCGGCTACCCACAGACTACGCAAGTGGGATCATCTGTATACGTGGCCCAAGAATTAGTTACTGACACAAGAACTAAAATACGTGCTATGGTAGATTCCCATACATTTTCCCGAATGTATCTTCTCAAAGGTCCGTAATCCCAAAAATTGTTTTTCCGAATGCAATTTCCTCGAATATCAGTCTCCGACAACCATTTTCTGGAATGTTTAAAAATATTAGGATTAGCCGATGCCCATTTTTTCGAAATTACACTTTAAAAAATGGAATGCGATTATAGTCCATGTATTGTGGGTCCCTATCACCACGGCATGGCGCGTCCTCAGGTTGCGGATAGAGGAGACGACCTCCAGATATGGAGGGTAGCTGCGAATATATTGAATAAGCAGTCGTGGACAGCCGATAAGGAGTGGTCCTCCAGCTTGGGGGTTGGGTGAAGGGCTAACAACCCATCACTGTAAAAAAACAGCTTGTTACGAAACCTAACAGTAGAAGAGGTGGAAAATTCAAATATCTTAGAGCGACAGTAACAAATATAAAGGACACTCGGGAGGAAATCAAACTCAGAATAAATATGAGAAATGCGTGTTATTATTCGGTTGAGAAGCTTTTGTCATCTAGTCTTCTGCCAAAAAATCTGAAAGTTAGAATTTATAAAACAGTTATATTACCGGTTGTTCTTTATGGTTGTGAAACTTGGACTGTCACTTTGAGAGAGGAACATAGGTTAAGAGTGTTTGAGAATAAGGTGCTTAGGAAAATATTTGGGGCTAAGAGGGATGAAGTTACAGGAGAATGGAGAAAGTTACACAACACAGAACTGCACGCATTGTATTCTTCACCTGACATAACTAGGAACATAAAATCCAGACGTTTGAGATGGGCAGGGCATGTAGCACGTATGGGCGAATCCAGAAATGCATATAGAGTGTTATTTGGGAGGCCGGAAGGAAAAAGACCTTTGGGGAGGCCGAGACGTAGGTGGGAAGATAATATTAAAATGGATTTGAGGGAGGTGGGATATGATGGTAGAGACTGGATTAATCTTGCTCAGGATAGGGACCAATGGCGGGCTTATGTAAGGGCGGCAATGAACCTCCGGGTTCCTTAAAAGCCAGTAAGTAAGTAAGTAAGTAATGCGATTATAGTGCGTGGACATTTATTTATTAACACGTGTAATTAAAAGGCAAACTACAGCGTTAAATTTTGTCCTAACATTCGGAGACAGTCAATGCAACGATTCCCTTCTTTCTAAGTGTCGTATTGTAGAATAAAATTGTTGTTGTTTTTTTTTTTTTTTTTTTTTTTTTTTTTTTTTGCAGATGAAGCCAGCTCTTTGGAAGGCATGTACAGTGTGACCCATCCTGGGCCCTATTCCACAAAAGTATAGTTTAATATAGTGGTTGTCAGCACTCGCTGAAATCGGTAAAAGGTAAGCGGAGGAAAGTAATATGTCCCATCGTGTAGCAGGAAGAAGTAGAAAGCATACCCGCCAGCAGCTACGGATGCACCATAGTGCAGTCTCTTCTCCGCGGGTAAGAGACGCTATCCCGAGGGTGCAGTGTGCTGATGGCCGCTGGTCTAATACATTACAAGTGTACTGAGCTGTAACTAATAGTTATTAGTATAATTGTGTTACACAAAGGTTCTACATCAAAAAGTGGACTTAGGCTTATAGGTATGACTTTAGCTTCCATATACAACCGTGAACAAAGTTTTAAGGGGAGTGGGTAGTCATTAGAGGTCAAGAATCCGATTTTTGGTGTTTAAAAAAATAAAAAAACTTATATTTTAAAACAATATATACATATATAGTGGGGATATTTCTGCAGATTAGCCCTTTAAATAGTCTCGTTAAATTTTTCGGCTCATATAATTCACACATTGTTCTTTTGTAATGCAGTTTTCCGTAAGTTCATATTTTTCAAACTGAAGTGCATTTTACAGTGTTTTCTGCAGGCATGTTGTACAAAGCTGACCTACGGGTTTATGAATATCACACACATAACATGAGGAAAAATATATATGCATTGAAGAAATTGGCAAAAATTATTAATCAATGTTCAATATTTTTTCTGTTCCATTAAGGGTGAAATATTTACCTAAATTTTGCTTTAGAATTTACAATATATTACTCGATAACTTAAAAAATACAAGGTAGCGTATATAAGTGAAGATTGTAGTAAGTAATGTGCATCTGAAGACTGAGGTACATTTAGCAAAGTGGAAAAACAGGTTATCAGTTAGAACTCTTCTTTTTCACTTGGATAAGAAACTAATATATACCACTGAATTCAGAATGATTTATTGTATAACCATAGAAATTTTTATCCCACTCTGAACACTAAGAGCCTAGAAATATTGAACTGAACTTTTGTACTGAAATTCTTTAATCGCACAGGCATCACTATCCACTCCCTTTAGTGATTTGCAATTTTCAATGATTATCTTATTAGACTGACTGACAGATCACACCCTGCACACGATCTTATCGGTACGATCATTGCAAAAAATTGTACATCCGCCAAAATATGACATTAATATTTTGCAGCATCAGTACACTTCCCTTATATAAGAGAAAGTAAAATGATGTGGAATGGTATTAAACCCTTGGCCTTGCGTGAGCTAAAAAAACCGCATTCTTCGCTAACTAGCCACGTCGTTAGTCTAGCACAGCTCTGATAACTTGCTCACTCCGGTAGTTATACGAAAGTAAATATAAAATCGATACAAATGTCACTTTCATTGGTGCATAATCAGCTTTTATCACGCTCGTAAAATCTGTCTCTGCAGAATCTCCATGTTCTGTCCATTTAAGCAGAAAACATTACCCACACTGCGGCCGCAATCACAGCGAATCATCAATACATTAATAACACAACAGGCAGCGTTCATGCCGCAGTTCACCCAACCAGCAGAATTTGGCCAACAAATCGCATTCAATCCTGTGACACTTGTGGTGGTGAAAGCGTTTGTGGAAAAGTCCTTGGTGGCCCGGTGGTTACCATTATACCTTATAAATAGAGAAAGGTTTTCCATGCTGCCAAAAAAATTCATTGCGTGCTGAAATGCACGTTTCAATAACTCTCACATCGAAACAAATATTTATGTATGTATGTATGTTTGTATGTATGTATTTATTCACATTGCAGTGGGTATATACCCGGTGGCAGTGGTAACTAATTACACTGAATAATGACAATAATAAACTTATTAATTAAAAATACAATTAATAATACTAATAATTAATACTAACAATAATTAATAATAATAATAATAATAATAATAACAACAACAACAACAACAGGGAATATACTAAATTAAATGAAACGATCACTTAAAATAACATTGGAAATAAATCTAATTTGTATCTTAAAACTAAGATCGAACTGAAACCCACGAGTATGATATGTTCATAAGTGCACAAGTACCTTTCAAATTACACTCATTTCGCTGTCAACTCACTCACTGCAATGGAACTACGACACATTTCACTGATTCTATCCTGATTTCACTAACACTTCAAAAACATTTCACTGTTCAAATACTATGCACTGCCACTATAAACTATAAAACTTCACTGACAGGAACACGTTTCACTTACACAGCACACTTCACTGACACGACATACTTCTTCACTGATACAACACACTTCACTGACACAACATAATTCTTCACTGATGGAACACTTCAATAACAACATATCATTTACATCCTTTAAATACTGTGTATAATTACCGTCTATTAGTAAGGTCCTTAAGCCTATTTTTAAATACATTTTTGGTTGTTGGTAAAGCCTTTAGTAAGTCTGCAGGTAAAGCATTTCAGTCCCTGATAGTACGATTGAGAAAAGAAAACTTTCCAGTGTCCGTCCTCTGCCTTCTTTCCCTCAATTTATATGAGTGGTCGTTCCTTGAAGAGTAATTTGGCGGCTGCGTGTTCAGTTCAAAATGTGTCATGGCTCGCTGTATGCCGTCATGTAGCTAGCCGATGAGCCTAGAGAATTCAATCTTCCTACGCTTCCACAGAGGCGTATTACCTAAGTGGCAGAGAAGTTGCCTAGCAAGTACGGCGTTCATTCTGAAGAGTACGTACCGATACGTACGGTAATGCCGGTAGTGGCAGGAATGTGAACTGTTTGGAAACACGTACTGAAGTGAGTTTTTTTCTTACTGTCGGGATATGGCGAGAGGGTTATGACGATTACTTACGTATTTGTTGACATTAACTTCGACGGTCAACATGGACACGAAGCATTTGATTTGTGTTGTGGAATGTTGCGGTACGCAACAGATGATAACAAATACCCTGCGTACGACTTGCCCACGCAAAACACAGTTCGATAGAGATTATGGTAGAACACAGACCGTACAGACCGCCATCTGTTGCTACGACGTTCAAGTTATACCGTACACGTTCTCAAGTTCAGATTGAACGCCTTGAATAATAGGCAACTTCTCTGCCATAAAAGCTGAAACTCACTTCAAATCGCTGACTCACAACAGTGACGTCATGGCACACTTTGAAATGAACACCCAGTACAACAAGTTGGGTAATATGCGATTTTCATACGTGTTGCATACATTTTTATAAGATCATAATATAACCACTCTGTATCGGTTACTAAGTTATTTAGCGTCAATAATTGGTGATAGTGTGATGATTAGGAACCGTACTTTGTTCCAGGAGGCTACAGGATCAAGTATTAGTGGAATTGTTAGTAGACAACGAGCATGCATCCAGAAAGCGAAGTACCTGACTCACGGCTGACGCGAATCTTGTTTCGTGAAGTGGGGCAGAACAAAACATGAACCACTTTAACAATTACAAATTACATTAATATTTAAAATTTAAATTATTTACACTTTATACACTAGAATACGCTATTTTTACTATTTACACTACAGGCTCCTATAAAAGACCTGTCCGGTTTCGAACACATGTAATTTACGTTCTATGAATCTGAGGTGCATGAAAATAGTATCAATGGAAAGAGAAACTCAAAACGTTTAGTTCCTTACTTTAAAGATGTTCAATGTGCCTTCCCCTTCGGTAACACGGCACACGTCAAGCCTATACTGGGTGTTCATTTCAAAGTGTGTCATGACGTCACTGTTGTTGGGTCACCGATTTGAAGCGAATTTCAGCTTATATGCTAGAGAAGTTGCCTATTATTTAAGGCGTTCTTCAATCTGAACTTGAGAACGTGTACGGTATAACTTGAACGTCGTAGCAACAGATGGCGGTCTGTACGGTCTGTGTGCTACCATAACCTCTTTCGAACTGTGTTTTGCGCCGGCAAGTCGTACGCATGGTATTTGTTATCATCGGTTGTGTACGGTAACATTCCACAACACAAATCAAATGCTCCGTGTCCATGTTGACCGTCGAAGTTAATGTCAACAAATACGTAAGTAATCGTCTTAATCCTCTCCACATATCCCGACAGTACGTATTTCCAAACAGTTCACATTTCTGCCACTACCGGCGTTACAGTACGTATCGGTACGTACTCTTCAGAATGAACGCCGTACTTGCTAGGCAACTTCTCTGCCTCTTAGGTTATACACCTCTGCGGAAGTGTAGGAAGATTGAATTCTCTAGGCTCATCGGCTAGCCACATGACGACATACAGCGACCCAAGACACATTTTGAACTGAACACCCAGTAGTCAAGTCCCACTTAGGTACGCGGATTTTCCGACCCACAGATTCTGAGGTTATGTCTATTCACCTTACCAGTAAGATGAAAAGTAGCTTCATCAGAAAACACCACAAAACGAATAAATTCATCATCGTTTTCAATTAAAGTCTGCATACGTATGCAGAAATTCCTTCGTAGCGCTTTGTCCTCTGGTTTTAGGGCTTGCAGCAACTGTAGTCGGTAAGGATGAAATCGCAACAGCTTGCGAAGAATCTTGCCTTAAAATCAGTGTATCATTTACGTATTGTAGGCCCACTGGATCGTTCAGTAGTGCCGTTGCACATTAATAACCGACTGGTTCACATGAAAATTAAGCTTTTCTGCCCTTTATAGCAGCCATTTCGCCTCAACAATGAACAAATTTGTTTATATGCACTATTATGAGGCTGTGTTACCAACTAGGAAAACAATGTTGCCACGAGTAAATTTTTCGAGTTTCTCTTTCCATTGGTACTTTTTTCATACACTTCAGATTCATAGAACGTAAATTACATGTGTTCGAAACCGGAAAGGTCTTTTGTAGGAGCCCTGTATAATAAAGAATTTGGGTTTACTTTGAGTAAACATTTTTTTTACAATATCTGGCTTATATACAGTGTTGTGTATTGTAATTCAAGGTAGTTTACGTCATAATACTATAGCATACTTATTTTGTAAATTCTCTACAATAGTGTAAATAATGTTTGATCAATGTAAGTAAGTCTTCATTCTTTATAATAGTGTAATTGTGAAAATAGCGCATTTTAAGTTGCATACTGTGAAGAACTGTCAAATATTTACTACTTTCAAAAGCCGATTGTCAAAAAGACTGTTTTTCATCTCTAGAATATGTTTCTTCAAATATTATTTTTTTAGAATATTTATTTTTAATATATAAATTCTGTGGTGTTTGGGTAAAGGGAGATAAGTCATAAAAATTAGTTTTCGGAGATAAATCAAAATTAAACTTGGAACCCTTATTACAAATAATTTTATACACAAATAAAACACATCAACTGCTAGTATTCTTTGATTTTTGAACACCCACTTGTATAATTTAACTTGTGTGTTCATCTGGGGAACAAAATTCCATCTGCACAAAAAAATGGGAACAACTGGATAATACCCACGGCAGAGCAATGTCGATTGTCGACGTTACTCGCTGACCACTAGTCACCAAGCCGTACCGAGCCGTGCCAAACAAAACACAATCGAAATAAAAATGACTGGAACAACTGGATAATACCCACGGCAGAGCAATGTCGATAGTCTACGTTACTCGCTGGACACTAGTCATCAGGCCGTACCGAGCCGTGCCAAACAAAACACAATCTAAATGGTCGCAAGATTGTGTATTTACTTAAATTTGGTGCTAAATGTAATGGCACGGTTCAAAGATACATAAATTCATATGGAGCGTGCATAAGTAAATAAATAACAGTGAAGAGAAGTAATGAGGAAAGCTGTGTGCACTTATAAAAGGAAGTATACTGTTAACGAAATAAAAATTATAGAATTTTTACGTATGTTAAGTAAGATGATGTATTAATATTTGTAAGATAAATATCCAAGTCTTAAAATGTTTTACCATATTTCGTTGGAACACGAGATTCTTCTCCATCCTCGTTATTTTGGCCCTCAGTTGTTGGAGACAGTAAAGCAGAAGCTCTACGGAAGTTGAAGGAACTTGTACAGGAAAATATGGTTTCGTGATAGCTGTCACGTCAATCGATAGCATAGGTGCTGGGTTGATTCAGCCCGGACAAGGCTTTGTTGTGTATCCAGTAAAGTATAAAGCCATTGTGTTCAGACCATTCAAGGGAGAGGTTCTTGATGCGGTGGTGACTCAGGTGAACAAGGTTGGGATGTTTGCTGAAATTGGACCTCTGTCATGCTTCATTTCACATCATTCTATTCCTGCTGATATGCAGTTCTGTCCAAATTTCAATCCTCCTTGCTACAAGTCAAAGGATGAGGATGTTGTTATTCAAGCAGATGATGAAATACGACTGAAGATCGTGGGAACCAGAGTTGATGCTTCTGGCATATTTGCTATTGGAACTTTAATGGACGATTATCTTGGTTTGGTATGCAGCTAGGTGATGTTAATCAGCCATATGCCAATTGTTGTTCCCCTTCCCCCCCTCCCCCCGAATAGAAGATCATCAAGATTATCGCATAATAAAGAATAGTGATGTTTTATGTGTCATAGTATTGTCTCTGTATACATTATTTCACTTTCTGAAAAAAAAAAGAAGAAAATAAAGTTTTGATATAATATTTGGTAAAAAAAAAAAAAAAAGATACCGTGGGAATTCTCCAGTTTAGCGTTGTTTTATTTAACATTAAATTTTACTTGCTTAACTCTTACAATTAGTAGTAACTAAACATATCTACATGTTTTTCTTACTATTATTATCACTGTTTATTATTATTATTATTACTATTATTATTATTACTCCATTGTTTTCTCTATTGATGTTATTTATATTTGCTTTGTATTGTTATACTCGTTGAGTGGAAGAGAAGGCCTTATGACCGTAACTCTGCCAATACAAATAAATCAAATATATTCATGAACAAACAATTTAAATTGTAGGAAAGGTATTCACAATACCAATCTTTATCACTAGAACGCATTTTCAACAGTCTCAGAGGTCAAGTTTTCAATCATCACTGCAGCACAAGATGGAAGTGTTCCCTCATAGTACTTGTGTTATTCGTCAGCATGACGTCACGTCAATATAGTCTATGAACAACTCTGCAGTGGTCGAGAAAAGTGACATAAGTCAGTTTCCACAAACCTTTTTTGATAATTTATTGACAACTTACACTGGTTTATGTCGATTTGACTTTTTTCTGTATGAATTATTGTAATGGGAGGAATACTTATGTATTTTTTTCCAAGCGAGCAGATGTTCCATAAGTTGTCAATAAATTATCAAAAAACTTTTGTGGAAACTGACTTGTGTCACTTTTCCCGAGCACTGCAGAACTAACCTTATCTCCGTACGCCCTGGGAAGAATACGGTCACTAGTGTTGATATTTGGCGAGATAAAGCCTAGAATGTTATTTCGAAACTAAGAATCAAAACTCTGCATTTCATTACGGTTGTCTGAAAAAGTAGTTTCGTCCACCTCTGTGAGGTAACGGTTAGCATGCCAGACCGTGAAACGAACGGGCCCCGGTTCAAATCCTGGTTAGGATAAGTAGCCTGGTTGAGTTTTTTTCTGGGTTTTCCCTTAACCCATTAAGAGCAAATGCTGGGTAACTTTCGGTGCTGGACCCTGGACTCATTTCATCTCATTCAGACGCTAGATAATCATAGCATTAAAGCGTTATAAAATAACCAATTAATAAAAGTAGTTTCTAGTCTGTCATGTAGCCTATGTCTTTCTCTTGAACTATTTGACTGAAGGGGTTAGTTTTAGACATGTTAGATTTTATGAATACTGGAACTGCTGAATTATTTACTGGAAAAAGTCTGGCTTCTGAACGCCTGTGTAATTTCGAGCGATTATATTCGTGTGTGGTCCCACGACCCATACATTCATTGAACTGTGACAGCGGAACAAATGGGAATTGAAAAATAACAAGCTTCACCTGCGTGTTTGATAAGGATCCCAATAACAAAGAACTAACGCGCATTAGCTCCGACATGCAGATATAAAAAGAAGGGGAGGGGTTTGTGGCAAAAGTTATTGGTTCAGTGGGATGCAAAACACCTTTTATGCGTTTTCTATTTACAATACAAGCTTCATTCTTTTTCATGCAGTAAAACAACGAGCAAATGTAAAGCTGTGTGCAACCGCATTTCAACGTCCCATTCTTTCTTCCATTACAAATTTTGCGAGCATCGTAAGAATACTGACACTGCTTTGGATTTTTTAAGTACCGCGTTATGAAATAATTTCTGTAGGCTGGTGGTAGTACCCAGCTTGCTATACGCATAAAATTGTGGTAGCCCTAGTATTAACCTCTTCCCTTACTATATATTTTACCAGTTTTGTGCAAAAAAAAGTGTCATATTTTTTAATTTCGTAAAGAAGTCATTTAATATTGCAGAATCACTGTACATCACTACTTTTCTTACATACCTAAAAAATCACTATGAAACAGACATACATTCATACCTGAATTATTATCCCGAGTTATCTCGTGCACCTTGATTCCAGCTCTGGTAGTTGTCTCACTTTGATTTTCTCCTGAACTACACTCAGGGACAAAAAAACGGACACTTTAATATTTGCTGGTATTTTGCAAAACATTATCTTCTCATATAATATTATGGTAGCCATCTGTTGTTATGGAGACGTGTATACATTGTTGATTGTTTTTTATTTTATAAACAAGCCATTACAACCAAATATTCCAATTTTGCTTTCGGAGTCTCAGCTATAACAATTTTGTCTCAACCATTTTCTGCTTCATTATCGTTATCATTCGTTATTTCTTTATTTTTACATTTTCTGAGTTTAAGTAGTGCTGTAACATTTGTCTTAAAACAAGATGAGACCTGAAGATGTGGCTCGAGCTGTAGTCCTTTACGATGATGGACGCAGTGTACGTTACATTGCAAATGTTATGAATATGGCTAGAAGCACAACCCATGATGCCATAAAACGGTATAGAGAGACCCTAGAATATACCAGAAGACCAGGTTCGGGTCGTCCAAAAGCTACAAATCCAAATGAAGACAGGTATATGGTGTTGAGAGTTCTTAGGGAGCGCAACCTGCCAGCTACTAGTGTAGCCCAGCAATTTGTTAACATGTATGGACACCCAATTTCGGCCAAAACAGTTAGAAGGAGGTCGAAAGCAAGTGGACTGATATCAAGTAGACCTGCAACTGGTCCCAGACTTCTCAGGATGCATCGAGTTGAACGATTGCGTTTTGCAAATGATCACAGGGATTGGAGAAATGGACAGTGAAGCTGTGTTCTGTTCACCGATGAGTCCAGTTTCAATCTGTGCTCACCTGATGGACGTGAAAGAGTTTGGAGAAGGAGGGGGAGAACGATTTTCACAGTGTTGCATTTCCGAAAATGTGCCGTATGGAGGTGGTGGAGTGATGTTTTGGGCAGGAGTGTGTACGGATGCTAGTACAGAGTTGGTTTTTGTTTAAAATGGAAGACTAACAGCTGATAAGTATATAAATGAATGTTTGGCTGATCATGTTGTGCCATTTGGCCAATTTGTAGGCGATAATTTTGTTTTAATGCATGATAATGCACGGCCGCATATTGCCCATACGGTCGGAGATTATCTCCAAGAAGTGGGAATCCATGTTCTTCCATGGCCAGCAAGGAGTCCAGACATGAACCCAATTGAACACGTGTGGGACATGCTGGGACTGCGTGTTAAGAATAGACGACCGAGACCAGAATCGTTACAAGAGTTGAGGCGAGCACTTGGAGAAGAATGGGAACTTATTCCTCAAGAAGACATTGCTAACCAAATTGAGAGCATGCCAAGACGTATGGATGCAGTTATTCAAGCCAGAGGGGGTAATACCCGTTACTAAAAAGAGTTTTTAATGTTTAAGGCACCATAAAATGAAAAAACAGTTAGACCAAACGATGTCATAGTTATACGTCCTTTGTAATTTTTTGTAAATTTTCTCATCAGAGATTTTTTTTTCAAATATTGTCGTATAAGGTGCTAAATGAAACATTATTTTGTTTAAATGGGTTTTGTTTCATTTTGAAATAATTGGCAACAAAATACAAGCAAATATAGAAGTGTCCGGTTCTTTTTGTCCCTGAGTGTATTTACCAACTTATGTTTCTTTTATGGATTAATTTATGAGGTACAATACTAGTGATGTTATCAAGGCGTTAAATGTTGTTTGTTGTGTGATAGACTCGAAAGCAGGGTATTACTCACAGTGGCACATTGCATCCGGACAGTAGTATCTGCTCTCCTATATCAGAGCATTTTGGGAAGAATGGTGTAGCAGTCATTGAATATTTGTACCAGTACATCTGTTCTTCAGGTTTGTGAATAATGTTCTGCAGTATCACTATGCCCAAAAGTACACGTATTTCAGAGTCTGTAGTAGGCCGCCACGAATTATTTTCAGCATTTTGTGAACACTTATTAGAATCGTCTCCTCGAATATAATGTTGATGAGGTCATTATTAAAGAATAATTTTAAAAATTGAGAATTGTCGTTATCAGAAACAATGTTAAAATTCCAGGGAATGGGGACCTCGGAGGTGCAGAAGAAATGGTGCCAGATGTCTTCTATTCAAACCACTGTCGAAAAGACGCGACATCAACTGATCTTAATTTGTTTGTTGGTCTATAACTTCGTCTTCTGATATCGATGTTTCATTTCCTAATCTTCTACAGGAATATATTCCTGATCAAAAGTTTCGGAATCACTAACTTGATCCATCTTTACACAAAACAGCACAAAAAAACGCTAAACACAAACAGAAGCCGCCAAAACTAACTAGCATCTACTCACTACTGTGAGTGAATGCTATATGAGCATATAATTCCACTCGCAAGGAAGAAGTACAAAAAACACCACCATATATAGCAATATCACTAACTTCTGTAGCCATCTAGTGAGGAAAAGGTTAATGAAAGAATGGAAACGTATATATTCGGGATATAATTCTTAGCAGCGAAAATGGGATTCAAACGAGTTAACTCGGGTTAATAAATTTTGACACAAATTAGCAACCCGAGATAAACGTATATATGATACTGCATTGTTATCAAGGTATGGCAACATTGCGTTATTTCAAAGCTAGTCTACCAATTACCCGTGGCTAAAATCGGAACTAACAGTCGGTGTTGTTTTGTGGTTAAAAATAAATGTATGATAATGGAAATTTCAAGTTATCTTAACCGATGGCTGTTGATTGGTTTAGATATCAATACCAATCAATCCGTACTATTATTTTTCTCGCGGTATATGACATTCAAATCATTCTAACCTATCTGATGATATTTCTCCCTCTCCCTTTCTTAACTGTAAATGAGCACAAACGCTACTTAGGTGTAAATTTTTCTGACATTTTGCATATTCGATTCCATAACCGTTTCAAATATATATCATTTTACCTTTCAGGTGTGTTTCCAAATTATATGTAATACGCTTTGTCAAATCTGGCAACCTTTTCATAAGGGAAGCTAAATTTATTATTTACTAGCCGTACCCGTGCGCTCCGCTGCACCCGTTAGAAATAAATATAAATTAATTACATAATTAAAATAGGACATTTGATCCAGAGAACATTCGTGTTTGATAGAAGGATAGATCGTTTAATATGTTACTTAATTTAAATTGCATCCAAATAATTAAAATGCGATCATTTTGGTCCAGAGACCACTCATTGGTGCAATGACAATTCCTTTAACATGTTTCTTAATTTTTATTACATGCAATCATAACTTAATGAACATTGACATCATTTAGATTTAATGTGTATACTTTATTTTACTTGTTATAGGTTTCCATTGAATTATGATAATAACTTAATTTTAACCCTTGTTTTCTACGTATTCAGTAAATGGCGTTTGGCCCACTATGGTTCTGAACCCTTCAAATAACTTAAATTATATTATATAATATTACATGTTATATTATATATTATATTATACTATATTATATTATATTATATTATACTATATTATAGTATATTATACTATATTATAGTATATTATATTATATTATATTATATTATATTATATTATATTATATTATATTATATTATATTACATTATATTATATTATATATTATATTATATTATATATTATAATATATTACATCAAAAGTTACTGTAATAACATTATAGCAATATGTCCATCTAGAGAAACTACACTTTCCAATGGTGAAATAATAATTAATTATACAAATTGGTTAATTTAGCTTCCGATATTACTTCATACAAACACAAAAACATTCTCTGTAGGCTTTTCGATTGTTGCTGTCAAAGGCCCCTTATAGACGAAATCATTTGTTTTTTATTTCATTATACGACCTTAGATGGCAGTTATTTTAATTTTAAAGCTCATTTATCTCATTAAATATCAGTCCTATCAAACTTTTTCAAGGAATAAAACTTATCGCAAATTACTTTTGAAGAAACTTTTATTATGTAATATTTTTCACAAAAATCAATAATAAGCGAGATATTTCGATTTATTTAATTCAGGCCCCCTTATAACCCCTCTTTTAAATAATGTATTTTGAATGCCATATAGCCTAAAATCTAAGTTACAACAAACTTAATTTATATTCCAATTTTCATCGAAATCCGTTCAGCCATTATCGCGTGAAAAGGTAA
Source organism: Periplaneta americana (assembly GCA_025594305.2). Lineage (NCBI taxonomy): Eukaryota > Metazoa > Arthropoda > Insecta > Blattodea > Blattidae > Periplaneta > Periplaneta americana. The sequence goes on along the minus strand of JAJSOF020000005.1, from coordinate 177,835,533 downwards.
CAAACATATAGACAGACATACAAACAAAAATGTCGAAAAAGCGATTTTCGGTTTCAGGGTGGTTAATTATATATGTTAGGATCAATTATTTTTGGAAAATCAAAAATTACAGATTTATTATTAGTATAGATTATAGTTGGCCATGTCTTGTAGTTATGGCGATGTTTTGTTGATTCAAGATGTTGAGTATTGTAACTGAGATTAGTGTTATTTTTACTTTACTGAATTGTTATATTATGCAATGTTATGAAACAACAAAACATCACCATAACTACAAGATATGACCCACTATTTTATCTGCCTCCATAAGAATGTTTGCTTGTAAGTCTAAAGAAAAGAGTATAGCCAAGTTGTAATTTATATTTTGATGGTAGCGTCCTTTATCTAATGATTAACTATCATTCTTACATTATAACAGAATCTTAAACATTAAACTTACACAAATTTAAGAGAGAATTTCTAAAATATTTTACATTATAACGTGGCATTTCAAAGCGCGTACATTATGAAAGCACTCAGTGGCCGAAAACATTCTACTCCATTCTCTACTCAGATAGGGATGAAAGAGAATCGTAGTATTCATTCATTCATTCATTCATTCATTCATTCATTCATTCATTCATTCATTCATTCATTCATTCATTCATTGACTTACTTAGTTACTCTGTAGTTACTTACTTAGTTAATTACTTATTTATTTAAATATTTAAATATGTATTTAAATATTTATTTATTTAAATATTTAAATATTTATTTATTTAAATATTTATTTATTTAAATATTTAAATATTTATTTATTTAAATATTTAAATATTTATTTATTTAAATATTTAAATATTTATTTATTTAAATATTTAAATATTTATTTATTTAAATATTTATTTATTTATTTAAATATTTATTTATTTATTTAAATATTTATTTATTTATTTAAATATTTATTTATTTATTTAAATATGTATTTATTTAGACTCATTTATTTATTTAGGCCCAATTATTTATTATTTAAGTATTATTTATTTATTTATAATTTATTTATTTATTTATTTATAATTTATTTATTTATTTATTATTTATTTATTTATTTATTATTTATTTATTTATTTATTACTTATTATTTATTATTTATTACTTTTTATTTTTTATTTATTATTTATTATTTTTATATTTTTTATTTCTTCGTTTATTCATTCATGCATTCATTTATTCATTTATTCATTTATTCATTCATTCATTTATTCAATCATTCATTCATTTATTCAATCATTCATTCATTTATTCAATCATTCATTCATTTATTCAATCATTCATTCATTTATTCATTCATTCATTCATTCATTCATTCATTCATATATTTATTTACTTATTTATTTATTTACTTATTTACTTATTTACTTATTTACTTATTTACTTATTTATTTACTTATTTATTTATTTATTTATTTATTTATGTGCTGAGAACAGCCATTGGCCAATCAAAGTCCAACATAACGATACAATTAATACATGAAAATGAACAACTATGGTACAAATTAAATACTTGAGTTAACAACAAAATAAAGAACATAGTTTACAATAATTAATCTACAAGAATTAATACTATAAAATATTACGGAAAGGAGTTGATTCTTACTACCAATTTGTGTATAATATTAGCAAAGACATCGCCATATTCTAATACTTCTATACATGTAAGTTAGCATGTTTAATACATTTGGAGACCGGCGAGGAACGACGTGTCGTATAATAATAATAATAATAATAATAATAATAATAATAATAATAATAATAATACATTTATTTTTTTGGTTGTGTTAAGGACATCAGGTCTCCTCTTCGACGCTATCAGAAATACGTAAACATAAAAAATGTTAGGACAGCCGCAAAGAAGCTAATACAAAGTTTGTACCGATAATATGAAGAATCCTCTATGCAATTCAAAAAGCGAAATATATTTGATGCACATAAAATTACTTTATCTGTATACGTCTGTTGAATGATTGTTTGAGAAACTAAACAATAAATGCACCCGGGCCATACAGCCATATCGTTCGCAAAATAGTAACATTTATGAAATGTTTAAACGCGATGAGAATGTATGTGTCTCCTACATGGCAGTAATTTTTTTCCTTTGTTGAGTGTCACTTGCTCCAAATTGTGTTATTTAGATACTCGGTCATTTGACTTCCTTTATTTTGCGCGGTTATTAACCAAACAACGCACACAGCACAATACACGAGAAGGTAAAAAAAAAATCCTTTAGATGTTAAACCTAACTGGAAAATTAGAGCGACCTGAACGTTGTACTGAGCATTCTATGCAATATGAAATGAAGTACTGTATTTTACTTTCAACAAAAAATAGTTGACACAAGCAGAATCGCCAGTGACCTGCAGAGCTCCCAATGTTTCGAATTTTAAGCGGTCTCATATTAAAGCAAAATTATTTCCAATTCAAACTCAATAACTTGATTGGTGCGATTCTTTAATTAACGAATTGGCCACAGAATGTAACGTCGAAATACATCTCAGACACTTCCTAGTAGCGAGGAAGAAATTAAATTCATTTTAAATTAATTTCAGTAACAGAATTTCCTGGCGACAGGGCCAACTTGCTGCACCATCTTAGCACTGAACGAATAACTTCAGTTAATTCCGACAATCTCCGGAAGCTTCCCCATTGACGTCACAGTCTTCATTCTTCGCTGTGGAAAGAGAGAAATATGCTAAATTGCTAGAGAATTTCTGAATATGACTTGGAACAGGACGGAATTCAGATGAATCTGTGGACGTATTTTGAAGCTGTGCTTTGCAAGTGTCACGGTGAAAATTGTAAAATTAAGGGCATTAGTAGCTAATTATAATCGACGTGAACATAATGAAATTAATCCAAAACTTTGGTTTCATTAATACCCTGACCATATCAGTTCTACTCTTCAAGAGAATAATCTAAAAGTACTATGTCCAATTAGAAGACCTTATGAAAAAATCATCATCGTAATAATAATAATAATAATAATAATAATAATAATATCATCATCATCATCATCATCATCATCATCAGTACTATAACCTCCACCACCACAAATATCTGGTCTTATTGCACATGCAAAGAAACAAATTAATATAGTTTAGGCCACTGAATTTTGTAGAGGTCTTTGTACTATTTCTTACTTCCTTAGCGAACAGTTTAAAATTTCCTTTTCTCGCAACATGTTCAGTTCAGAAGCTCGGAGAGTGCAGTCGGGTTTTTTGTGTGCTCCGTGGTGCGAGTTACTACAGTCTTAACAATGGGTAGAAACAAGGGTACAAACTGTGAAGGAGGGAGTGGGAAGGATCAGGACAGTCAGATTATTTCCACCCTCAAACTTATGTTTGAGGATCTTAAATCTTCAGTGCAGATGGAGGTGAATGAACTAAGAAAATCAGTTGAATTCATGTCGTCCAAGTTCGATAGTCTTAGAGAGGAACTGGCGCACACAAGACATGAACTCAACTCCACGCAGGAGGAGATGAAGAGGCTAGTGAAAGAAAATGACCATCTTAAGCAGGAAGTGAGTGATCTGCAGCAGTACACACGCAGAGACAATATAATGCTATTTGGAGTTCCGGAGGTCGATGAACAATCAACTTATGAAGTTATTGACCAAATATCGGAAGTCATAGGCGGTAGTGAATTGGTGCAACATGATGTAAGCATAGCACATCGTATACCATCCAGGCCAGGAAAGACGCGTCCTATTGTCATCCGCTTCACAAAGAGGAGAAGTCGTGATGAATGGCTCCAGCTGTTCAGGAACGAGGCCAAGAAAGACGACAGCGGCCCTGGGATTGCGACAAAGAAAGTCAACAGGGAACTTCCGGAAGGAAGAATCACAGCAGGTGACCAACTGACAGCAGTGACCAGAGACCTTTTGAATAAGACAAGGGATGCAGCACGACTGAAGAATTATAAATTTGTATGGACAAGAGACGGTAAGATATTTGCAAGAAAAGATGAAGCCAGCCCCGTGAGTAAAATCACTAATGTTGACGATGTAAATAATTTGTAAATACTATTGTGTCGGTAACCACGTTTAATTATACAATATAATTGACTTAAAAATGGCTAGTAATACTATATTAAATGAAATCCATCAGTGCAAATTTAATAACAATAATAACACAATGGTTTTTAACGATTTACTTCACTGCAATGAGTATATTACCAATATTCTATCAGATCTTAAAATATTTCACTTAAACATTCGTAGCATCAACAAAAATTTTTCCGAACTCTGTGTTTTACTTAATAATTTTTCCTTTTACTTTGATATTATAGTTCTAACTGAAACCTGGCTTGATCATGACTCTGGCTATGATATTAATGGTTATAAAAATTTGTTAAAAGTAATAAGTATAATAAATGTGATGGTATAGTTGTATATTTTAAGGAAAACATCGTAGTGTCTTTAAGTGATATTGACATTTCCCATTGCAACGCTATACATTTTCAATTAACACTTATTAATGATACTCTTGTTAACCTAACTGCAATTTACAGATCTCCAAAACTATGCAAAAATGAATTTCTGAAAAATTTTGAAAGCTTCTTGTCAATATACAAAGATTTAAACAACCATGTTATTCTGGGTGACATAAACATTCAAATTTTAGAAAATAGATTAGATAATTTTGGCAACACGTATTTAAATATCATGCATGAATATGGATACGTGAAATACTTAAATTCCATTACTCGTCCATCATCTAATTCATGTCTTGACCATATTTTCCTAAAAACGGGAAATAACTTACATTTTATACCTGGAGTATATGCAAGCGCAATAACAGATCATTATATGACTTTTGCATTGTTGTCAATCAGTAATAAAAGTATTAGCAGAGAAGCCACTGAACCTTCGGACAATTATAAGCTAATTATAAACCATAAAAGCCTAATATCAAATATTAATAATATTAATTGGGAATCTATATTCTACAATGAAGACGCAGATACATGTTTCGATAATTTTTATAAAATACTCTGTAACCTAATTTGTAAATTTTCTAATCATGTCCCTCTCAAATTCTCAAGTAAGTACAAAAAAATTAAACCTTGGATTACCACAGGTATTGTTAAATCAATACGATCTAGGGATAAGTTAGCTAAGCAAGTTAAACGAGACCCACAAAACAATGTTTTATTAAATTACTACAAAAATATAGAAATATTCTCACTAATGTAATAAGAAATCAGAGAATCAAATATTATTCTGAAAAATTTAACAAAAATAAAAATAATCCAAAGCAATTTTGGAAGACCATAAACGAAGCTACTGACACCCAATGTAATAAAAATAGTATATTAAAGACAATTATAAGTCGAAATGGAATAACAATTGAAAACAAGGAAACTATCGCAAATGAATTTAACGATCATTTTACTAATGTAAGTCATGACATCGTATCTAATATAAAAAGAAAGTATTTGGTACTCATCACTATAAGCTTTATAATAAAAGTATATCATCTATGTTTATGTTTCCTGTAAACGAATGTGAAATCATTAATATTGTAAACAGTTTAAAAATAATGTGTCTCCTGGTATTGATGGTATTACAACAAATACCCTGAAACTTATTATCGAAGCTATTTCTAAACCACTAGCCTTTATATTTAATTTGTGCATATCTCAAGGTGTATTTCCCTCAGCCCTAAAACATGCTGTGGTGATACCAATTCACAAGTCTGGTGACAAAATAATCTTAATAATTACAGACCCATTTCACTATTACCTAGTCTCTCTAAGGTATTTGAAAAATGTATAAAAACACGGTTAATAACATTTTTAGAAAAAAATAAACTACTAAATGATAATCAATTTGGTTTCAGAAAAATTTGTGCACTGATGATGCTATTATGGCAGTTACCTCAAAAATAATTCAAGAATTAGATGTAGGAAATAAATGTCTAGGAATTTTTCTAGACTTACAAAAAGCTTTCGATACGGTCAATCACAGTATACTTTTGAATAAAATGGATAGATTAGGAATTAATGGAATTGCTTTAAAATTATTTAAATCTTACTTAAGTAACAGAACTCAAGCAACTAAAATAAATGATCACCTTAGTAAATCACGTAACATTGACATAGGTGTACCTCAGGGGACGATTTTAGGTCCTGTTTTGTTTTTAATATATATCAACGATTTACTTAAAATTGACATTGAGAAATATTCTGGTACTCTGTATTCTTATGCTGATGATACTGTGGTTATATTTAGCGGTTCGAGTTGGAATGAAACTTATCAAAATTCTAACAGTGGTATTAATATTATTAAAGAATGGCTGGATGCTCACTTACTTTCTTTGAACGTTTCTAAAACAAAATTAATACCATTTTCATTAACATCACATGGCCTTGAGCAACTAGAAATAAATAATAATATAAGTATAACTATACATGATTGTAACCTACCTACTTGCTCATGTAACGCTTTGAGTATATCCTCACAAGTTAAATATTTAGGCATTATTATTGACCAACATTTAAAATGGGACAAGCATATCTCCTTTCTGTGTAACAGATTGCGTAAAACAATCCACAAATTTTCCATTCTACGCTCTTATTTACCTGTTTATGTTCTGCGTACTGTGTACTTAGCTCTGTTTCAATCAATAATTCAGTATGGTATTTTAGGTTGGGGAGGAATGGCAAAATCGACTCTCCGTCCTTTAAATCTGCTCCAAAAAGAATTATCAAAATTTGTCTATATAAACCTTTTGATTACCCAACAAAATTAATTTTTCAGGAATTTGGCGTATCAAATCTAGAACAAATTTATAAACAAAAATTGCTGATTTACTTCCATAAAAACCACAATAAATTTAAATTTGATCCTCATGAATACCAGACGAGACAAAACTACAGTTTCTTTCTAAATACTCCCAAATGCCACACAACTGCTGGATTAAAACACAGCAGAAATTTTGGACCCAAAATATATAATACATTAATTAGAGCTTACCTGAGCTAAGTACACTTAACACACATAGATTTAAGAAACAAATCAGATTAATTATTTAATTGTTTAAGCTAATTGAGTTAAAAATTGTTACTCTAATATTCATGTACTTCTTTATTTTCTATTTGTATATAGACATATTACATGCTGTATGTATTTTACCATTTATTAATGTGATTGTGCTCAATGAACTCTCGTAATTTTGTGATATATTTTGTATAACTGATCTGAACTGCGCCCGAGCACGAGCTTCTGCTCTTTCGGGCTGCAATGCCTAATGTAGCTCAAGTGTATAGTATTAATAAATATTATTATTATTATTATTATTATTATAAGATTATTTCTGCATCCAATAAAGAAAGTGTTAATTTCCATGCTGTTATTTATTCTGCAAAATTTCATATGTTATACCTGATACAAGTTTATCTAGTTGTTCTGAAACATATATCGTTGCTGTATTTAATACTTGTGTTTTCTAGAAGGGTCCCCATTTCGCCGTCCTATGGCAGAGACAGAACTGGGAAAGTGTTAATTTAGTATAGTTAATATATATTTTTAATCCAATTATATTGAACTAAAAATTTTTGCTACTTTCATATTCATTCATTCATTCATCCATTCATTTATTTTATTCCATAGATCTTACATGAGCAATGAAGCTTTAAGATGTAGAACAAGTCAAAATTTTACAATATTACAATTACAATTTTTACAGTTTTACAATTTAGTAATTTTCTACAATTTTTACAATTTTGTGCAATTTTTTACAATATTTTGGCGAGATGTATTCTAACTGGTACCTCAAAAAATTTATATGTGTATGTAAATTACGTGTGCTAACATTTCATTACTTAGAAATATTTGGTTTCACATGGATTTTGTGCTCAAAACAAATATTTCTTTCTACACTATACGAGGAAATTGATATATAAAAACCCTAAATATTCATCCCATAGCCTGGTTCTCTTTTGCTACGAACTTGGTGCTGACGCAACGATATGACGTGTTCAAATGTGGTTCAAACGTGGTGACATCTAACGCAAATCGCCGCAACTCGGTAACGATTCAAATGAAGGATATTTTCGCGACGTTGACAACTCGCGTAAACTCAACTGACAACGGCTTTCATATCTCATATTATGAGGTGTTTCTTCCTCTATGAACTACAGTATCTCCACAGTCTAATCAAAGGGGAGTACGTTACATGACGAAAAAAATGTTCAATAGTCTTCCTGAAGACATTAAGAATCATAGCCAAAACGCTGCATTATTTAAGGTAAAACTAAATAATTACTTAATATCTCACACTTTCTATTCTGTAGATGAATTCTTGACATTTCACAGTACTGTGTAAATATTTAATACTATTAAATGGTAAACATATTACATTGTATAATAGTAATATACGTTACAAGAGCGGTATGTTGACGTTTTCATGGTCGAGGAAAAGATTAAAAAGCGAAACGTAGTTGAGCTTTTTTAATTTCCGAGAACATGAAAACAAACATACCGCTCGTGTATCGTACATTATTTTGTGCGAAGATCGTTTATTACATACCTGAAAGACGAATGTATAATTAGTTGCAATGAAATCTCCATGTTGGTTTCTGTTTAATGACGCCAACTTCGGAACACCAAAATATCTTTCTTCAACATTGTTGCTATAAAATGTTTTCTGTGTTTACTATACTCCAGCAGGCTGTGATATACGTCTGTCTTTTTTTTTTAACCAGTCTATAAATGCGAACTTAAAACAAACGGTAAGGTTATGTAATGATTTATTCTTCATTTTAATATTTTAAAAATATTATTTATATAACATATTGCTGTAATAACATCGGCATCTGGAATCTTTTTATTTTTTCACGGCTTCCTTAATGTTACTTGTATCAGGAATGCAATAAGTTTCGTGAAGTAGTAGACTTTACTTAATTTTTGCAAATATTTAAAAACAATAATTATCATTGCAATTTAGGTGAAATTGCGGTGGTAAGTTTCCAATTTATAATTATTACTATGTTAAACGTCTCTAAAAATAATATGTTAAAAGCCTAAAACAGTAAAATGAATGTCGCGCTTAAGCGGTAAGAAGAGGGAAATTGTTATGTGTGTTACGTTGGGAATACTGAATGTGGTATTTCACACTTACCGCGTAATGGTTCTGTGCGGAAAACAAGCAAATACGCACGATCCCGCACAAAATATTATTGTTATTAACGTATTAATTCTGTGCATACTTCATATTTGTATTTTATACCCTATGTATTGCATTTACATGTTAAACGTAAGAATTGGACATGTTCTTTATTCTATGCTCTAAAGCAAATGTAAGAATATTATGGAACGAATAAATCTGTCTGTCTGTCTGTCTGTCTAGTATATACAGTCACGAAGCTTGAGTTATGAGGGTACTAGGAACAATAGACTGTGCAGGTACTATTTCGCATTGTCTGTAATGAGGCGATAATAGCGATACTAGTGGTTGGCAACTATCTACGGAAGCATATTTCCTACGTATTGAGCTTCGTGACTGTATATACTAGACTGTTGTATCTATCTGTGTCTTTTCATTTGTGAGCAGTGGCGGGGAAAAGAGGGTTGCATTTTTATGTGATAGTCAATTTCCAAGTTAACCCCTCGTTCCTAGTGAGAAGAAAAGCATAGATTTTATTAAAACAATTATTGTCTTTGCACGCCACCATAGACGCAGCATCCAAGCTACTTACAGACTCAATCAACCTCGAAGATAGAGAATTAGTAATCTTTCTCTTGGATCCGTTACTAAGAGTTGTTCTCTAAAACGCAATGTGTTAGCAATGAACGTAACAGATGGATTTCCCTTTCATCTTCTTCCTGATTATGAGCCGATACATTATTCAGAAAAAAAAAAAACAAATAAACAAAAATTTTTAGTCGGCCTCGGTAGTGCAGTTGGTATAGCGCTGGCCTTTTTTCTTCGAGGTAGCGGGTTCGCTCCCATATGTTTATGATGACATATTTCAATTATTCTCTTCTGTAATAAATAAAGTGGATTAAAATTGGATTTAAATAAGCTATCCCATCCTACAATTCCACACATAATTACCGATTGAAATAAAGCTAAGTACATCGTGCGTAATAAACTTATTGAAAGTAATTCCTCAATAAAACAAAATAACATATTATTTTACGTAATTTATTACAAAGGTAAATAATGTGTTGGTTCCATTTTAAATGACTGTCGAAAATTATGCCTAAATACTTAACTTTACTTACTTACTGGCTTTTAAGGAACCCGGAGGTTCATTGCCGCCCTCACATAAGCCCGCCATTGGTCCCTATCCTGAGCAAGATTAATCCAGTCCCTACCATCATATCCTACATCCCTCAAATCCATTTTAATATTTTCTTCCCATCTAAGTCTCGGCCTCCCCAAACGTCTTTTATCCTCTGACCTCCCAACTAACACTCTATATGCATTTCTGGATTCGCCCATATGTGCTACATGCCCTGCCCATCTCAAACGTCTGGATTTAATGTTCCTAATTATGTCAGGTGAAGGATACAATTCGTGCAGCTCTGCGTTGTGTAACTTTCTCCATTCTACCGTAACGTCATCCCTCTTAGCCCCAAATAGTTTCCTAAGAACCTTATTCTAAAAAACCCTCAATCTCTGTTCCTCTCTCAAAGTGAGAGTCCAAGTTTCACAGCCATACAGAACAACCGGTAATATAACTGTTTTATAAATTCTAACTTTCATGTTTTTTGACAGCAGACTAGATGACAAAAGCTTCTCAACCGAATAATAACAGGCATTTCCCATATTTATTCTGCGTTTAATTTCCTCCCGCGTGTCATTTATATTTGTTACTGTTGCTCCAAGATACCTGAATTTTTCCACCTCTTCGAAGGATAATTCTCCAACATTTATAGTTTCATTTCGTACAATATTCTGATCACGAGACATAATCATATACTTAGTCTTTTCGGGATCTACTTCCAATCCCATTATTTTACTTGCTTCAAGTAGAATTTCCGTGTTTTCCCTAATCGTTTGTGGAATTTCTCCTAACATATTCACGTCATCCGCATAGACAAGAAGCTGATGTAACCCGTTCAATTCCAAACCTCTGTGTTATCCTGAACTTCCCTAATGGCATATCCTAGAGCGAAGTTAAAAAGTAAAAGTGATAGTGCATCTCCCTGCTTTTAGCCCGCAGTGAATTGGAAAAGCATCAGATAGAAACTGACCTATACGGACTCTGCTGTAAGTTTCACTAAGACACATTTTAATTAATCGAATTTGTTTCTTGGGAATACTAAATTCAATAAGAATATTATATAAAATTTCTCTCTTAACCCAGTCATATGCCTTTTTTAAATCTATGAATAACTGATGTACTGTACCCTTATATTCCCATTTTTTCTCCAATATCTGTCGAATACAAAAATCTGATCAATAGTCGATCTATTACGCCTGAAACGACACTGATGATCCGCAATAATTTCATCTACATATTGAGAAATACTTAACTTTAAAGGACTCAATATAATGTCAACATATATGTCGAACTTGAAGTAAGGCCACAAAGGGATACGAGGAGAGGAATTCGATTCGGTATTGTGGATTGAAATTCGGCGTAGCTTAGTGATTAAAGCGCTTGGTACGTAGAACCAAGGACCCGGGTTCGAACTCCAGCGCCGGAACGAATTTTTCTCCTCTAATAACAGTAATTATTAATGTGCGTTGTTTAGAGAATGTTTTTCTGTTTGTCATTTATCTTCACAATCTGCTATGATTGGTATATTTAAATGAAATTTTATTAATAAAAATTTCAAGCTGCAAAGTCTGTACCATGGCAAGACTTAAAGACTATTTAGATTGTCTGCTGCAAATTTTAGGAAACCACTTTCGTTTTACGAGTAACTAACAACAAGTGAAAGTAAAATGGTCACCGGCTGTTCAAGAAAAATATCATTCAAGGCCTTGGCCATAACGAGATGTCATTCAGCAGCACACGGGCGAAGAGGGAAAAAAAGAATTGCAGAATTGCGAGGTCAATAGTGCAAGAAGTGAGAGGAAGAGAAATAAAACAGACAGAGAGTAAAAAAGGAAATGTTGTTGCTGTGGGACAGATGAAGACTGATGTTGCCGTTTCTTACAACCGGAACCCGAGTTCTAGTAGCTCTGGAACATTTTCTCCCTTCTATAGAACCGATCACAGAAATACAGGAAACCATTCTGGGCAGCTTTAAACTTTGACTGCATCCAGCTATTCCTCTAACGCTTTTTCTGGCATTGCGACAAAAGATGAGAAAGACTTTGTGAAAGGAAAGAGTTTAGGAGCTGTTGTATCGTTCTTGTAAGTTTATTGACAACGCACAAACAACGTCTACGAAAATAAATGTTGGAAAAACTATTTTCAAAAATACACAACGTATTTACATCATTATATTGTAGGACCTTATAATGAAAACAGAAAACAGACATGACTGTACAATTAAATTAAACATAAGGTCCGTCTATGCTTATCTGTTTCGAACAATTAACTAGAAGTTATTAGTACACATTTTTTAAATGATTATTCAACAGTTGTCGTCTATCCAACGAAGACATCGAAATCATTGCCATGACGTTTACTTTATTCAAGATTAACTGTTTCGTGGAAAGGAACTGGTCAGTCGTCCATTATCTTCTGGTCTAGTTGCCTCATAAATGGTGCTTTCTTGGTATCACTTGTGAAGGTTCAGATCTGTCTTCGAACAATTAATTAAACAACAACACATAATTCTGTGGCAGGGAGGAAAAAAGTCTTAAGTAAAATTTTATACTTTTCAGGAGAGCAGTAGAAAGATTGAAATTGGTGTCAATTATAGAGTTTTTTTTAATGAAGAGGTTTTCCCTGGATATTATTTATTTATATTTCTTCTAAAATAGGTAATGTTGCTCATTTAACAATTTTCTTGATTATTTCCAAAAATAGCCGCACTTAAGCCCTTTTAAGGCTAGAACCCAAACTGAGTAGAAGGGACTATTTAAACATAAGACTTTTTCATGTCAAAATAAATAAGAAATGTAAATTATTAGGAATGCAAAATGGGTCTTAAACAATTATAGGACTGTTTACTCTGGTCTTTAAAGTTTTAAAAGGAAAGGGCATCAGTATGTGATAAAATGGCTAAAATACAAGTTAGACCTTTTTAATGGGGAAGCATGGAAAGTAAACATGTGATGGTTTGTAAGGAATAAAGTATTAAATATTCTTAAGTCCTTTATTCTGTGTGTCCTCGATTCAAAAGTACTTAGGACATTTGGTAACGCCATATAAATCCAGTCAGGAGTCTTATTTGACTTTAACCGCTTTACCAGATTGCAGAGAATTGTTTCCGCTTTCAGAATATATATTAAAATCTCATTTTCACAAAAAAATTGACTTAAGACCTTTTTCCTCCCGGTCACAGAATTAATACTCAGGATACTGAGTACATTTTGTAACTGTGTAAAATAAATAGGCTACTATGAAACTGAACTAGATCCTTGCTGGAAGATAGATAATATAATTCTCCAAATCTCATTTATTTGTAAAGAGGAATAATATTTAGGCTTATCTAAGTATTCTTTAGCAAGTCATTGTCTCTTCGCCTTTTAAAATGCTCAATAAATACGAAGAAAGGAAATATTTAACGTTTCGTATATTCAGCTTATGTCCTTCAATGTGAAAGGTTTTGTTGTCAAATAGTACGCCTGACACTACCGGTTCTGTGACGCCGACCAGGCGAAGAGGAGCCGCTCTCTGTGTATTGCACTTGACTGGAGTGCAAGCGGATATGAAACTATTCACAGTGACGGAATACAATGCACTGAGTTGTGGAATATGATACACACTTGACTGAAACCTGGAGTTGGCGCGTCGAAGCGTGCGGGTAATATGGTTCATTACGTTCGTCTTTGGTTTGTTTAGTTACATAGAACTAATTCACTGGCCAGTTTTTTGGTGACGTGGATAGTCTGGCTATATAACTCATTCCTCTGTTTCCTTGGTTGCATCCCCCCTCCCCTATTTTGGCTTATTTACATAGTTCGTTAATGGGTTTATGTTTTTTTTTAATTTTTTTTTAGTTGGGTTATTTTACGACGCTGTATCAACATCTAGGTTATTTAGCGTCTGAATGAAATGAAGGTGATAATGCCGGTGAAATGAGTCCGGGGTCCAGCACCGAAAGTTACCCAGCATTTGCTCGTATTGAGTTGAGGGAAAACCCCGGAAAAAACCTCAACCAGGTAACTTGTCCCGACCGGGATATGTTTTGTAGCGTCTATGGAATTTATAACAGCGAGATGGTACTTGGCAAGATGAGGCCAAGGATTAGCCATATGTTTACCTGGCATTTGTCTTACAATTGGGGAAAATCTAGAAAAAAGCCTCAATTGAGTATCGAACTCAGGCCCGAGCACAACTCCAAATCAGTCGACTGAGCTACGCCGGTGGCTGTCGTTTAGTTATATTAGTCGTCATTTGGTTGGAGTGGATGTTTACTTTGACAGTTGTGTTGTCTGGATTTTTTTTTAATTTTAGTTGGTTATTTAACGACGCTGTATCAACTACTAGGTTATTTAGCGTCGATGAGATTGGTGATAGTGAGATGATATTTGGCGAGATGAGGACGAGGATTCGCCATTACGGATGGGGAAAACCTCGGAAAAAACCCAACCAGGTAATCAGCCCAAGCGGGGATCGAACCCGCGCCCGAACGCAACTTTAGACCGGCAGGCAAGCGCCTTAACCGACTGAGCCACGCCGGTGGCTGTTGTCTGGATGATTAAATTGGTATGCAGTATAAAATATGTACTTATGACTTTAAAATTTCAGAAATATGCTCTATAATATAAAGAATATGCCATAAAAAACTTAAACTTTCTTCTAGAGTTTACTTCAGTATAAAATTTAAATAAAATGGCAACAAGAAGAGAAAAAAATTAAATTTAAGAGATTTCAAGCCATTTAAATTTTGTTCAAAACAGAAAATGCTAAATTATTTTCATGAACTTTCATTATTTCTGTATTATGATACCTACTGTCCAAATTTAATGATAGGATCCCTGCGAGAGGACTATGGTTCTTGCGGCGTAAGAGAATAAGCCAATAACTTGGCGTTCTTGAAGGAGCAGGTGGATAGGCTATGAGTGGTGTCATTGGTCGGCTGGGACAAACAAGACTCAGTCAATGGCCGGCCGGTTCCGTGTTGGGGATATGTTATAAGAGTGGGGAAAAACTCGCATTCCTCGCTCGGATCTTCTCGTGAAATGCGGACTGTAAGTTGCAGTATACAGTGAATACTTTGTGCAAATTTTCAAATGAAAATGATTGTCTATTGTCAGCTAACAAAGCTTTGTACAGACCCAGAAACAAAATTTGGGCTATCTAATTTTACTAAGTTCCAGACACAACGCATTCCGCATGGGCAGTAAACTAGAGCGCCTAAATGTATGCTCCTTGTAGACGTTGTTGCGAAGCTTGTTGCCTATATAGAGGAGGACTGCTCCCAAGACTCTGCTCATTTTTTAATTCCGTATCTGTACATAGAAAACCTTTTTCTATTCCTACTGATAAAATGGAAGAAAATTTAAAACGAACAATATCACTTGACTCTAATTCTTTCGCTTTATCTTCACACACCCTCCTCTTTCTAAAATTGAGCAACAAAGTGGTTTTCCCCACTTTCACATCCAGTTGCTTCAAGTGAGATGCCTACCCATCCCTTTCTCTACGTGCGTCAAAAAAATTGACAAATATTTGTCATGACTCGTGACTACTTAGGGTCAAGTCCATTTTGCACATTCCACAGAATTGGGGAGGAAGGAAAAATTAAAATGTTACCAGAGGAAAATGAAAGAACGTAACTATAAGAAATTCAAAGAACGAAGGAAAACAACATTGGATATAGAGAAGTGTATAAAAAGCTTCAAAAGGTAAAATTATGCTCAGTATGACCAATATATCATTAAAATATGCTCTATCAGGATAAAACTGCGAAATATACACAAACTAGTGGCTTGTGCAGCAAATGCTGCAAACTAAGTTCATTTGACGTTCAAATAAACATTTTTCAGATTCATTTTCAATGAAGAATACCAGACATTCGGAAAGTTATTTGCTTCCATAACAATGAAAGATATTCTCTCTCAAGCCAATACTAAAGAGAACCACGCATACAAATATCTACACCACACCGCCATTAAATATATGAAAAAGACCCAACCCCACTTGATTAATAATTATAAAAATATTTGATTTTTGATAATATTATTATCTTACGTAAGTTTTATAGCATTCAGTAACATATATTATATATACTATATAGCCGCCACTCAGTAAAATATAGAAATCAAAATGTAATTTAAGTTGTTCTCTACATCTACTTATATAACCCCAAAACGTTTCACTTTCATATCATCAATATAGCATTAATATGTATAATTAATGAAAAATAGTCACATCATGGCATTAGCTACAATAATATTTCATTTCTAATGGTTTTGTAGTTTTTAATATCCAATACACAGCTATACCCAGAAAATTACATACCACAGAATCGAACCTGTAAATTATTTTTAGTAAGTTAAGTTTTTAATAAGCAATTTAATTTGAGCTCTAAATATGTCAGCATTCTTGCAGACCATGGCCTTCGTGTAATATTGTTTACTGCAACCCTGGGCCATTAGGTTGAAACGGTGGAACCAAAAAGGTGTACTAGTATGGCCGTCAAATTACCCATAGTTCATCTCTTTTTCCGGTGTGTTTATCAGCTGTTTTGTTCATATTATTACGATTACAAATTGTTCATGTTGTTGTGAATATTTCAAAAGTGTAGTCAAGTTCAGCAAGTGTTACTTTTTTTTTTATAAATAAGCTAATATTCTGCTCGGCTCAACTGTAGAATACGTCCGTTGATATGTCCCCCTATGCTTTAACATGTGAAGGAGTGCCAACATTCTTCTTGATAAAAGAAAGAATGTGGGAATGAATGTTCAGTCCATGTCACAACCGTAACACTTTTCATAAATACACAGAGAAATTTACATTGATATAATAATAAGCTAGTACTCCTGTTACCTCCACATCCATTCTAAACCGTTTATATATGACCTAAACCGATAGTAGCAATTGGATATTTGGCGATTGGCGGTATTTCGCGGAGGATTATGGGGCATAGAAGGTGCAGTTTGACGTCATATCCGTCGCACTGATAACAAGCATATTTGCTTGGAGTGCTCCCTCCTTTCTTTTTATCCTCTCAGGTTTACTGTAGTATGTGTTTTGTTTTATTCTGAAATGCAACACGGCCGACTTGATGCTCGCTTCGCTTCTCCTTTACAAAAAGCGAAGGATATATCAAGTCGGCCGTGAATGCTATTAGCTAGTTCTCAAAACTGACGACAGATGGATTTTGGAAAATAGGAAAATTATGTTTAAAAATTGACATTTCACTGAAAACTACTATTTTTCCGAAAAACTTTGCGTTCCAAGCTTCAAAATGAGGGGTCATTTATTAAAATCCGTTCAGCCGTTTTCCGTAATTTCCATTACCAGTTCAAATTATATATACTGTAGATATACCCTCTGACAAAGACCTTAATTTATTTAGTTTTTTAATAAAATGATTTCTGTCTTTACTTTAGCAGCTCATTGATCTTATAAAAATAATTATACTAAATCATGAAAATCCTAGCCCTAATCATCATCACAGCCTTTGTTAAAATTTGCGTGTTTGGTCTCATTTGGTCCACTTTTAGTATCACTGAGACTCGTTTGCCATCTTCTCCTCATGATACAAGACCTCACTTATTACGACAGAGAACTAACATAGATATTAAGGTCAACAGAAAACTTGTTATTTTTACTTAATTCGTGCTTAACTTATATGTTCACTTATTTAATAGTTATAGTTATGAGACTATATACAGATATGTGGTCTTAATAGAGAAGACTGGATTTCAAACTTCAATTACTTATATAACTGCAGCCTCACCGATAAAACCACAAGCAACTCGTCTGAAGCAGTGTGACCTAGAAGCAATTTCCACTGAAATACGGTGGATTATCATTGTTGTAACTACTCCGCCATTAAAAGATAAGAAGTTCTCCGTGGGAGTTCTCCTACGAAGGAGAGAAAACTTATCAATATATACACTATAAAGACTCCAGTTCACTTCGTATCTTCATCTCTCAACAAACTTTACAAGAAACAATGAAACAATAACAATACATGCCAGATTGTCTCTCACAGACAATTCCTAAATTACTTAGGGATCGCTTTATTTCCCACTCCCCCAATCAGTGGCTTATGTGGAAGTATTTATAGCTGCAAGTTAGAGAATCTAGGTTCTGTACCTGGTAGGTAACTCAAAATTTGCTTCCCTTCCATAAGACTGAGTTGCGTATTATACTGCTCCGTCGATATAGGAGAAAGTCAATGTCTGTCTATTTAGATATAACATGCGGAGCAAGTTCTCTGCAATCAAAAAACATCATGCTTAGGTATAACATGAAAATCCAGGAGTATTCAGATTTAGCCGTTAGAGAGTAATGGTGGATCACGTGTCTATAGGATACATTGTACTGTATATACAGAATCTATACTAATAATAAATCTGTAGCCGAAATTTTTCTGGTAATTTTCGATTTTCTAAAAATTATTGGTCCTAACATATATAATTAACCACCCTGAAACCGCAAATCCCTTTTTTTTTAATTTTTGTTTGTATGTCTGTCTGTCTGTCTGTTACCTTTTCACGCAATAATAGATGAACGGATTTCGATGAAAATCTATATATATAATTTGAACTGGTAATGGAAATTACGGGAAAACGGCTGAACGGATTTTAATGAGTGACCCCTCATTTTCATGCCTGGCATCCAAAGTTTTTCGGAAAAATAGTAGTTTTCAGTGAAATGTCAATTTTCCTACATAATTTTCCTATTTTCCAAAATCCATCTCTTGTCAGTTTTGAGAACTAATTTTGTTGAATCACTGCCGACTTGATTGAATTTCAGAACAAAACACACACTACAATAACCAATAGGTCATTACACGAAGGCCATGACCTGCAGGATTGCCGACATATTTAGAGCTCAATTCAATTTGTTATTAAAAATTGATTCTGCAGTGTATAATTTTCTGAGTACAGCTGTGTATTGGATATTCAAATCTACGAAACTTGAGGTGGTTTGATGACATTATTTCCATTAGAAATTAAATATTACTATAGTTAATATCATGATGCGTCTATTCTTCATTAATTGTACATAATATTGATGCTATATTGATGACATGAAAGTGAAACGTTTTCAGGTTATGTAAGTAAATGTAGAGAATATCTTAATTTAGATCTTCATTTCTATAATTTACTGAGTGACTGCTATATATAACTACAAAACTTAAGATAATAATATTGTTATTAAAAATGAAATATTTTTATACTTATTAATCCAGTGGGTTTGGGTCTTTTTCATATAATTAATGGCGATGTAGCTCAGAATAGGGACCAATGGCGGACTTATGTGAGGGCGGCAATGAACCTCCGGGTTCCTTAAAAGCCAGTAAGTAAGTAATGGCGGTGTAGTGTAGATATTGATATGTGTCATTGCCTTCAGTATTGGCTCGAGAGAGTGCAAAAATTACAGTTCCTAAGGAAAGATAAAAAGGTATTACTTACTGATAAAATAAGAGGCCTAGAAAATTTTGTAGTCTCCTGATCATTTCAGCAAGATCTCTTAGTAGGATAAAATGATTTTACGCTCTACATTTCAAGTTCTACATGCAGCAGCTATACGAAAATGCTATTGTTCGAAAGCTTAGCAAACCTGACATTTTTTTAACTTTTGCCTACAATCCACAATGACCTGAAATAACTACTGCTATCGTTCTGACATTGATATTTGCGTTTTCGCTTTGAAACTCAAAAACTGAAGTTGGATAGGTTCAAGAAAAAGTATTTGGCCCAAAAAAATCCATTCAGAGGGAGTATGTTTCATTATTATGGAAGCAAATAACTATCTATCAAAAAGACAAGTATTCTTCATTGAAAATAAATCTCAAAAATTTTTATTTGAACGTCTAACGAACTTAATTTGCAGCAGCATTTGCTGCACAAGCCACTAGTTGGAATATAAATTAAGTTCGTTGTAACTTAGATTTTAGGCTATATGGCATTCAAAATACTTTATTTAAAAGGGGGGTTATAAGGGGGACTGAATTAAATAAACCTAAATATCTCGCTTATTATTGCTTTTTGTAAAAAATGTTGCATAACAAAAGTTTCTTTAAAAATGATTTCCGATAAGTTTTATTCTATGCAAAATTTTGATAGGACTGATATTTAAGGATATACAAGACTTATAAAATAACAATACAATACATTTTCACCGCCGCCTCAGATTGTAGCGTCGTTGTTCCTGCAATAACTCGTACGTGCAAAGTATAAAATTTTTGGAAAAAAACACATTTATTCATTCCATGGCAATGGTACATAGGAGATCGTGAATACTTACATTTTCGAAAGAAAGAAATATGTTCTTTATTTTCGAATGCCAGGTGTTTGACAATAAAATCATTTGATCTCTTGCACTCTAATATTTTTCAAAGATATTATCATGGTCAGCCAATGAAGCACAGATTTTGAGGTAGAAAGAAATATAATAAATATATCACTATATATGCTGTATCACTATTTAAGTTATGAAGGGTTCAGAACCATAGTGGGCCAAGCGCCATTTACTGAAGACGTAGAAAACAATGATTAAAATTAAGTTATTACCATAATTCAATGGAAACACATAGCAAGTAATATAAAGTTTACACATTAAAATTAAATGATATGTAAATCTTCATTAAACTATGGTTACATGTAATAACAAATAAGAAACATGTTAAAGGAATTGTCATTGCACCAAATGATTGCTCTCTGGACCAAAATGATCACATTTTAATTATTTAAATGCAATTTAAATTACGTCACATATTAAACGATTTATTCTTCTATCAAACACGAATGTTCCCCGGATCAAACGTCCTATTTTAATTATGTAATTACTTTATATTTATTTCTAACGGGTGCAGCGGAGCGCACGGGTACGGCTGGTCTATACTATAAGCATGGCCGAATATTTATGGAGATCACGAAAATCACGACATAATAGACACACAATAGTTTTTTACTAATCTTCACGAATTAAGTGATTCTGATTATGTAGATAAAACAATCGCGACAAATCGCAAAATAGAATTCTAATAGCTATATATGAACACATTCGCGAATTATTACTATTGCGTCGTTTTACAGCGAATTTCATATTTTTAGTTTTTTTTTTCGGATTTTTTTTCACTTGAATTTTATATATATATATCCAAGTAGGCTACATTACATGGTATTCTAGGTGTTCTTATTACATTAGTGAACTCAAAAGACGGAAAATTCAACATTTCACTAATAATTTGAAAGTGTTAATTTGGGGGCTGCAACTGTTTTTTAGTTTGTAATGCATGTGTGTTAAATACAGACCCAATCCAATAAAATATATTGTCTATTGGCCATACCGCACCTTTACCAGAATCCAATGAACCTTTAACGTTAATTATTTGGAAAGAAATATTCATACCTAGTTAATATTACAATTCCAAAATAATAGTATTTTCAAAAATTTCCATTAATCTCCGCCAATAGTATAAATCAATCTCCAACAATCTCCGTCGACACCAATATTAATCTTCATAAATGCCTTTCCATGAAGATAAGTATTATGTGTTACAGAAACTAATTTGAAATTGTCCTTTATGATATTAAAAACATAATTTCCAAAGCTCCCGTTAATCCACTTTATCCCCTTTCAAAAGTAATTATAAACTTTAAACAAATTTAAAAGTCATCTCTGTTTTATAAAGTTCTTCCCAAAACTCTTTGGTCCAACGCCGTAATCTATTTTAAATTTAACTTGGTGCGATACCTCATTTGTGAATAAACAGCGTGTCTCTCTGCATCGTGTTCTACAAGGCTTGAGGCTTATTATGAAAATATTGAGCATGTAATATTTATTTATGTTGATTTGGAACTAATTATAGCCTATATAAATCTAAAATTTCTTTAAAGTTTCATTCTCAATGATGTTAGTAGTAGTAGTAGTAGTAGTAGTAGTAGTAGTAGTAGTAGTAGTAGTAGTTAGGTAGTAGTAGTAGTTAGGTAGGTAAGTCGCAGCAGTAGTAGTAGTAGTAGTAGTAGTAGTAGTAGTGTTAGGTAGGTAGGTAGGTAGTAGTAGTAGTAGTAGTAGTAGTAGTAGTAGTAGTAGTAGTAGTAGTTAGGTAGGTAAGTAGTAGTAGTATTCCTGAAAACTTTTATTAGAAATAATGACAACGTGAGCCAATATAAACTTACAAGATAGAGCATCACCTATTATAGGTGCAGCAGCAGCAGTAGTAGTTAGGTAGGTAAGTAGTAGTAGTAGTAGTAGTAGTAGTAGCAGCAGCAGCAGTAGTAGTAGTAGTAGTAGTTGGGTGGGTGGGTGGGTAGCAGTGGTATCAGCAGCAGTGCAGTGGTGGGTGGTAGTGGTGGTGGTGGTAGGTGGTAGTAGTAGTAGTTAGTTGGGTGGGTGCAGGTAGTAGTAGCAGCAGCAGCAGTGCAGTGGTAGTGGTAGCAGTGGCAGCAGGTAGTAGTGGTAGCAGCAGCAGTGTAGTAGTGTAGTGAGTTGGGTGGGTGAAGTGTGGCAGCAGTAGTAGTAGTGGTAGGTGGGTGGGCAAGCAGTGGTGTAGTAGTTGGTTAAGGGGTAAGTAGTAGCAGCAGCAGCAGCAGTGGTAGTAGTAGTTGGTTAGGTGGGTAGGCAGCAGTAGTAGTAGCAGCAGTAGTAGTAGTAGTTAGGTAGGTAGGTAGGTAAGTAGTAGTAGCAGCAGCAGCAGCAGCAGCAGCAGCAGCAGTAGTAGTAATAATACAATTTTAAATTGAATGCGCTCTCCTGTCGCCATAGGGATACACATTGAAACGCTTTTTTTTTTGTTATGAAGTTCATAAAGTATGACGAGAAGAAATGATTGGCTTGCTGTTACTAATTCATTAATTGATAAAACAAAAAAAGGGTTTTTGCATTCGTAGGTCCGTAGAAGAATTTTAAAATTCAAAATGAGAGCTAGTGGATACAGAAAATTCATCCATTCAAGAATTTCAATGAAGTGAAATATGGCAAAAAAAAAACCTTCGGCAGAGAAGCTACTTCCTTTTCTTTTCCATACCTCCTGTGTCCAAGTCTGTGTAGTTCAAGATTTCTAGACAGAATTTCAGAGCAAAAAACTCATCGTTCATTTTCAATTTATTTTGGTATTGTCTTGCAAAGTGTCCGTTATTTTTACGTGCTCGCAGAAGTGGCAGCAATAGTCTTCTCCTGCGGTATTATTTATTTATTTAGTAGGTTATTTTACGACGCTTTATCAACATCTAAGGTTATTTAGCGTCTGAATGAGATGAAGGTGATAATGCCTGTGAAATGAGTCCGGGGTCCAACACCGAAAGTTACCCAGCATTTGCTCATATTGGGTTGAGGGCAAACCCCGGAAAAAACCTCAACCAGGTAACTTGCTCCGACCGGGACTCGAACCCGGGCCACCTGGTTTCGCAGTCAGATGCGCTGACCGTTACTCCACAGGTGTGGACCCCTGCGTTATCTAACCGAAATTAAATTGTACCTTGGATTATGTGAATATAACCTTAAGTAAGATTTGTACCCTAGAAATATGATTCCACAAGAAATCATAGTAGCTGCTGCGAGCTTCAGAATTTGTAACATAGAATTATGTAATACATTTGTACCATATCAAAAAGTTAAAACGTGAAGTGCATGAAAATTTCTACTGTGAAACAACGCCGAACACCGGTTTGAGTGTCACACAATCTTCCCTCTATTTAGGTTTAGTGTTCATAAAACAGAATGCAACGAAAACAAATCCTATTGGTTTGTTGGACAGAGATTGGAACTATTGTTGACATATAAAATTCGATAGAAGTGTAAAAAGTAAAAACAGGGAAAGAGTGACAGAGAAGAAAATTGGTGGGACAAATCGAAATCCGTTGTGAATCCCATACGCCGGGTTTATAACCCACTTCAATTCCAAGTTGGGTGTGAGGGCTGGAAAATTTCACATCACTTTGAATACAGAGGACAATAACAAGTCTCGCCCGTCGTAAAAGTTTAGGTCCTTGTAGTAAAAACGGGTCACTCTTCGTTCCTTCTTCCAATGCTGCATCTGCATAAATATCCCGAAACATCTAAAAATATCCCCCTGGAGGGAAAGAAATGTCTCATACCTGAAATACGGGAATCAGCAGTCTTGCTTATCGTTTGCGAAACTTCCAGTTTCTCAGTTTAAGATAAACTACACTTTGAACGTTGAATTGAAGCAATATAAAATGTATTTCCTTACGGCAGCTGAATTTGTATTTTTCAAGTACACTCCTCCGTCGATTTAGTAGAATGCGTTTGAGTCTAAAGAAAGCAGTAAAAAAGTGCAACGTGGTCTGTTCTGACAAGAATCAAATCCCCGCATATCGGTAAGGCATCATGTCACAAACACGTTCACGTCTGCATATTTTTGACAAAGTGAATATGATTCAATGTCTTGAAAACGGCGCAAATATTAACGATATTACTGGAGATTTAAAGGTAATATCTATCCATCCATCCATCCATCCATCCATCCATCCGTCTCTGTCTATCTATGTAATGTATTTATTTACTTATTCATTTATTTATTTACTTATTTATTTACTCATTTATTTGTTTACTTATTTACTTATTTATTTACTTATTTATTTACTTACTTATTTATTTCTTTACTTATTTATTTATTTACTTATTTTTATTTGCTTATTTACTTATTTATTTATTTATTTTTATTTATTTATTTTATTTATTCATTAATTTATTTATTTAAACATTTATTCATACACATTTCTGAATTTATACATTTACACACTTCTTCGTATCTACCTATCTCTGTACAGTATTTGCATATATTCATATCTTCATTTCTCCATTTTATAATTTCTCCATTCATTCATTCATTTACTTAGTTATTTACTTTATTACTTTCTTATAATTTATTTATTGTCTGTCTGTCTGTCTGTCTGTTCATCTATCTGTTCATAGAGAGATATATTTTAGGAAATAAGATCAATTCGTATTAACGTTGTATCAGATTCACTTTTTTATATGAACTCATTCATTCACTTTCATTCGTTCAGTGTTTCGCTCAAGGTCAGATATTCACTGCAAACCCAGCATTCTCCAGTCTTTCTATTGTCTGCCTTCCTCTTTGTCTCCTCATAATATGATCCAAATAATCTTAATGTCGTCTATCGTCTGATATCTTCTTCTGCCCCGAACTCTTCTCCCGTTCACCATTCCTTCCAGTGCATCCTTCAGAAGGCAGTTTCTTCTCAGTCAGTGACCCAGCTAATTCCTTTTCCTCTTTCTGATCAGTTTCGGCATTAAAAACTCTTAAATACCCATTCCCGCATGATCGATTTTTTACTGTCCATATTTTTCCTTAATTTTCATGCTCTACCTAAACATGATGCTTGCCGGTTGCAGGGGACTTGCTCCGCGTGTTATATCTAAGTAGGTAAACATTGGCTTTCTCCTATATCGACGGAGCAGTGTACCTCTCCTCTTTTTCTCCTCTTTCTTGTGTGACTCTGCAGATCATTCATTTAATACTTTAAAGCAATTTTGTGACTAAGATAACACTCTTCTCATTATAGGATTTACGCGTTTCTCAATAATTTGAATTCATTTTTGCTGTCAATAATATTTCCATTTACGATAGATGATGTGCCCAGTGAAGAATCTGCGCAAAATTTACATACTAGGATGAGTTGCATAGGCAGTTGCTACACCTTATTGAAATCAGAGGTGTTCCGGTTAATTCTGCAGCTTTTCAGTGGAGGAATGAATATCATTTTAAGTTGTTACTATTTCTGCAATAGGAATTTTAAAGAATATAATGTTCTACGATATCAAAGCTCGTCTGGGTGGGAAGAATTTAAGAATGAAGATAAACTGAATGAAGAAGTTAAATATAGTAAAAGAAAAATCACCTGACTCTTAAAAAGTACCAAATAAAATTGTTTAAGATTGTTTTAAATGTACCATAAAACATAGTCAGGGTAATTGCCTTGCTTTTAGGAAGGTTTGCAGAACCTCTAAAAACATAATCATTTCACAGAAGGTTGTAATGTAATTATAAAATTACTTTAAAAATGTCACTAGCTATAAATCGCTGAAATTAAGATAAATATATTAATAAAATCCTCGTTCATGTTCTTTTCCCTTACACCGCCTTATAAACAAACGCTAAAGTAAGGCGTTTGGTAAGGTCTCTGTTTCATTGGTTGATTTTAGGCGACCAGCGAGATCCTAAAGTTCGTAAAAGCCTGATACAATCCGTCAGAGACCTTCCTTGTCTGCTAGTACCACACCAGAACATAAGTGTCCCAGTCAGGGAATGCGGAGTGGGTAATTATGCGGTAGTCTGCAATAACTCAATCGGGTTAATAGCGCCCAGATCTGGTCTAGATCCAGCAAACTTAAAAATACGGAATTTTGCCCTGATGAACTTCCTATTCCAATTAATTCCTACCAATGTATGTATGTATGTATGTATGTATGTATGTATGTATGTATGTATGTATGTATGTATGTATGTAGATGGATTTGAGTAATATTATACATACAGATTCTTATATTATCATAATTTTCTCTAAAATCCAATGCACGGGTCTTCTGACTGTACGTGCTTTGTACCTAAAACATGTCCTACTTTGTAGGTTTCACCCCCCCCCCCCACCTATGATTATATCCACTACTCTCTAAAAGAACACACATATTAAAATGAAATTGGCACACAAAACATATTATATAATATATCCTAACCTAAAACAGACATAAAAGTATATAGTTGGGTAGATACTATTATCCCTTCCTCAGTTTGTGTCACAAACTTCAACAGCTGAAGTTCTAATCTTTCTCGCCTTCAAGAGAAACAAGCCAATCTTTTGTTCATATTCTCTATTCCCCATGAGGTCAAGACATGCAAGCGAACTCCTATTCTGACTTTGCATCGAGGGTGGTAGATATTTTATCCGTACATGTTCCAATTCGACACACTGTAATAAAATATGTTTATAGGAATCCTTTTCTTTGCAAATTGGACAAAGGCGCTCTCCTTCTTCGTTAACAATTTTATTACCCTTCCATGCCCCCAATCTTAGACACGCTAAACCTGCTTTGCTTGTATGTATGTATGTATGTATGTATGTATGTATGTATGTATGTATGTATGTATGTATGTATGTATGTATGTATGTATGTATGTATGTATGTATGTATGTATGTATGTATGTATGTATGTATGTATGTATGTATGAAAGACGTATTATACGTAAAAAATTCGAAATATCTCGTAAAAATAAGTATCATTAAAAAGTAGACAATTCAGTGGTTTTGGTAGTAGATATTTCGTCCGATGTTATGCATCACTATGGGTATATAAAAGTGGTACACAATTGATGTCCTGTAATTTGCTTACACGCATATCTTATCCTTTAATCTTGAGTGGGAACTGAGCTCTTTAACACGATGCGTTGTAATGAGACGGGTCTTGATAATTAGACAAGCAAATAAAACTGTGTGGGAGTTTGATGGATAACGATGGATAATAAACGATGTTTTTTATCTACGTCGTTCTCCAAGCCTAGATATATTACGTATTCTTTCAATCGAATAACGGAGCTAAAGTAAAAAGAAATTGTCACGTAGTTGACATATGGCTCTTCATTAGGTCACACGCCTTGCTCGTTTTGCAATAATTCACTAATTTATCATGCTGTGTATCTCTGATATGTATATCTATTATCAGGCAGTAGTCTACGTCTCACTTGACGATAGGTGTCAGAGGAAGAACAATTATTTGTTTGTATGCATCTGAAGTCTGACTAGCGGAATATGTAGCTAATTGGCGATGTATGCATTCGAGGGGGAAAGGAGCTGGCCATCCTATCCATTATCTCCTGACGTAGTTGTCTCATGAATTTTATTTTATTTTATTTTATTGGGTTATTTTACGACGCTGTATCAACATCTAGGTTATTTAGCGTCTGAAATGAAATAGAAAACTGATGATTTTAATGCCGGTGAAAATGAGTCCGGTCATGGTCCAGCATCTTATTTTGGTCATTTTTTAGTTATACCCCCGAGCATTTGCTCATTTGAAGGTAATGAGGTGAAAACCCCAGGACCGAAAGTTACCCAGCATTTGCTCAGATAAAAACTTGATAACCTCGACCGAGATTCGAACCCGGGCCACCTGGTTTCGCGGCCAGACGCGCTGACCGTTATTCCAAACTGGTATGGACTATCATAATAATGTATGAAATATAATATAGTATACTATACCCTCAGAATTCAGGAGAATAGAATAATAAACTAAGCATTCTATATTGTTTTTCCTACTACTTATACTCATCTAATAAATTTTTCTAAATTACATATCATACAAATCTACTTATTATCAGCGCTTCTGAGTGGCACTCCTGTACGGTTCAAATGCTCAATAATTGCACTGAACGCTTTGTATGAACAGCCCCAATACTTCGTCAGTTGAAGAGCTTCTGAGCTGTTACTCGCGATAATTGACCAATGACAGCCACGGGCTTCGTTGAGTTTCACGTTTCTATAAGAATTAAAGAAGTTAAGTGTACAATATTAATAAATGTTACACATAATTCTTTTACTTTAAATTTATTAATGAACATTAACAGGAATAATCTCCATTAACCACTACACTCTTAATCATCAGTCACACTACAATTATTTGTATTGTATTGTC
Organism: Periplaneta americana; assembly: GCA_025594305.2. Lineage (NCBI taxonomy): Eukaryota > Metazoa > Arthropoda > Insecta > Blattodea > Blattidae > Periplaneta > Periplaneta americana. The sequence continues at coordinate 177,806,621 of JAJSOF020000005.1, read as the reverse complement.
AATGGGACTTAAAATATTTAATTGATTCAATCCTAACTGCAACTGGATTATTCATAGCAACACATTATATGTGACCCATTTCGCGAAAAGGGACTTTAAGTCGTGAAAGGAAATTTTATGGGAGAAAAAAATAAGGAATATGCGGTGTAAAAACTGCATTTCTTGCGCTACCTGTAGGCTTTTTTTTACATACTAAACTAAGACTTAGTTTTACACAGTGCTTCTTAACCCCTTCAGTCCTGAATTTATAGTTTAATAAAATGAAAAAAAAACTGGTCACATAATCATTCTGATGATCCAAAATTCCCAAATCAAGTTTTCACAGAAAATCAAAATTTGGGGAGAATTTTGATCCCTGCGGCCCCAAAATTTTAAATTTTAATTTTAACTCAGATACAAAAATGTTTCAAAAATAATATTCTCCATTTCTATTACACTGAATTTTTCAAAATATTTAAAAGTATCGAAGACATTCCAAAAAAAGAAAAAAAGAAACAATGTACACTATAATGTAGGCCTACATCAGGTCTGAAGGGGTTAAATACCTAAATCTTTATTATAGTTGCTAAGAAAACAAATGAAAACTTTAATTGCACTTTTTTTTTGAAAAGTACATAATGTAATATCAACATTCAATAAGTAATAACATATTAAAAACCATAGCTCCTAGAACAATGCATTTTTTGTAATGCTCAGTATGTCACCCTGTTTTTGAAACTACAAAAAAAAAAAAAAAAACAAAAAAAACAAAAAAAAAAAAAAATAAATAATTAAAAAATCCGACTTTAGGTCCCATTTCCTGCAACTAGTCACAATATTGAATAATTCATAGTAATACATTATATTATGAGAAATATAACACTTTTTCTACAAACAGTCTGTAAGCTTCCTTGCTATTAGTAAAACGCAAACACTGTAACAAAAGGTAATGTAAATTACCTCAGGACAATGGGAGAAGATTAGATATATATAGTAGATTACAGAAGTTTATTTTAATCAAATAATACAAATATTTACAACTTTTCGAAGCATTTCAAATAATGTACTTTGTGGTTAGTGCACTATTAAGAAAAATGTTATCATGATAACAACTTACTAAAACTATACCCTTAAAATACTTCCAAACTGTAATATAATAGTTCGTAAATCTCATTTATAGTGCATTTTATGTTGGCACGCAATTTCAAGTATTGCATATAGGTATTATATTCGATTAACAATATTAATTGCGAGAAATTGAATATGGATTTATATTCAACATAAGCTTTTCAAAAGCAATGTAATTGAGGACCGTTATTGCAAAACTTGCTAGCTCCAAATTTTTCAAAATTGAGATTTTGATGGATTCGTTAACATACATGATGTTCAAAGCGTCTTAGTAAAATTGGGTTATTTCTCTTCATTGTAGCGTGTCAAAGTGTGATCGATTTTTCAAAACTTGCTTTCTGTTATAAGTCAGAGATACAGCAAAACTTGCTTACTATAGTGTTTTGCCTCTCCTGTAAAATTTAGTTTTTTCAGTTAACAAGTTTTGCAAAAACGGTCCTCAATTATAACATTGGTGTGTAATATAAATATTGACAATACAGACACTATGCAATACAGAATGTCCCATTATCTCGCTCATCCAAAATATTGTTTTACTTAGGTGTCAAATGAAAAATTGTTTAAAATAAAAGTTTTTTTAAGTACAATTGGGAATTAATACTATGGGCATATATTTTTTTTATAAACTTGTTCATAACGGAGATACAAGTAATGAGTTTACTTCTTTAAATGGCAATATGTCCTTTGTACTCAAGGAACCATATTTTAATCTTCCTGAAGGCCTGTTCAAAACTGTATCACAGTGTACCATTCTAATACAGTGAAACCTCTTCTTACGGACACTCCCAAGGTACGGACACTCCTCAAATACGGACAGATTTTTATGTCCCAGCTGAAACAATATAGAAATAATGGGAAATTTAACTCTCGTTTACGGACACTCTTAGACACGAAAGCGGACAGTTGTTTCACAGTCCTAAAACGTGCTTTACCTCCTGACCGCGGACAGAACTTTGATTTCAAGACCTAATATGTTAAAAAAATTATTAATTCAGTTTTGAGAACTATACAGAAATTCCTTAACATGAAAGAAGGCAATAAGGGTCTCGTAGGCTACCACTAGCCCAGCTGATTATCCCTTGTTAGCTGGAAGTGGGTGATAAACCAAGTCATAAAATTCAACCTGTCTGATGGGTCCAAGGCTTCTGCGATCGTCAAATTGTATTCAACACATGACAGGGTTAGTAGGATTATTCTCTTCACTTCAATCAGTTGTACTAATTCGAGAGACATGACACCAGAACGTAAAGGTTAAGTTGAAAACTGTAAATTACGGTACTGCATAATTGTAGACCTAGAATAAAACTGCATGGCACAGAACTGTATTTTCCTTTTTCGGTCTTATCTATTGTAGTTCAGTTGCAAAGAATTTACTGTAGTATACTGTATTTAGAATTGAACTACAGTAATACAGGGACATCACTTTATTTTTGCTAACATTTTTAATATTAACCTGGCTATACCTTCAGAGAACCGGAAACACAGTTTGCTGCCCCCTTCCACGACTGGAGTTCGATGATACTGGCGTAAAATACAAACAAATCACTCTACTATGTATAGGAGGGAAGAAAAGAAGTTCATCCATTTACGTAAACTAGGAAATATCGCGATTTTGAGTTCGATAATTTTCATTAGGTTTTTGTTTAATCAAAATACAGTACAGTATTAAGAATATGTGTTTTTACTCACGAACTGAGTTATCCATGCGAACGTATTCGTTATGCAGTGTATATTATACTGTCTGCAGCACATTAGCGTACAATATAGAGAATGAAGTTAAATTGAAAAATAATCATAATATGAATATTTAGACACATTTTTGAAAATGGTGGCCTTTCATTTCGATATAGGCTTGAGTTCTTTTGTACATATTATCGCACTATAGACTTTTTCATCTGATTCCAATTGCCAGTTTCGTCCTTCATACTTAGTAACTCATGTTGAAATAATTCTGTACTACTCTATAAAAGAGTACCTTACGTACTGTAAATTCAATCTTCACTTCTGCCCGACCCGCACAGATAAAATTACTCAGACATGCTATCTACTGTCCGTCCAAGTGGTTATGTCGCAGGATCGTAGAAAGAGGGGAAATCATGTAACAGTTAATTATTTAACGAGGCCCTTCTATTTAAGTAATTTTAAACAGTTTTATAATATTACGTAGACGTCCAATTCCTAACAGAAATTAATGTTTTCAGAAAAGAGCTAAGACAGCCCAGCTTTTACAGAGGGGCGAGCAGAAGCAGGTGGGGAAAATAGGGATGCGACGTAGGCAAACAGACAGTAGGCCCTACCTGTGCGAAAATATGATTCAATATTGAAAGCTCTTTCATCACTGGAAAACGCGAACATATTTGTGGAACGTACTATATTCACTCAGTGCTATTTACCATATGCAGCCTTGATTCTATGTGGAGGACAGTTGGAACATCATTAGTAGAAGGGTTGAGAGTGAAGTACATTCAAAAACTCAGGTACAATAAAAATTGAAGTAAAAATAAAATGATGTCCCTGTACATTTAAAGCATGAAGGGATGTATAATGCATATTATAAATTTACTGTTAGAAGGGGGAGCCTCCCTCCCAATCAAGGACACCTCCCAGATGCGAACAGATTGTTACGTCCCTTCGATGTCCGTAAATGAGAGGTTTCACTGTACACAAACAATTGAGGGACGCAAAACAATATGGAATTCATAGTGTACGTACTTACTGCAAGTTCGAAGTAAAATAACACTTAATAGCACTTCGGTACACCTACCAATAAAACAGAACATTTACATGTCTTGCTCCAAGTAATGACCATTAGAATCAAAGCATAATTAGTAATTATAACCTTTGAATGAAGATCGTTCTAGTGTTGCATACTGTACAAGCATGAGTAAATTTTGCAGCATGTCCTTTGATGTTACTGAAACATTTCGATAGACAGCGTCCTTTACAGATCCCCAAGCAAAAAAATTCTAGTGGCGTAAGGTCAGAAGAACGAGCAGACCAACTACCTGATTTACGACATCCAATCTACCTACGAGGATATTTTCGGTACAGAACACGACAGGTTCTTAAGGTATTATGTGTTGGACATCCATCATGCCAGAACCACATAGCCGTTCATTCATTTAGTGTTCTGCCCAAGGGCAGGCCTTTCAGTGCAAACCCAGCTTTCTCCAATCTTTCATATTTTCTGCTCTCCTCTTTGTCTCCTCATATGATCCGTATATCTTAATTTCTCTCTGATATCTTCTTCTGCCCCGAACTCTTCTCCTGTTCACCATTCCTTCCAGTGCATCCTTCAGTAGGCAGTTTCTTCTCAGCCACTGACCCAAACAATTCCTTTTTCTCTTCCTGATCCATTATTCTTTCTTCACCCACTCTTTCCAACACACATTTATTTCTTATTCTCTCTGTCCACTTCACACGTTCCACTCTTCTCCATATCGACATTTCAAATGCTTCAAATTGCTTCTCTTCACTTCGTTGTAATGTCCATGTTTCTGCCCCAATATCCATTCTGATCCTCAAATGCACGGGCTCCAAAAGTTCAGAATATCGTGTGCCATTTAACTACTATTAATGAAATTAAATCTAATAAAAGTATTGCAATGTTATAAAGTGTCATTTTACTTTGGACTTGCCGTAAGTACATACCAAAGAGTTTCATATTCCTTTGTACCTCTCAATGTTTTGGTTATTAGAACGATACAGTGGGATGCATTTTTGAACAGGCCTTGAAGACGTTAAATGACTCATTAAATAAAAAGTACATGCTGTCATTTGAAAAAAAAAATTAAGCCATTACTTGTATCTCCTTTATGAACAAGGTTATACGGAAGATATGCCCATAGTATTAATTCCACATTTTACCTAAATAACTTTTTTGATATTAATTTTAATTGGCATCTAAGAAAAAGTCGACCTGGTTGGCGAGTTGGTATAGCGCTGGACTTCTGTGCCCAAGGTTGCGGGTTCGATCCCGGGCCAGGTCGATGGCATTTAAGTGTGCTTAAATGCGACAGGCTCATGTCCGTAGATTTGCTGGTATGTAAAAGAACTCCTGCGGGACAAAATTCCGGCACATCCGGCGACGTTGATATAACCTCTGCAGTTACGAGCGTCGTTAAATAAAACATAACATTTTTAACATTTCTAAGAAAAAAATTATATTGGGTGAGCAAGATAAATGGGACAACCTACATATTATCCCACATCACATATAGATTGATCTTTCCTATGTTAAAATCGGTTGCACTTTGAAGAGAACCGCCAGGATCGCCACCTGTCCGCCGTAAACGAACACGAGATGGCAGTACAGTCGCTAATGCAATTCAAATGGGAGTTATGACGTGATTCGTTATGTAACAACTAGATGGCAGCATAGGAAACCTGACAAAAGTTGTTACCGTCAAAACCTATAACGCAGAGCAATCTGGGTATATTATGATCTAAGATATTATTCAACGTCAATTGAAAGGTTTCTAATGAAGCATTGATGCAAATGATCTCTGAAAGTTCATTTCAATTGTAAAAGAATCACAATATATGTAGTAGCTGTACCCAGAAAGCCGCATAAGAAATTCCTGTTCAGCGTAAAGAAACCATAGGCAGAGAATTCCTTGTCACAATTTTGTAACTGCTGCGAGAACAGTTGAAGCTCGTGGAGCGTATCCTCTCTTATGGGCCAAGGAGACATCAACTTTTGTACAACTGTCAGTGTGATCCTCATTTCAGCTGAGGTTACATGGCATAATGAACAAATAAGAACCACTTTTATCACACAAAGGCAAGAAACAGGAAAATTTCCTAGAACTGGAATGCACGAGAAGTTACCAGCACAAACTTCAGCTACGGGATCGCTCGTGCCTGACATTTCAAAGAATGTGAACATCACAAATGACACGAAACCGAATGACATTTCAAAGAGCATCTGGAATCCGTAATCACAGTTTATCATGCGTGCTATATCTGTCAGAACGCTGTGGGTGACTCGAAGGGCGCGGATGTGAACTGTGTCATAGTGGAAAATCTTATTTGGAATCTTTCTTGTAATGAACAATTTGGTGTCAGAAAGAGGTGAATTTTCAAAACCATATTCGTAATTTTCAATGTTGTTGAAGGCTGACGAAAAATTATCTATGACTTCTTTCTCATGGTCAGGGACCACCAAAACTGACAACTGTGAGTTTAGCGTTGAGAATCTATGTCTTAAAAGCAACAAACAATTGAGAAACTGAACAACCAGAACTGTGCTGACGGCACCTGCCATAAATGCTCCACATATCTTCAAATAAAATTCATAATCAGTGTCTTTATTTATTTTCTTTATATCTTGGAAACACACCCCGAATCCAAATGCGAGAAGAAACGCAATTTCTATGGCTAAAATAATCACAGTTCTTCTATAACAAGTAAATGCCCTCTTCCCCAGCAAGACCTTGTCTATTAGACAAATTTTAGCACACACGAAACTGAGAGTTCCACGATGGCATACAATCAAAGAGGACAGACATGTACCTGAAAAGGTAAAGTTGCGGATAACGATTGGGAGAATATATCTGCTGGAAAGGGAGGGAGAAAGATAGATTATGTCGGAGGTCATAATGAAAATGGACCAAGCAAGTGCGGCCAAAAACAACACGTAGCTGTAAATTGTGAAGAAATCAAAACGCCTCTTCTTAGTTTCTTTTGGATCCGAAATTGCCATCTTGCGCAGAGAATAAGGAGCTAGGCCCACAATTCTTGATAGCCAGTAGAGCGGGCCTAAGGCCTTGTAAATGCAACTCAAAATCATGTTCGCAAGATACTGCTCTTCCTTCGAAGGGGACTGTGCTGTGTGAACAAGAAACAGAGAAGTTAAAAAATGTCAAAAAATTTGTAATTAGCAAACATTCTTACAAAAAAGCTTATAAGGTAGGTATCTCTAAGTTCACCGGGTCTCCAAAGTTCGCCATTCTTCATTTTCGTTAAGATGGGATATTTGGCAAAAAGTTGGCAGCAGTAACTTGATGCTTGATGCGGTAGAACTTCTTGAATAAAGGTGCATTACCAGTACCTCTTGCTATGAGATAGTCGCCGGTGTAAGATTTGCTCCATAAGTATCCGTTTTATCCAAGTGAATAAGTACTGCATTTACAGGGAGTAATATATCATTTTAAAGCCCATTTTGTTTACTTTCTGTATGTATCTTTAGAATTACATTTACTTTAGTGAATTCCTGCTTTATGACATCATTATTAAATGTTGGAACTGTTCTTAAGTTCGCCACTGTAGCTTTTACACACATATATATATATATATATATATATATGGGCTATTCCATATGAAATCGATCAGTAAAAAACCTCGCATTTTTTTATACTCTAATTTTTTCCCTACTTATATAAGGTGCTGAGAGGAGTGCATTTTCAAAAATATACTATCGAAAGCCAAAAGGTTTTCGTATTTTTGAGCGACAAATTTAGCATATTTTATAAAACCAAGCCTCTTTCAGTGCTCAGAACTCTGGAACCATTTACTGCAGAACATTGAACGAGAGCTTATTTTGAAGCTGAAATTTGGTAGGTTATGTTAAGAAGTAATACTTATTTTTATTGTACACAGAGAGACAGATAATCTGATTTTACTTGTTTTTAGGCTTTTTGATCATTTGTATAAATATAAAAAATATTGAGAAAAACCTTGCATTATTAAGAGGGATTCGGCATTGTTTGGTTAGTGGTACGGCAATAAGTTTCGAGAATATTAAATAAATTATTTTCACACGCCTAGACTTGAACGGCGCAATGGCCGAGAGCTGTAGATAAGCGAACATTGGGCGTCATTTTTCTCCTGTGTTTATGAAAACCTGTGATAAAGCTAGCCCAGCCACGACTGCTAGAGGAAACATCACGTGTTTATGTCTCCTGGCCTTGCTTGTCTCGACTACCTCCCGTCTCGCAGTCAGCTGGTTAGTTCACGCGCGTACTATTTATTTTCTTTATTTGATATTTTCAATACTTTCTTATTAACGTACCACCAGTAAAAAATATGTGTTTATTTGTACTTTCAATGCGGAATCTAACCATATATTTTTTAAATATTTTTTCGTTGCCAAAGGCGTCGTAATGAAGAAAAATCTGAATTTCTCCAGTTCCATAAAAAGTAAGAAAAACTGTTTACATGTCAATATAAACTTTAACTTCACAACATCAAAATAAACCATGATTTTGATGATTGGGTGAAAGGGTTTCAGAACCACAACAGTTTAAAGTTCTAATTTTATGAAAATACGATAAATTTAAATATTATTAATTTAAACACTATTAAATTCTGATGCCTCAAACTTTTCACAAAGCATTATATCACAGTTGTCTACGGACAGAAAAAGTTTCATTGTATTTAAAAATTGCAAGGTCAATTTTCTCTATATTTCGGTCGATTTGAGATGGAATAGCCCATACATATCCGGCTTCACAGCGAGAAGGGTCGTCTTTCGGATCCTAGTTGCCATCTTCTACTGTCCTCCCAATCACCATCTTGTAACTCTCTCTGTGACATAGCATTATTAACTTCTTTAATCCATGTATCTCGCGGTCGCCCTTCTTCTTCTTCTTCTTCTTCTTCTTCTTCTTCTTCTTCCATTTGGAACCCATTTCAAGATAGTTTTCGGCAGGCTTTCGTTTTCCATCCGCTGAACATGTCCGTACCAAATTAACTGTCTTCTTTGTATTTCTTCGATGACTGTTTTCTCTTTATGCACAAGTCTTCTAATATCCTCGTTCTTAACCCTATCTAGTCTTGACTTCATGGCTGATCTTCTCAGGAAATCCATTTCAGTAGATAGAAGCTTATTTTTCATACACTCAGGTATCTGCCAAACTTCACATCCATAGAGTAATGTGCTTTTAACTATGGATTCATATATCATCATTTTTGTTTTTGTCCTAATGTTCTTCTGCCATAGAATAGACTTTAGTGTTCCTGTAACTTTCCTGGCGTTAATTGTTCTTGAATTTATCATATTTTCATATCTTCCTGTATTATAAAATTTTGCTCCTAAATATGTGAATACATTACATGATTTTATTGTTATATTATTACTCTAATTCAGATTTTTACTTATACCACAGTCTACTATATACAGTCGCGAAGCTTGAGGTGTTTTTTTGCAAATCTCGTGATAAAGCGCTCCAAGCGGTTAGCAACTGGAAACAATAGACTGTCCATGGTCGACTTTGGACTGTGTCCTATTTCTATCGAGTGCTAGCTCGTTGCGTATTTCACATTGATGCTTGTGAAATGTTCGTTATTGGTTATAATGAAAATGTTAATGGCTAAAATATAATAATATGGGACAAGGAGGAGACGTTTGTAGTGCTATAAATTGTAGCAACAGTAAGAGAAAGAGGCCAGAGTTATCCTTTGTCCGATTTCCGAAAGATTCAAAAAGGTTCCTGGGTTTCCACAAGAATGCTGTGCAGAAACAAAACTCTCAATTTTGAAGTTCTTTGTGACTGTTAGAATACATTATATCCTTAAATTTCACAATGAAATGTTTCAATCTAACCGAAAGGACATTAGATACCGGTTAAAGTTCTGTCACTTAGGCTGCTAAATTTCCAGAGAAATAAAGGTTAGGTCTACTTTTTTTTTTAAAAGGATATATTTTTAATTATAGCTATTAATTTTGTTATTATTTTTATGTGTTATTTTACTAAAAACGTAGAAAAATTAAGTTTATTCTAATGAAATTTATTGATCACGTTTTATTTTCAATTCTGGTGGGATTATTATTGCTCAGGCCTATTTTTTTTTCAAAGGATATGTTTTTAATTATAGCTGTTAATTTTGTTGTTATTTTTATTTGTTGTTTTACTAGAGACGTAGAAAAAGTCTGTTACAATAAAATGTATTGATCACGTTTTATTTCCAATTCTGGTGTGATTATTATTGCTTAACCTCATCCCACTTTGTTAACTACGTAAGCCTACACTACAACTACCGGTATGCTTAAGTTAAACCATTAATTCATATTTCCATTATTATTATTGTTGTAAAGGGAAATGCAAATTAATATTGGTTTCATAGTTAATTATCTCTATAATCTTGAATGAGTGAAGCTATTATAGTAAATTTCAGTTCGTTTTGTACAAACAAAAATTATATTACTTATTTCTTGCAGCTATCTTCAAGTTTATGGTGGAATTTAATATACTTCATTAAAATAATAAATTAACTTTATGCATTTAATATTTCAATAATGGAAGGAAGGTATTAATTTTTCCAAAAGAACAGGACAACGAAAGTGTAACATATTTTGTCGTCTGCTAGGAGATCTGCGATGATGAGGCGATAGTAGCAATCCTAGTGGTGGGCAACTACCAATGTTTGCATTTTTACTACATATTGAGCGACTGTATATAGTAGACTGTGTTTATACCCACTATACACAAATATTCAGTTTTATCTCAGTTTATTGTCAAACCCCATTTTTGTGTATTCCTCGTGTATTGTTCTCATCATGCATTCTATATCTTCCTCTTCTTGGGCAATCACCACCTGATCATTAGCATAGAGGAGTTTAAACAGCATTTTATCATCTTCTACAGGTATTCCCATATTTACTGTAGCTTCTTCAATAGCTAACTTAGGATTATTCGTTGCTGCTTCTCTGATATCGTTTTAAACAGTTGGCAGTTTAAATAACTGATTACATTTTAAGTTTAGTACTTAAATATTGATATTTTTTATATATCGCGGGTACTCAACAGCACCTCTTCGGCCCACCCACCGTTCGGGTAGAGTTCTATCGAAGTACGACCTGACATCTCGATGTTACTAAGGCGGTGCTCCGTCTTGTTGCATGTAAACGAGTTCATCAACATACAGGTTTGATTGGCAGGCAAATCCCCGGTAGATTCATTGTCCTGTCCACCTCGGTCACCTGATTTGACACCTCTGTACTTCTACTTCTGGGGGACCGTCAAGGATGACGTGTATAGACAAAGACCAGTAACAATCGACGAGCTACGTGCAAAAATCGAAGAGTCATTTGCTGCCAGACATACTAACAGCCGTATTTCGGTGTGCAGTTCGGCGTCATGGGCGTTGTATACAAGTTAGTGGCGGTTATTTCGAACATATACCACAACCCTCTCTCAGTGCTAAAAATTGTCAAATCAAGTCAAATATCTCACGAGATATAGACTTGCAAACAGTGAGTACATTTTGTGTTTTCACGCTTACGTCTTATCTACATATATCCTGTTTTCTTACAAATCTCCACTCCAATAAATTAATTTAGAAAGCGTACAGCTATAATAAGACATTTAGTTATTTCCTCACAGCACATAGTGGTGCGCGACACTGATAGTTTGTTACTTTTATGTAAATAAATAAAAATTGATTTGATGTATTTACTTACCGCACGTGTGTTGTAAGTTTAACTTATAAGGCCTACCAACAACATCGGTAAGATTGTGAAAAAACATTATCGGCCAAAAAAAATACATTAGTTATGAGAGTATCCCGTAGGTTATGGGACAACGTGAATTTAAGAACAGCACTGCACGACATGTTAATAAATAGGGCAAAAGATCAAAAGACAGATCCAAAACCTACATCAACACATAAACAAAATACACCCAAAGCTACACTACACATTAGAAATTGAAAACAACAAATCCATAAATTTTCTAGACATCATAATAACAAAAGTCGACAACAAACACACATTCAAAGTATACAGAAAACCCACAACAACAACAACAACACACATACACAACACATCCAACCACCCAACACAACACAAACAAGCTGCATTCCGAACAATGGTACACAGACTACTCAATATACCAATGAACCAACAGGATTACAACGAAGAACTAAACACAATCAAATACATAGCACAAGAAAACGGATACAACCCTAACATAATAGACAACATAATACGAAAGACAAAACATAATCACATAAAACATAAGAATACAACACAAACACAAGAACACAAAAAATACATCACACTAACATAAGAAAACAAAAACACACACAAGATTGCAACCTCATTCAAGAAATTAAACTACAACATCGCATACAGAACAAATAATACTCTACAAAAACATCTCAACACGAACAAACAAATACAACCACACAGGCGTATACAAACTCAAATGTATCATAGTGTTAAAAGTTGTGTAATGAAGATGTATAAAAAGAACAGGTGTTAATAATAATAATAATGGATTGATGCAAAAAAAAACGTTCGTAACGTTATTTCGCTGTGATAAAGAGCTGAGATGAACAGAAGACAGAATTTCATCAGTAATATATTCTCCTACATTATCTATGACTCTCTGCCTATGCTGGGGTAGTTTTTCGAATTCGGCTCTGAAAATATCTGCTGGTTTGGAGTTTAAGAAGTCGTCAAGCTAAGTTTATAAAGCATCTTCCTTATCAAAGAAGTTCCCTTGAAGGTTGCTGAATAGAGAAGTGTGGAAGTCTGAGGGCGCAAGATCGGGAGAGTATGGGGTATGTGGAATCACATTCCTATCAAGCTCCTCGATGCTTTCGCCATGTTAGCGGAGTGCGGGTGTGCATTATTGTGTTGCAGCAGCATTTAATGTAGTCTTCCCGGTCGTTTTTCTTCAATTGCGGCCTCAAGTCGTCTGAGTTGTTGGCAATAAATGTCAGCAGTTATGCTTACATTCCTGGGAAGCTTCCTCTATCTCACCAGACGCATAATATCTTCTATGAATGGACACTGAGTTTAGTATGGAGTGTTCTCTGTTGAAACGACAGAACCATTTTCTTGCAGTGCTTTCTCCGATGGCATTCTCCCTGCACACGGCACAAATATTTCGAGCCACCTCCGCTGCCTTTGCTTCTCTATTAAACTTAAACAGAACAATATGTTGGAAATGTTCCTTTTTTTTCTACTTGACACATCATCTTGTTTAGCCCACAAATAGTATAAACTCTCTTCAAATGCGTAAAATTCAAGGCATATCTATACGCTCAACACTCCAAACGACAAATGACAAACGATAAACAGTCTGCTATCAACGCAGTGTTGCGATGAATAAAAACGCTAGGAACTTACGCACCAACCTAATAATTAAGTACCAATAGTGCTCGAACGCCAGGCAGTCTGTGTGTAAAATTTATGTTTTAAATTATACATTAGAAAAGCCAATGTTCTGAGTTTTACTAGAAAAGTAATAAGAAGAAATATGTAAGTAAATAGCACGGAAGTCATCAAATTAAATAACAGAATTTTACTCAATTTATGTATAAATAGGTACAATTTCTGTATCCGTGTACTTTATGCGGACTTCGAAACAAACTAAATTACAATTCGTATTGCAGTCTTCCTAACCTTCACAAGGAAATTTTCTAATTATGAAATACGGGAAACGCAGCAAATTAAATTACTCTGATGTTTGTCGGATAAATAAGCGGTAATTGCGTTATATTTTAGGAACACCGTTACATGTGAGGAAGATAAGTTTAGTATTGTCACGCACATAACTAGAATTATCAGGGGACAAATAAGTCAAAGTACACGCCTATTACTTCGGAATATGTTCACTAATAGGACATTGTTCAAATGTAGGTAATTATTATTATGTATTTACTGCAATATTCGTGACAATTTATGTTTGCTATAACGATTGAAGTATTTTGGAGACAAAATATATTGTTTGTTTATTTGAACTCAATGCAAATATTATTTCATAGGTAAAACACTTTCACATCAGCCGCAGAGGTAGCTCAAGGTGGTAGCGCATTTGCTTACCTATTACTTTACTACTCGTATAATAATACCGGACAGCTGTATACTAGCAGCATTGACGTGAGTGCGAAATATCGCGGACTTGACATCTAGCGGAGTGGCGTGGAATTACGTCCACAAATACAAACATTAACATAGCGGAAATCGGACTATTATACTGTATAACATGTGAGGTACTAATGTGGAATAATATACGAGACACTTAAGAAATGTTGAATAGTACCGTATTTAATGTAACATTATTTTATATCAAAGCTGTGTATTATGAGAAATATTGCATGTTTTCAGTGCGCAGAGACGGACACTGAACATACTCAAATTGCATAACTGTCAATGAACAAGTGATGGCTAAGGAGAGGGAGATCATGCCTTACCCCTCCACCCTGTTTGTGTATTAATGGGTTGACTCGCGAGTCAAGAAATGCCGACTACTGGTAAACAAATTATGTAGACTTTGTTAACGAAATACAGCGAAGAAGAGTTCCAAGAACTTTTCCACCTGAATAAAGTTGCAGTCGCGAATATTCGTTCCATAAACTTGAGAATCCACATTTTAAACAGTTTATTTACAAGTACCACATCTAGAAAATTGCCAATTCCAACCACCATGCATACAAAATACTTACTCTTGTGTTACAAAATATTCAATCAGTAGTTGGTAACAATAAATGTGTTAAACTAACACTGGAGAGTGTTCTTTAAAAAAATCTTTGCATATTCGAATCTTTGCGAAGTACAGTATGAATTAAATAGTGAACAGATACAATGCAATATACAACAGCACTATAATAAATATGAACTACAGTAGAACTTGGTTACAGCGACCTCGTTTTGTGCGACACCTCGCCTATAACGTCAAATATTCTGTGGTTCCCACTAATTCCCCATAAGATATAGCTTTCCTACCTTGCTTAATACGACAAACGCATATGCGTCTACCTCGCACATAACATCACTTTCAACCTCAGTTTGGAATAAGATTTTCTAAGAACCAAAGTATTTTATGAAATATTTTGTTGAAATCTGACCCTGACAAATTCTTTACAGTCTCCTTCTGTCATAGACCTCTGGAATGCAGGCGGATTCCCCACCCCATTGTAACCTGCCCGAATTCATGAGGTATTAGATCAGTTTCGACAGGAAGTTTTCACTAAGTGCACGCATTTTAATGCAGTATGGTCACTAAAAGAAGTGAGTGAGGCTTTAGAAGTCATTAGAATTATGAACATGTTCTATGAAGCTAGGGAAGGGAGCAGTGAAATTGCAACTGAAATTATGAACATAGAACGTAATTTAGCCCTAGAAAGTGTGTATTGGGCAAGTAGAAGACAACAGAGTAAAATGACTGATTACTTCACTTCTAAGTAAAGTAGTTTGGTGAGTACTGAACAAACTGTTTTAATACAGAATACTGTATTTATAATTGTAGGCCTACGTGTATTTTATTATGTTCATTGTAGGGTTAAAAGTCAATACATAAATCTAAAATAAGTCTAATCAAGTTTGTTATTTTTCATTTTCCACCTCACTAGATTGATCATGTGAATCTCGGTTACTACGACACTCGTTTATAACAACATAATGTTTAAGGTCCCTTGGATGTCGTTATAACCAAGTTCTACTGTATTTCAAATTCGCACCAATAACATCGTATGATATCGAAATAACATTTACTTGTTTGAGTGACAATCGAAACAAGTTTATATTTGACAATTTACGAATGTACACAGTTGCAAATTGCAACAAAATTAGTGGCACTTAAAGTGTACAATTCATTTTTATTTAAAATGTATCACCATTTTCTACAAAGCAGAGAATGAGGTAAGTCGCTTTCGTAAAAGTGTGTTATATAGTCTATTTGTTTTAGTCACCTAAATATAACCAGAAATGTTTTGATTCAAGCATAGCAATGCTCTGTACAAGCCCTTGTACTACCCTGAGTTGATGTAATCAACACGACTTGTACAACACGCGACGTACAGTACGATTATTTAGTCCTGACAGTCGCCGACAATGTGCGCCTGGGTCAGGCGAGTCCATTAAGTTATACCAAGGAGTGTTCAGGTTAGTCAGTCACTTGCTTTCAGAGCGATCGAATGTCACGCGTGCGGTAGAGCATTGTGTTTCCAGTACAGTTAAGTTGTACTCCATTTCTTTACTGACGGCTCGCTCTTATCTCTACTCCGAAACTCTCCCCACTACTCCTATTACTTCCCCTCTTTCGTGTCGCCGAGCTGTCAGGACTAAATAATCGGTCTGTAGTTAACTTCATAGGTTCGCTGTCCGAACTTCCATCCCTAGTCATCAGATAGCGAAAAAGCAAACGTGGGACATCTTTTGTCCCGCAGCCATTTTTTACAGTCGCAGGGAATTTATATAGGGGAAAGTCTCCGAAATTGGACCAATTCCAACATTTTCTAATTTTTTGTCAAAACGGAAACATTTAAAATTTTCACTTTATCAGCAAAACATACCTTGACATTTTAAAAATACACATGTAAAACTACAACACGTTATAAGTAACAGTTTAGACAATACCAAACAAAATGTAATGATCTGCACTCGGTCCAATATGCAAGAAAGGTCTTCTAAATTGGACCTGGAGTTTTTAAATTGGACCACTTTTATCAATCTTATGGTTTAGTTTATTAATGAGCTAGACGTTACATGAATTTAACTTTAACGATTATAGAACAATTTTATGCTTGAACAGTTAACACATTTTGCACAAAACTACTAAACACACTTTGCACAAAAGTACTTTTTATATTAATCTTTGTTTTCGTCTTCATTTTAATCTTCTCCATCTTCATTGACGTTCTTGGTTTTATCTTCATCATCGTCTACATCTCCGTTTTTATCGTTGTTCTGGTGTTCATTTATTTTACATCGCCGTATTTGGTATACATTTCCATCTTCATCATCATTTTGGTCTTCGACATCATTTTTGTGTTGATTCTCAGCTTCAGTGTTGTCTTGGTCTTTGACATCATTGTTGTCTTGGTACTCGACTTCATCATCGTGTTCATTCATCGTAATATTTCCATTTTATCATCGTCTTCAAGTTCATCCACATCCTCATCTTCATCCGCATCATCGCTGTCTCTTGCTCTTTATCGTCGTTGTCTTACTCTGCTTCATCGTTGTCTTGCTTTTATCTTCATCATCTGTGCCTTTGCTGTACATCTTTATCTTACCAAAGTTTTTGTCTTTATGTTCGTCTTCATTATGGTATTTATTTCACAATTGTTTTTGTTTTATCTTTGTCGTAATTTTTATCTCGCATGTTGCCATTTTTCTTCAACTTCATCGTCTCCCTCTTCATTTTCCTTTCCTTTATCTACTGTAATTATCTGTAATTTCATCTTCCAAGATCCACTCGAACGCCTTCCGAGGTTACAGCCGCATAGCTGAAAGTTGTACCTTAGTGCTCTGTATCTTACGAGATGAATTTCAAACTACACTTTACTAGGGCTGGTTGTTACTTTTGATGTGAAACACTCGCGTATTGTTATTTGCATTCATACATTTCATTACATAAGCAAAAAACAATATTATACATAAATGTAATAACGGTCCAATTAAAAAACCTTTTCGGTTCAATTTTCAGGAAACAGTAAATTTATTTCTCTAGACAACCAACAAAACTTAAAAAAGGCACAGATTTATGTAACTTTGTGAAAAGGTAGGTTGTTCTACACACTACTGCACAGTATTAATAAAAAATCCCTCACTCAACTGTCTTTACTTACATATCTTACGATAATGGTAACGACAATAACATCAGAAGCTTAAAAAATATATAAAACTGTGTTACTAAGTTTACATGATTGCCAACTGCACAATATTTACAAAATTAGATGAGGGAAGCTCGTAGTTCATAAATCTACCACTAGACGGCAGCTACTTCATTAGGTTACCTGAAAAAACGATCGGTCCAATTTGCATGCCGGTCCAATTTCAGGTACTTTCTCCTATACATATATATATGCATATACAGGGTGTTTCAAAAATACGGCGCATAATTTCAGGTATGTATTTCCCACATGTAGACAATCAAAATAGTTCATTACAACATGTGTCCGGAAATGCTTCATTTCCGAGTTATGGCCTTCACAACATTGAAATTCACCGGAAAGTTTTTCTTTCCGCAGGTCGTTGTCATTACAGAAGATGTTCAAAATGTCCACCTCCTGCTTGAATACAGACCTCACATCGATGTCTCATTGACCTGCGAACACGATCCCAAACTCCAGGAGCATTGCGTATGTCCTCAGAACATGCCACAATTCGATTCCGAAGGGATTCCAAATCAGGCACCGGAGACGAATAAACCAATGATTTTAAATGGTTCCACAAGTAGAAATCGAGAGGGTTCAGATCAGGTGAGCGTGGAGGCCAAGCAATTGGGCCACCTCTAGCTATCCATCGATCAGGAAACCTTCGATCTAAGTACCGGCGAGCCGTACGACTGAAGTGTGCAGGAGCGTCATCATGTAAGAAGTGAATGTGTTGACGATTGATCAGTGGAGTGTCTTCTAAAACATGAGGTAGGCCTGGTGTTTTCCAGGAAGTTTGTGTACGCCTGCCCCGTAAGTCTGTTTACAAGTACATGGGATCCAACTAATCGATCACCAATGATACCGGCCCACATGTTGAGGAAGAACCGCACCTGGTGATGAGATGGAACAGTTGCACGTGGGTTTTCATACGCCCATACATGCTGATTGTGGAAATTTGTTATGCCATCTCGTGTGAACTGTGCTTCATCTGTAAATAATACTAAGGCAGGAAAGTTTGGATTTACACCACACTGCTGCAAGAACCACTGACAGAACCTAACTCGTGCAGGGTAATCTGCTGGTGATAGGGTCTGTACACGTTGCAAATGATAAGGATACAATTGATACTCTTTCAACAGTCATATGAGGAACATTGACTTGCAACGCTACCCTTCGTGTGCTGATAGAAGGAGTCATGTTCACAGCCTCCAGAATCTCCTCCTGTACTTCTGGAGTTGTAGATCTTTGTCGTCCCCTTCCCAAACCAGGAGAGTTAAATTTTCCATACTCGCACAGACGGTAATGGAGACGTACAAATGTCTTCCGATCTGGACATTGTCGCTGTGGGTACCTCTCCTGGTACAAACGACGAGCCAGCGCAGCATTGCCGTCCGCCTTACCGTACATGAAGTGAATCTCTGCCAGCTCTTGATTTGAATACATGTCGCACAGTCTAACGCCTACACAACACTGAATGTAACCTTCGCCTCGGAATGAACTGTCAGAGTGCCCTCTTAATGTCTCCTTTGACGGCAACGACCTGCGGAAAGAAAAACGTTCCGGTGAATTTCAATGTTGTGAAGGCCATAACTCGGAAATAAAGCATTTCCGGACACATATTGTAATGAACTATTTTGATTGTCTACATGTGGGAAATACAAGCCTGAAATTATGCCCCGTATTTTTAAACAACCTGTATACGGGTTCGAATTCCGGTCGGAGCAATCTGGTTGAGGTTTTTTCCGGGGTTTTCTCGCAACCCAATATGAGCAAATGTTGGGTAACTATCGGTGCTGGACCCCGGACTTATTTCACGGCATTGTCATTCAGATGCTAAATAACTTAAGATGTTGATAAAGCGTCTTAAAACAACCTACTAAAAATACTATATCACAAGATAGGACATCAAATAGGTACATTATGCAATTCATACAAAGTCTCAACGAACATTTATGCTACCCAATAAATAATCACAACAGAACTTAAGCACCTTTGTCTCTTTAAAGGAGAAACTGCAATGCCAGAGTTGCGTGACAGCATTGAAATAATTATTTTATAGCTGCATTTGACAGCGACTGTGCTGAGAAAACAAGTGGCTTGCCGCGATAACGCCTTGCACAAAGAGTGTAAACCTTCCTCCTACACTGGCACCTGTTCAGGAAGCAAAGCGGATTTCTTATCATTTCAAGGTGGTTTCCAAAAACTTATACGGAGCTGGAGACAAAGCATATTAATTCTCAATAACGCCTATCTACGAAAAGTTGCGTTGTTAAAATGACCAATGAATAAATGTAGACCTAATCTTCTGTAGTATGCTAATACTGAACTTTCGTATACAAGGTGAGTAAAAAGTATGGACACTATTATAGTTTTCCTATTTTTATTTTATGGAGAAAAATCTATATACAAAGTGGAAGTGAAATAATCCTGCAGATTGAAAGGGACGATAGAGTAATAATAATAGTTTTATTTTTCCTGGCAGAGTTAAGGCTATCAAACCTCCTCTTCCACTCAACTAGGATCAAATCACATACAGAAAAATACATACGTATACAAATATTAACTTAAAAATAATAATAAACATAATTAAGTAAAAAAGAGAGATTGAATACATACACAATCACTATTAACTTTAAAATAACAATAATAAAAAAATATATATAATAAAAAGAGACTGAATACATAATCACAAACAGGAAAATACATTCTAGTATACAAGTATTAACTAAAAAAAAGAATTAGTACATATGAATATAATCTCACAACTAAAGGAATAGTAGAATTAGTATGATCAGCACAGCACGTGTTACATTGAGACAATGACAATTACCTAGATATAAGTGTTAATGGAAAAATAAAGTAATGACTGTGTAAAATAATAATAATAATAATAATAATAATAATAATAATAATAATAATAATAATAAATAAATAAAAATGATACCTAAAAAACTAATTCTTTGCAATTAAAATATATCTAAACAACCTAATTTTAAACAACTGAGGACTAAGACTACCCCTGATTTCGAGCGGCAGCGAATTCCATGAGCGGGCCATGGCTATTGAGAAAGAACTTGAGTACAGAGATGTCTGTTGACGTGGTATTGATAGCAACAGATTGTGCTGTGTACGTATATTACGATTATGATGTGAAGCTAGGAGAGTAAATCGAGAGGCAAGGTAGTTGGATGTGGAATCATGTATAATTCGATATAGCAGGCAAAGAGAATGTACACGTAAATGAATAGAAAACCTATATTACGTTCTGTGATTAAATCAACTGTTAATTAGAAAAATAAAGTTGGAAATTTCAGCAGTCTGGCAACATCGCCGTTAACACAGTTCTCTTTCTTCTCGTAATACAGATGTACACTGGGGATAGAACATCTAGAAGCTTGGAGACCGTTACTTTTAAGCGGAACAACCATCCCCTTCTACCGCACTAGCAGGTAAGGTACCATTCAACTGTAAAACATTTTCTGAAAGGAAGTGAGAGCGCAATTGGATCAGTGAAAGTAGGTGGTCAACGTTTTCAGTTTGTAGTGCAACGAACAATTTTGCTGTGTGTTGGCTCTTCTGTAGTGACGTCACTGAAGCCTCTAGTTGTTCTGTCCCCGGTGCAAGAGGCCAACTAATTCAGGTCTGTCTCCCTAGGTGAACTACCTCCCATCTCCCTCTCTGGCTACAATGTTGCAATCTGGTTGGATGTTCAATGGCTTTAAATTAGAGGTTTTAAAATTAAATTTACACGAAAACCGTCCATGCTACAGAAATACGCCAGAGGATAAATCATTCATTATTATATTTTCTATCGGTATGGACAAAACTCAAGATTCTACTCGCAATAGTTACAGAAAACGTGGATGTTAAACATTTGGGGAAAAACATGTTTTATTAGAAAACTATTAACTTTCCATCAATATGATATTACACATTTTTGTTACATACAACGTGAGTTATTCGCTCTGAAAATCAGAAGGGTTATTTCACTTCCAACCTGAATGAAAGTTATAAGGTTATAGAGTGTAAAAAAAGGAATATTTTAACACATTTTCAAAAGCTATATTTCCATTTGAAGAGTCCACTGCAAGAATGATGGATGTCATTTGGAATATATTTTTCAGGAGAAGCAATTGAAAGTTTGAAATGCTTAGCGCTCAAAGCTTAACTGTGATTTTCTGATCATTACTGGACAATGACTATCAGTGTTAATGCCATATAACTCTGTATGTACATTCTATATGTTTTAAGCTATGCATGGACAGTCTTGGTTCATTTTCGACAAGAAAGTGACATCCATCATTCTTGCAGTGGACTCTTCATTTATCAAGAGTGGACCAAGGACTCTGCTTTTAATAGC